>CM059324.1:13863009-13925165 GCA_030340685.1 Protosalanx chinensis | reverse complement strand
GAGGAGTCAGGAGGAGTCAGGGAGGAGTCGGGGGTGGGGGGGGGGGGGTTGGAGGGGGATCCGGGATAGTCAGGGAGAGACATATCATCTCCTCAGCCTCTCAGGGAGGTGCTGATGGCTTTAACCCACAAGAGGCAAAGCAGACCTAAAAAACAGATGCCTGTCCAATGGAACGACACCAAAACACAGCCTCTGGTGCACTGGAAGGAGGTGTATCTGTTCTCTCTGTGTGTGTGTGGGTGTGTGTGTTTGTGTGTATGTGTGTGTGTGTGTGTGTGTAGGTGTGTGTGTTTGTGTGTGAGTCTGTGTGTGTGTGGTGCATATGTGAGTGTGTGCTTGCATGTATATGTGTGTGTGTTTAGTGTGTGTGTGTGTATGTGTGTGTGTGTGGTGTGTGTCCCTGACCTGTCTATATAATCATTGGGTGTTTCCAGTGAAGTCGTGCAGCAGCGAAGTTGACCTCGGGACAAACCCACTCTGAACGTCTGCTGACGTTTTGAAGGAAATACCGCCCTCTGCTGTTCAAATCATGACATAACAAGGCTGTCAACAAGGATAATTGGAAAATGCAAGGATTTAAGAAAAATACTCCTAATAATGGATGGAATGACCGATGAATGGATTTATTATGTTACTGCAGGCTACGATGAGTATGTTGTATGTGACATTGCCCTAACAGCTACAGGTGCCCAATAGAGGATGCAGTTATAATAAATGTGTTCTTTGCTGTCTTTATGAAGATAGTTCATCAGTTAGAGCATTGCTATCACCATCTGTACTGTGAAACTCAATCCTCAAACACTTGGGGACTACATTTCTCCATACTACACTCTTCTCTGTAAATACACATGGCTGATTGATGAAATGATTTGCAGTTATCAGACGCTCTTATCCAGAGTGACTTACAGCACGTACAGGGACACTTCTCAGGAAATAAAAGACTCTTTTGTCTGAAGCGACTTACAGTAAGTACAGGAACATTCTCCCTGAGGTAAGTAGGGTGAAGTGCCTTGCTCAAGGACACAACATCACATAGCCACAGCCGGGGTTCAAACTCACAACATTCTGCTCATGAGACCAACGTCTTAACCCGCTGAGCCATCTGACTACCTTCTGCAGGTGATAAACTGCACAGTTTGTTGTGCATCAGCTGTTGTCAGTTGTTACACTCTCGCTGACGGGGTGACCTGATCCAAAACACCCCAGGAACACGGGTCTGGTGGGTCTGGGGGTCCGGGGGTCTGGGGGTCCGGGGGTCTGGGGGTCCGGGGGTCTGGGGGTCTGAAACGCTGCAGCTACCTAACACAGACACGCTCAAACTCTCTCTTGTGTTCCTCGTGTTCCTTTGTGTGTTTCACATTCATCTACCTCTCTGCCAGTTCCTCATCAAACACATCGAGGAGTCCCCCCCCCCCATTTCTACCTCCACCCTTTAACCTGACCAATTAAGAGTCTGTAGAGAGGAAGCAGGGAAATAGAGAAATAGGGGGTAAGAGGGATGGCAAGGATGGAGGGAGGAAGATATAGGGAGGGAGGCTGGAGGGAGGGGGGGCTGGAGGGAGGGGGGCTGGAGGGAGGGGGGCTGGAGGGAGGGGGCTGGAGGGAGGGGGGCTGGAGGGAGGGTGGTTGGAGGGAGGGGGCTGTAGGGAGGGGGGCTGGAGGGAGGGGGGCTGGAGGGAGGGGGGTTGGAGAGAGGGGGCACTAAAGCGGTGAGGGGGGAGGGGGGGGGGGGGGGGGCTGCAAAAACAATACGACCTGGCCTCACATCGCACAGAAAAACTGTCACTGCATGAACACGTCGTCAACGCAAGACTCGCTCAGCAGGTGGCGCTGGTGTTCCGTTGATGGAGGGGCGCGTGGGAGACGCTGAATCTCTGCGAGGGCAGTCCGTAAAGGAGGGGCTGCGCTCAGATGAATTGTGGGAGCTCTGCTGGTACAGGGTCTTCTTAAGACATGTTGCTACCGTACGAGAGACACGCAGCTACGTGCGCACACCCAAGCTTCAGCGCACGTGCGCACACCAACCCACACACACACACACACAAACGCACCCACGCTTCCGGTGGTTCGTCACACAGCGCAGACTGATGTTCAGAGAGAACATCCTGCTGATGAGACATCCTGTGAAACCATATCGTACCACGCGACACAGCGGAGTGAAAGCAGGCACATGTGGCCCAGTTAGACCGTGAGTGTGACTGGTGGTGGCCTGGGATCCTGTTTCAGTCATGTAGAAACATCGTTCTCCTTCCTCCCTATCGCGATGCTCCAGAGACTCCATCATGCTGAGTCATCCTGCAGAGAGAGAGAGAGAGGGGAGAGAGAAGAGAGATAGAGAGAGGGTAGAGAGAGATAGAGAGAGAGGGGAGGGAGAGGAGAGAGGGGAGAGGGAGAGAGAGAGAGAGAAGAGAGGGAGAAGAGAGGGGGAGAGAGAGATAGTGAGAGAGGGGAGAGAGAGATAGAGAGGGGAGCGAGAGAGATAGAGAGGGGAGAGAGAGAGGGGAGAGAGATAGAGAGAGAGAGAGGGGGAGAGAGATAGAAAGAGGGGAGAGAAGAGGAGAGAGAGAGAGAGGGAGAGAGAGGAGAGAGAGAGAGGGGAGAGAGAGGAGAGAGGGGAAAGAGACATGCGAGAGGGAGAGAGAGACGAGAGGGGCAAGGAGGGTGATAGGAGGAGAGAGGGAGGGAGTGCGATGGGATGGGAGAGGAAAAAAGAGAGGGAAAAGAGAGAGAAAGCGAGAGGAGAGGAAGAGAGAGAAAGGGGGAGATAGGAGGAGAGGGGCAGGGAGAGAGGGAGGGGGGGAGAGTGATGGGTGGGAGAGGGAAAAGGAGGGGAGAGAGAGAGAAAGAGAGGATAAATACTGTATGAAACCATCTGGTAAAAGCAGCTGGGAAAGTTAAGGAGGTTTAGGCTGCAGTTACCTGTGGATAAGAGGAGAGGGGGAGCACAGGGGAAGAAGAAAGTGTAGTAGGGAGGGAGTGAGAGAGAGAAAGACGGACATGTCTGAAACTGGCATGCGTTGAAAACCACCCTTTTTTCCCTTCCTTTTTCTCTCACTCTCTCCCCCTCTCGCCCGCTCTCCAACGGGCGATCAATCGTCCCCTATCAGCCCTCCCCTCCGCTGCCTGAATGAAAGCGTGAACAGGCCCAGGTTGTAATTACAGTAATGAATGATTTTGCTCTGCCTTTCCGGGGCCGTGTCATATGTTCCTTCCTCCTCCCTCCCCGTTCCTGCTCAGCACTCTTTGTTTTTCGTAAGGAGACCCCTGTTTGTGTGGAGATGGGAGTCCTCCTGCATGTCTGCTTTGATGTTCCTCTCCCTGTGCGTCGAATGTGTTGGTACGTGTGTGTCTGTGTGTTCTTGGTGTGTGTGTGGTGTGTTTTGGCGTCTGCATGCGTTCATCGCATGCATCTTCACCGCTGCCTTCGTTCTGTGCCTCTTCTCTTTTTTCTACCCCCCCCCCCCCCAACTCTCTTTCTTCCCTGCTACATGTCAGGGTTGGGATCAGGGGGAATGACTGCTCCAGGGGTGTTGAGCTTTACCTGTCAGGAGAAGGTGTGGGGGAGGGGGTGCGGAGCGATCCCTTGAGCACCATGGTCAGGAACCAGGTGGACCTCCTGGCTCTCCTCCCAAACTCCCTCCATCCCAGAAGTAAGAGCATGTGAAGGGGATAGAATAAATGATATGAAACCCAATGAGACAGACCTCCAACGCTGCGCACGGTTTGCTGAGAGTTGAGCCAGGAGTGGGAGAGCTGAGGAGCTGCAGCCCTGCATGTTATTATACTTTACTGAACACATCTGCATGTTATTATACTTTACTGAACGCATCTGCATGTTATTATACTTTACTGAACACATCTGCATGTTATTATACTTTACTGAACGCATCTGCATGTTATTATACTTTACTGAACACATCTGCATGTTATTATACTTTACTGAACGCATCTGCATGTTATTATACTTTACTGAACACATCTGCATGTTATATACTTTACTGAACACATCTGCATGTTATTATACTTTACTGAATGCATCTGCATGTTATTATACTTTACTGAACGCATCTGCATGTTATTATACTTTACTGAACACATCTGCATGTTATTATACTTTACTGAACACATCTGCATGTTATTATACTTTACTGAACGCATCTGCATGTTATTATACTTTACTGAACGCATCTGCATGTTATTATACTTTACTGAACACATCTGCATGTTATTATACTTTACTGAACACATCTGCATGTTATTATACTTTACTGAACGCATCTGCATGTTATTATACTTTACTGAACGCATCTGCATGTTATTATACTTTACTGAACACATCTGCATGTTATTATACTTTACTGAATGCATCTGCATGTTATTATACTTTACTGAACACATCTGCATGTTATTATACTTTACTGAATGCATCTGCATGTTATTATACTTTACTGAATGCATCTGCATGTTATTATACTTTACTGAACGCATCTGCATGTTATTATACTTTACTGAAGGCATCTGCATGTTATTATACTTTACTGAATGCATCTGCATGTTATTATACTTTACTGAATGCATCTGCATGTTATTATACTTTACTGAACACATCTGCATGTTATTATACTTTACTGAATGCATCTGCATGTTATTATACTTTACTGAATGCATCTGCATGTTATTATACTTTACTGAACACATCTGCCATGTTATTATACTTTACTGAAGGCATCTGCATGTTATTATACTTTACTGAATGCATCTGCATGTTATTATACTTTACTGAACGCATCTGCATGTTATTATACTTTACTGAAGGCATCGGCGTGTTATTATACTTTACTGAAGGCATCTGCATGTTATTATACTTTACTGAACGCATCTGCATGTTATTATACTTTACTGAACGCATCTGCATGTTATTATACTTTACTGAACGCATCTGCATGTTATTATACTTTACTGAACGCATCTGCATGTTATTATACTTTACTGAAGGCATCTGCATGTTATTATACTTTACTGAATGCATCTGCATGTTATTATACTTTACTGAATGCATCTGCATGTTATTATACTTTACTGAAGGCATCTGCATGTTATTATACTTCACTGAACGCATCTGCATGTTATTATACTTCACTGAACGCATCTGCATTTTATTATACTTCACTGAACGCATCTGCATGTTATTATACTCTACTAAACACATCTGCATTTTATCATTCTGTACTGCACACATCTGCACTATGTTTTCCTACTGTAGATCTTTGTTCACCAGTATAGAATGTGAGGTGTAGAGTGTAAAGTGTAGAAAGGTGTAAAGTGAGGTGTACAGTGAGGTGTACAGTGAGGTGTAGAGTGTAAAGTGTAGAGTGAGGTGTAGAGTGAGGTGTAGAGTGAGGTGTAGAGTGAGGTGTAGAGTGAGGTGTAGAGTGAGGTTTAGAGTGAGGTGTAGAGTGAGGTGTAGAGTGAGGTGTACAGTAAGGTGTAGAGTGAGGTGTACAGTGAGGTGTACAGTGAGGTGTACAGTGAGGTGTAGAGTGAGGGTGTAGAGTGAGGTGTACAGTGAGGTGTAGAGTGAGGTGTAGAGTGAGGTGTACAGTGAGGTGTAGAGTGAGGTGTAGAGTGAGGTGTACAGTGAGGTGTAGAGTGAGGTGTAGAGTGAGGTGTACAGTGAGGTGTAGAGTGAGGTGTAGAGTGAGGTGTACAGTGAGGTGTAGAGTGAGGTGTAGAGTGAGGTGTACAGTGAGGTGTAGAGTGAGGTGTACAGTGAGGTGTAGAGTGAGGTGTAGAGTGAGGTGTACAGTGAGGTGTAGAGTGAGGTGTAGAGTGAGGTGTACAGTGAGGTGTAGAGTGAGGTGTAGAGTGAGGTGTACAGTGAGGTGTAGAGTGAGGTGTAGAGTGAGGTGTACAGTGAGGTGTAGAGTGAGGTGTACAGTGAGGTGTACAGTGAGGTGTAGAGTGAGGTGTAGAGTGAGGTGTACAGTGAGGTGTAGAGTGAGAGGCGTAATGTTGTGAAGTGTAGTGTGTGAAGGCCGGCCATTTTGGGAGCCATCTTTTATTTAGCCATCTAGCTGGGAAGTGGGGGGGGGTTGATCAACTAGTGGATGATGGATGGCTGTGTGTGCAGTCAGGATCTTAATGGTTTGGGGTGAAGAAGATGGAGATGGTGGAGTGTCTCATTGCTAGTTAATTCAGGTGACCCTGGACATGACTGAACTACTTCAGTTGGATCTCTTGTGTCTGACATGTGGTTTTAGCTTGACGCCTAAGTTGCTGTTGAAGAAGCTCCATGTGTCTCTGGCACTCTTTCAGCTCTCCTGCTTTATCTATCAGCACAGCTTCTAGCTCAGCTTTCCTCTGGTTTGCTTTTTTCTTTTTGGCTTCCAGTTCAGCTGAACTTTAGTCAGCTTGTTTCCGGAGAGACTCGATCTCTGCACATTTACCAGGGAGCTCATGTCTGGTTTTGTGAGGGTCTTCCTGAACCTTTCCAAGACCTTCTCCAAAATGATTGCTTGTCCTTCTCCCTCAGGCTGTTTGTCAGGTTTGTCTCCAGTTCCTGCTCAGCCCTTCTTGTGACCTGCAGGGCCTCCTTTCTTCCCTTGGAGAGGATGAGGATGTTGTCGTCCCTTTCTGCAATCTCAGCACGAAGGTTTTTCTCCAGGTTCATGATATCTTCTCTGGTCGTGGTATTTCATCTCAGTCTTCGTTCTGGTGGATTGGGCTGCACAGAGTTCATCTTTGAGGGTAGAGAGGTCTGTCTGGAACCTGATTCCCAGCTGAGGAACCTTTTCCCACCTCCAGCAGCTTAGCTTTGAGACCCTGTTCAGACATCTTCCACAGCCTGGTCCTTCTGAGATTCTTCCTCTCCTTATCCCATGCCCTGCGGCGCGAGGTCAAATGGTCTTTCGGTTCCTCTGTGATCCTGCAGGAGTTCTGGAGGTGTGTCATGGCGACACCAATCGCTGCTTCTGCCTCAGACTTGAAAAGCTAAAGCCTTGGAGATCTGCTCCTGAAGCCTGATCAATACTTGGTCTTTGCTCGACAGTAGAGCTAACAGTCCGTCACGGTCCAACTGGAATGTTCTCTCCTGGTCCTGCAGGTTGGTCTGAGTCAACGCCAGGGCTTGTTCTTCCTGAAGGAGATTGGTCCTTCATCTGGAGCGCCTGTTGATATTCTCCTCAAGGATTCCTCTGTCCACCTTCATCATCTCCACCTCTCTGTCCTTCACTTTCTCTCTGGCTGTTGCCTCTAAGGCCTTCCTCTCCCAGTCCCTCACTGCCTCTCTCAGCGAGTCATGTTGGTCTTCCGCTTCAGTTTGCTCACAGCAATGGTCACTGATCATGACAATGGGATAGCTCTAAACATTGCAGGTAGTCAGATTATGAAACATACATACAGTCTGGACACCAAACAAATGGCAGAGGAAGACCCAACAGAGCATTCAGTTAAGTTACAACTGATTAACCATGAACCTCAAACGTGCAATCGTGTACCTATGATAAAGCAATTAACATGAACATACCTCACAGTGAGTACAAGAATTTCAAATCAGTTACAACTGACCAACAAGATCAACAAGTCCCTCAAAGAATCATTGTGATCCTGGAGGAAACTAACATCAGGTCCAGCAAATAATTCCTAAGTGCGGCTGTACTCCCAGAATAAGTGCAGTCTTGAGCCTTTTCTTGAAGGTGGAGAGACAGTCAGTGTCTCTGAGGTGGGGAATTGATTCCACCATTGGGAGGCCAGACAGGGGAGAGCTTGTGTTTTGGCCGGGCATATTGAGTGTTGGGACCACCAGACGATTGTCAATAGAAGACCGTAGGTGCAGGTGGGGGTGTATGGCTGAAGGAGAGACTTAATGTCTCCGAGACTTGATGTAATTGGGTGCAGTCCTGTTCACTGCCCGATAGGTCAGTACCAGGGTCTTGAATCTGATACAGGCTGCAATGGGAAGTAAGTGCGGGGTGATGAGGAGCGGGGTGACATAGGAGCGTCTGGGTACCAGGCGGCCTGATGCGTGAATCCTCTGAGAGGGAGGGTCGGGGAGACCAGAAAGCAGATCCAGCTACAGCTCTATCCTCCCCCACACCCCCTCCCTCTCCAGCTCCAAACTCCTCCCTCCCCTCGCCGCCAGCTCAGCTCCCCTCCTCCCCAACACCCCCCACCACCCCCCAGCTCCACAGTGACCGAGGAGAGCAAGGCCTGTATTTCTGGCCCCGTTCAGGAGAGCTACAGGCTCCGGAGAAAATAAATCTGCTTTGGTTCATGGTGAGTTCAGCCAAGACACAAACTCTCCACTATCTGTCTCTCTTTCTCATTCACTCCTCTCTCCATCCCCAGCTCAAATTCTAAATGCCGTGTTTTGAGAAGGACCAGGAGACCAGAAGCGTCTTCCCCCCCCACCCCCCCACAAACACACAAATACACAAGCCCAACAAGAACAGGAGGCACACAACACCCCCACAGACACACGCATACACACGAATATGCACACAAAAAAACACAGACACACACCAACACAAATGGACACTCACCCGGTGTGTTGTCTCATGACCTCAGTGTTGACAGGGCTAAGCCTCGTTCATAGCCACAGCCTCTCTGTTTATTGGAGATGGACTGACAGTGTTTGGATTGAAGAGAGGGAGGAAGGGAGGGAGGGAGGGTGAGGAAGCGGAGAGGCGGGGGTAGCAGAGGAATGAAGCCGATAAAGAGATAGAGGAGAGGAGAGAGAGAGCAGTGTAAAGAGAGGAGAGGAGAGAGCAGTGTAGAGATAGAGAGAGCATTGTAGAGAGGAGAGGAGAGAGGGAGCAGTGAAGAGATAGAGGATAGAGGGAGAGCATTGTAGAGAGTGTGGAGAGAGGGAGCAGTGTAGAGATAGAGGAGAGAGGGAGCAGTGTAGAGATAGAGAGAGAGGAGCAGTGTAGAGATAGAGGATAGAGGGAGAGCATTGTAGAGAGTGTGGAGAGAGGGAGCAGTGTAGAGATAGAGGAGAGAGGGAGCAGTGTAGAGATAGAGGAGAGAGGGAGCAGTGTAGAGATAGAGGATAGAGGGAGAGCATTGTAGAGAGTGTGGAGAGAGGGAGCAGTGTAGAGATAGAGGAGAGAGGGAGCAGTGTAGAGATAGAGGAGAGAGGGAGCAGTGAAGAGATAGAGGAGAGAGGGAGAGCATTGTAGAGAGTGTGGAGAGAGGGAGCAGTGTAGAGATAGAGGAGAGAGGGAGCAGTGTAGAGATAGAGGAGAGAGGGAGAGCAGTGTAGAGATAGAGGAGAGAGGGAGCAGTGTAGAGATAGAGGAGAGAGGGAGCAGTGAAGAGATAGAGGAGAGAGGGAGCAGTGAAAGAGATAGAGGAGAGAGGAGCAGTGTAGAGATAGAGGAGAGAGGGAGCAGTGAAGAGATAGAGGAGAGAGGGAGCAGTGTAGAGATAGAGGATAGAGGGAGAGCATTGTAGAGAGTGTGGAGAGAGGAGCAGTGAAGGGAGAGGAGAGGAGAGAGAGACAGTGAAGAGAGTGTGGAGAGAGGAGGGTTGACAGCTGGGAGCGAGGATGCAGTAAAGAGTATAGAAGAGGTGGGATAGAGTGAAGCCTGGCGATGGAGTTCTTCCAGACGTCTAACTAAGATAGATGTCAAGACAAGGGCCATCGGTACAAACACAGCATCCATCCCTCTGACCCCTGACCCTGACCGATGACCCCTGACCGGTGACCCCTGACCTGTGACCCCCCCAAGCCAGAAGAGCATTGCCCCCGGCCAGCTGAGAAACAGCTTTGGCAGCTTTATCTGGCCTGCACCACCCCCTGGATAATACTTCTCAGCCTGTCCAGATCATTTGCAGTTTCACTACCTAATTTGTGGAAAAGATCACTTTCAGTAAACAACTTGCAGACAAAGAGCTTATTGTGTTCAGAGATCCTCTCTCCCAGGAGCCTCTCCATGTGTAAGGTATGCAAACAGGCTCACCACACCAGCTCTCCTGCCTCACACTCCTGTGTGTGTGTCTCTGTGTGTGTGTGTGTGTGTGTGTGTGTGTGCGTGCTGTGTCCATTAGGAGCTGGCTGACCGGGAATTCCAAAGCAATCCTTCCAGGTTCGATTCTGCTGACAGCTCTCTCTTCTTACCTCTTGTCTCTGAGATCCATCATTCAGTGTTTACTGCACCCGCACCCACCCACCCACCCGCTACACCACACCCTCCCCTAACCCCCCTCTTGCTCCCCCTGATCACCTGATACTACCCAGACCTGGCTGACCATAATCCCACAGTGGGGGAGGGGGGGGGGGGGAAGTGGGTGGGGGTGAGGTGTGTTAGATCACACTAAGTCTGTAATTATATGGTTCCCTCATAAGCACACACACACACACACACAGTATCAGGGATCCAAACACACCCACCCACCCACCCACCCACACACACACATGCTAGGATGCAGGCCACTCCTGCCTGCACACACACACACACACACACACACATGCTAGGATGCAGGCCACTCCTGCCTGCACACACACACACACACACACACACACACACACATGCTAGGATGCAGGCCACTCCTGCCTGCACACACACACACATGCTAGGATGCAGGCCACTCCTGCCTGCACACACACAAACACACACACACACACATGCTAGGATGCAGGCCACTCCTGCCTGCACACACACACACACACACACAGGCAGCAAGTATAACATGACATATTCCTAGCCTATAACAGAATAACCAGACAAGGGGAACATCAACACCAGCACATGAAAAAGACGTTTATGAAAACAGTGCGTGTTTGTCATCAGAGGGGACCAGAGAGGTTCCAGGCTCCAGAGAACCAGAGAGGGACCCCTCCCGCCATCCGGCCCCACCGCAGGGGGGTGGAGCTGGATAACAAGCAGGACCAGGCCGGGGGAGGAATCTTCTTATGATGACCACTCCTTTCATGTTGCGTCTCAGAGAACTTGAATGGCTCTCTGTTCATTTTCTCTGCACCCTGACCCCTGCACTTACATGCGGGCGCACACACTTACACACACACACACACACATTACACACTCACACATTACACACTCACATGCACAAAGACGTTGAAATGCACAGGCGCGCGCACACGCTCACACATGCACGCTCATAAACATGCGCAGGAACACGCACGCGTACACACACACACACACACATCTTCAGTCCGACCTGCCAAAGCCGTATCCACTCACCAGGACAATCCCCAGTTCTAATCAGTTCATTTAGTGCAGATCAATGACCGTGCTGAAAGAGACTCAGGCCCTAATTTAGGCCCCACAAACGCCCTTCTTAAGGGAAGGCCTCAGAGCAAATAGCCCCAGGGTGAAAGGTCAGGGCTGCTGACCCCAGAGGGTGGGGCAGCGGAGGTGTCTGGCTGGGTCGTTGGGGGGGGGGGGACACTGCTGGAGGGCCAGCTGAATAAACAGGCCTAGAACAAGGCTTGGATTCAGACCCAGAGACACACAATCAGCCAGGACCAGAACAGGGCAGGACCAGGACTTGGACCAGGACCAGGACCGAACAGGACCAGGACCAGAACCAGGACCAGACCAGGGAAAGACCAGGACCAGGACTGAACAGGACCAGGACCAGAACCAGGACCAGACCAGGGAAAGACCAGGACTTGGACCAGGACCAGGACTAAACAGGACCAGGACCAGAACCAGGACCAGGACCAGACCAGGGCAAGACCAGGACTTGGACCAGGACCAGGACTGAACAGGACCAGGACCGAACAGGACCAGGACCAGGACCAGGGAAAGACCAGGACTTGGACCAGGACCAGGACTGAACAGGACCAGGACCGAGCCGGACAGACAGACCGGGACCAGAAACAATACAGAGAACTAGACCAGGGCTGATCATACACAGACACTCATACACACATACACATGCACATATACAAACAAAACAGTCTTTTGTCCTCCTCACTGTAGTCTATCTGTCCCAGTTTTGTCAGTCTGTTTATCTCTCCCAGTCTGTCTCTCATAAGTGGTCTTTGTCTGTCTGTCTGTCGGACTGCCTTTCTTCCACTGTGTACAACTGTGTACAACATGCTCTCAGCACCGAATCTATGTTTACCTCATCAGCTTTCAAACACACACACTCCCAGTGTACACGTGCGCACAAAACTCCCCATGTACACAAACAGGCACAGACTCTCACCGCCCCCTCCCTGCATATACACACATGCAAACACACACACACACACACTCCCTCACAAACACTGTCACAGAGTCATAAAGCATCCTGAACAAGTGGTCATCTCACTGTAACCTCCCACATCGGAGGGTCTTCTGTATCTGGAAAACTGTACAAGAGAAAGATAAGAAAAACTTAGTGGGGGGTGGGGAGGGGGGGGGGGGGGATTGCAGTAGACATCAGCTGTAGACTCAACATCGTGGCTCATTCTGAGCTTATCGCTGCACACATCTTTGGCAGGTGACGAGAAAGACAAAGCTGTGGGAGACATTTTTCGTCCGCAATCCCAAACCAAACACGGACACCCCAGTTCTGCAGAGGGCAATCAGCGTGGGACGCGGAATCGTGTTCGCTCCAGTTCGGACAAGACGCCGTCACCGGTGAGGGATATGCACACGCACACAGGGGCCCTTGTTTAGGGCCGTAGGGGGGCACACACTCTGATAATGAGGGCTGTAGATGAAAGTGCAGCGCCTCGTGTGAAAACGAACTCCGGCCTGGCCTGCGTTGTCTTCAGACTGACCTCTGCGACTCTCACTGGCCGCATTGTCCTCTGACCAATCTCCTTAGACAGCTTGTCACCATGCATGTGTTCCCCATGGCCAATCGCCGACCACCCTCAGGGCCAAACCACCGCCCCTTGTGTCCAGTTTCTGGAGATAAGGGGATTTCCCATCCTGCTCAGGGTCAGGGTGTTGTCTAGTTTGCTTGTCGCTTCGTTGACTCCATAAACCAGTCTTTGATGCTAAGAAACTCACATCCGTAGATGCCACAGGTGTATATTTGCTTTAAACTACAGGACCGGACCCAGGGGGTGTTAGTGAGGTAGGGAGGGACGAAGGGAGGGAGGCAAGGGATCCGTTTTTGCTCTAGTTTGTGAGACAAGTGATATAAAGAGAGTATAAAGGGAGAAGGAGAGTAAGTTGGAGGGGTGAAAAGAGAGCGAGAGAAAGAGAGGGGGGAGTGGAAGAGAGAAGGGGGGGGGGGGAAGGAAATCGGCGATGTACGAAATGGTTAGTTCGGTGAGGAGGCGTGCCAGGGGGGTCTATAGGTGTGTCAGAAAGGTGCACAAAAGACAGGGAGGTGGCGGGGGGGGGGGGGAGGGGGGGGGGGGGGGTAGAGGGGGAGGTTGTGGGTCCTGTTTCAGGTAAACGTAAAACGTAAAGGTAGCTGGGTGAGGCAGGGCGGGGGGGGAGAGTGTGCGTTGGGGGTGGGGTACCGAGTGTGTGGGGGGGGGACAACTGAGTGTGTGTGTGTGTGTGTGGGCAGGGGGACTGTGGTGTGAAAGAGAGAGAGAAAGAGAGAGAGAAAGAAGAGAGAGATGGAAGAATAAAGAGTGCCGGATGAGATATTCTTTATCTGCTGCATGCTACAGTGATGCATTGGCAACATCGAGACCTGTCCTCCTCTGAACCCTCTCTATCTGCTGACTGCCTCAGGAGGGCCCCACTCCTTCTTCATGCAGCGCAGGAGAACCGGAGGGACAACTCCCTCCAACCAAGAAAGAGTCAAACACAAAGACAGAAAGAAAGAATAGAAAGCTATTATTATATCACCAAGGAATATGGGTCAGCCACATCTATGGAGAACAGGTTTCTCCCCCCTACAGACAGACAGACAGAGACAAACATAGAGATAGACAGATATACCTCAGACAGACAGAAAGACAAAGAGAGAGATAATACTTTATTGATCCCTGACGAAGGAACTGGACAGGAAAAACTGTAAACATGTCTGTTCCAACAAAGTTTGTCACAAGAAGGGGGAAGTCGTAATTCCACTTCAAGGCATCAGATGAGGGCCCTGCCCCAGTGCCCGGCACTCTGTGTGTCATCACTGTCTAAATCTTCAGACACCTGAGACCTGACACCACAGTCAATTTGTCACCTATGTTTATGTCTGGGGTGCAGAGGGGTGTCGGAGGAGAGCGCGCGCACACCCACACACCCCACACACACACACCCCACACACACACAGTCTCCCCTCAAGGATGTAGGTGTTGAAGACTGATGAGGCTGCAGGGTGGTGTGAGGGACGGTTTAGGGGGGCGGTGGGAGAGGGGCGGACAGGAGGAGGGGGGCAGGGCAGAGAGAGGGAGAGGAGAGAGAGAGAGGGAGAGGAGAGGAGAGAGAGAGAGAGAGAGAGAGAGAGAGAGAGAGAGAGAGAGAGAGAGAGAGAGAGAGAGAGAGAGAGAGAGAGAGAGAGAGAGAGAGAGAGAGAGAGAGAGAGAGAGAGAGAGAGAGAGAGAGAGAGGGAATGGGTGGAGATAAGGCATGGCATGGGGCAACAGGTTTTTAGATGGGAACCCCAGCTATACTGCCCTCCATCCAGCCACCCTAACTTTAACCCCAGCTATACTGCCCTCCATCCAGCCACCCTAACTTTAACCCCAGCTATACTGCCCTCCATCCAGCCACCCTAACTTTAACCCCCAGCTATACTGCCCTCCATCCAGCACCCTAACTTTAACCCCAGCTATACTGCAGCCATGCCCCTCCACTCTCCCAGCTACACTGTGTCCACACAGGATGTAACATGGAGGGACAAAACACCATGTAGGGAGAAGAAAAGAGAGAACAAGAGTAAAAAAGGAAAGAAAAGAAGGCGAGAGGGGGATGAAAGATGCTTTGGTGGAGAGCAGCTTCACCAAGGCTGGCCAAGGTGCTGGCAGAGGGGCCAGAGCGAAGACAATACAGCGCTGTGGATGACCTGGTCTCCATAGAAACTGGAGCACCGACCCTGGGGGGGGGGGGGGGGGGGGGGGGGGGGGGGGGTTGCTCAACAGTCAACAGTCCATGTGTCCACGTGACTCAACAGTGCATGCTCCCTGTTCCCGCTACATTCTCCCAGACCTGAGGAACGTTGCCTCGGGAGGAGGGAGAGAGGAGCACCCGTCGAACATCAAAGGGTGCAGTTCCATTGTGAGGACAGCACAATGGAAGCTGTTAGGAGAGGGGGGGGGGGGGGGGGAAGAGGCTGGCCCAACTGACAGCTCCATGGGGTTGGTGGGGGGGCGCTGAAGGAAGCACAATACAGTACAGAGATGCACGGTAGGTTACTGTGGAGCAGTGCAGCGCCGCTATCCTCAAAACAGAGCTGAATCCTAACTTTTTCACTCTCCCCTTCCAGCCCCTTGCATCACAATCTCTCTCTCTCTCTCTCCTCTGTCTCTCTCTCTCTCTCCTGTCTATATTTATCTTTTCTCTCAGCGCTCATAAGGAGGAAGAGACAAAGAGACATCAAATTGTGAGAAGTTTGCTAAGTTAAATACCCTGCTATGATAAGTAATATCATCATCATCTTCACACACAGAAGCCCGGTGGAGGGGGACAGGGTGGGGACCCACACGGTGCTGAGCCGTGGGTTCGAGGTACCCGCCCCTGAAAATCCCCCAGATCCCCCAGTGAGCTGTGTGTTTACATCTGCGGCTCGTTCTCACCCCAGCGCAGGAAACCTGCTCTTCTTAACACCCTCCCACCCTCGTCTCACCCAGGCCACGTATTGTTCCAGGAACTTTTGTGCTTTTGTGGCCGCTGTTCACTGATTGTACCTCCTGTATTCACCCTCTCTTTCTCGACATGCTCTCTCTCCTCCTCACCATGATTTCTCCCCAATCTCACCACCCCCCCTCCTCCTTTCACTCCTACCTCCCTCTCAACTCTTTCTCTTCCCTCTACCCTCTCCCTCCATTTACATTTATTCATTTAGCAGACGCTTTTATCCAAAGCGACTTACATGAGGGGGCTTTATAAAAGAGCATTGGTCACTGAGCATAGCAACTTGATAGACCCCAAACATAGCAGGTTTACAGATTGTGAAACATACATCGAGAGAACCAATAAGTGCCAAGGGAAGAACTATAACAAATTTTAGCCAAACAAATGACTAAGTTTAAGGGGAGTCACCGACAGACAGTGGTCTACCTAAGGGATGCGAACAATAAAGCGACAGCACTAGCTAGTTTCCACACAGGGATTAACAAGTAATTCTAAAGAACACCCACTGAAGATATTTCTAAGTGCCATTAAATTCTCCATCTCTCCTCGCTCCCCTTCTCCTGGTCCAAGTTGAGAGGGCTTATCGAGGGGGCTGGGGGGGGGGGCTGGGGGTTGCTGGAGGCCCAGAAGGGTGTAGAATGGACACTTTCATGGGCTGGGCTAGGGGGCTGTCGGCCCCCCTGTGTGCTGTGCTGCTCTTCATGTTAATCTGCAGTGACAAGCTTGGCTGTTTACCAAATCCGAGCGGGATCGTCACACAGGCTAGCTCGGCGCCACTCGCCCCCATTAACCTCTGACCCCTCCGCCCGCCGCCCCGGAGAACACCTGTCGGAGGCCCAGAAGCCTGGTTACCTTGGAGACAGAGAGAGTGCATGTGGAGTCTCGTTTGCAGTCAGGAAAACCAGGGAGATGAACTTCTGACCCCTGGAGAGACGGAGAGAGGTGCTCTGCATCTGTAACATCTCAACTTGGACACACCTAACACACACACACATCCACACCTGACCCGACCTCAATACACACACCAAATACACACCTCTCCTGTCTTACCCTATACAGTACACACACCTAACACACATCCATACCTGCCCTGACCACACACACACACTTAACTCACACACCCCTGACCCATTGATCCTCCTCATCCATCTCCCACCGACATGATTGAGACATAACCTAAACCTTAAGAAATGACATGTTCCATAATTAAACATGAGATAAATAAATTTGAAATCTATGTTGCAAAGAACCACAACGTTCATTGACATAGACTCATTCAGCTACTCCTTCTGCAGTGAGAACCTTCTGTCAAGAAACACACACAAACACAACACACCCACAGACACACAGACACACACTGATACACACACAGACACACACAGACACACACAGACACACAGAACACACACACAGACACACAGACACACACTGATACACACACAGACACACACACAGACACACAGACACACACTGATACACACACAGACACACAGACACACACACAGACACACAGACACACACTGATACACACACAGACACACAGACACACACTGATACACACACAGACACACAGACACACACACAGACACACAGACACACACTGATACACACACAGACACACAGACACACACACAGACACACACTGATACACACACAGACACACAGACACACACTGATACACACACAGACACACAGACACACACTGATACACACACAGACACACACTGATACACACACAGACACACACTGATACACACACACCCACAGACACACACTGATACACACACAGACACACAGACCACACACTGATACACACACAGACACACACTGATACACACACAGACACACACACAGACACACAGACACACACTGATACACACACAGACACACACACAGACACACAGACACACACTGATACACACACAGACACACTAAGACTCATCATCCTCCTGTTTCCCTCACCTCCGACCTCTTTGACAACACATTGTCATCACCATCAGTCCTGCCCAAGGAGTCTGGCAGAGTGTGTGTGTGTGTGTGTGTGTGTGCGACTTTGTGTCCCCGTTCGCCTTCTTCAACAACCCTTTGTCTTCCTTTTCTTTGACTCTACAGAATGGCTGCCTGCAGCCAAAAGCTGAGCTACCCCCCCCCCCCCCCCCAAAATGAGCACGCTGTCCTTCCACTGATCCAGCCGTCGCTGTGAACGTTTTAGTACTCGTCCTTCAACCCTGAGCCAGACTGCTGACCCAGTCAACGCGACATTACAAACCCAGGCCTCCTACAGAACACCCCCCCCCCCCCCCCCCCCCCGGCCCCCTGGAAAACTCTCTCACCACACACACACACACATCTGAGCTTGGGTGTGCCAACAATACATTTGTATTTTTAAGAGCTCGTTCACTCATCTCACACACGCACAGCAACCCTATTTACTAATCATATACACACACACACACACACACACACCAACACACAAACCCTTTGCCTGCATTCGTGGCCAGCCGCTTTACACAAATCATATACAATGTTTATGGCTTTTTTCCACGAATTAAACAAATAGAGAGGAGGGAATTGTATGGGAGAGGTGGGGGGGAGTGGACAGAAGAGTGGGGTGGAGGGGTTAGAGAGGAGAAGTAGGGGGAGGGGAGAGGGAGGGAAGGAGAAGGAGAGCATAGAGGTGAGGCAAGGAGGAGAGTTGGGCTTGTGGTGAGGAGAGGTAGGGGCGGAGAGATGAGGGGTGGGGGGATAAGGGAGTGAAGCGATGGGGGGGGAGTTTGGGGAGATTGTGGGGGAGTGTGGGGAGATAGGGTGGGTGGGGGGGGTGTGGGGAGATGGGGTAGAGGGCGCTGAACAGAGCTATTTGGACCTGAGTCAGGGCTGGGAGCCAGGAGCCACTCAACGCTGCTTACAGTCTCCCCCTCCCTGGAGAATAGCTGCATGGCCAGCTGGAAAACATTGACAGGGTCTGGGTTAGTGAGGAGAAGGGAGGAGGACGGGAGGGGTGGGGGTGGAAAGAGAGAGGGAGGGAGGGAGGGCCTGCAATGATCTCTTACAAAAAGCTTGTTGCAGAGTGGACCGCATACATAAGCGAGAAATGTTTGTTATTCAACAGAGGTGCTGTCTTGAGCGACCCTTGATGAAACTGACTCCCTCCTGCTTGAATCACACCCTGCTCTACCGAAGGCAGCTACAAACATGGAAAGCCCTCTCTCTGGTCCAGTCAACAAAACTTACAGAGTTACATTACCTGAACACATTACATACATCACATGATATAACTAACATAGCCTCTCCTGGTACAGAGGAATATCTAACTAACAAAGCATGTCCTTCACAGAGCAGTGGACTGTTTAGCCAACATATCCACAGTTGAAACACATCATGGTCTCAATCAGAGAAGTCCTGACAACCTGCTTCTGTTAAATTTCTGCTGCCAGGGCAAATAGTATCGAAAATAGTATGAAAACAAGGAACCGGTTTTGAAATCTATGCAGTTTCTCAATCTGTCTTTCACAACCAGAGGGCTTTGTGGGTGTGTGTGTACGCATGTGTGTTTTGTGTGTCTGTGGGTGTGGATGTGAGTGCGTTGGTTTGTGTGTGAGGGAGTCAGTGTGTGGGTGTGGATGTGAGTGCGTTGGTTTGTGTGTGAGGGAGTCAGTGTGTGGGTGTGGATGTGAGTGCGTTGGTTTGTGTGTGATGGAGTCAGTGTGTGGGTGTGGATGTGAGTGCGTTGGTTTGTGTGTGAGGGAGTCAGTGTGTGGGTGTGGATGTTTGTGTCTAAGTGTGAGTGAGTCTGTGTGTGAGTGTAGATGTGTGTGTCTGTGTGTGAGTTAGTCTGTGTGGGTGTGTGTAGATGTGTGTGTGTGTGTGTGTGTGTGTGTGTGCATGATTAAGTGGCTGAGATTAGAACAAGTAGTGCCACTTGATTGAGCAATGCTATTGGTTAGAATCACATTGCCCTGAGGACAAAGAGAAGGGACTAAGATGGAGAAAGAGAGTGTGTGTGTGTGTGTGTGTGTGGGTGTGTGTGTGTGTGGGTGTGTCTGTGTGTGCATGATCTTTCTCCGAAAAATTGAGACGTGTTCCAGCGAAGACCATGTTGAAACGCTGAATAGAGGCCATCATGGTGGCCATTAACACTTATGTAGCATCCCATGAGAATCTCCTTTGAAGTCACAGTCTGACAAGTACATTACAACAGCCTCAATCATACTCCAATCTCACAACACAACAACACAATAAACGACAACACAGCACCATAACAAAATACAACACAAAACTTCACAACACAACAAACTACAACGCACCGCATCACAATACATTTGCCCACGCCAACACACCACTGTTATAATACTGCTGTATTGCTTCCATAGATACTTTCATCCGAAGGGATTTAGATCATCTGAACCTGCAACTTCTTCATCTGCAGTCAGAGGCTCCAACTTCTGGGCTGAAACCCATCCCAAAGCCACACTACAGCAACTGCACAACATACCGCAAGACGAAAAAAAAAAATATCCTCAACAGAACATTAAATGGTCACAGCACATCAGCACAAAATCCCACAATGCAACACGACTGTAAAAGCACACGACTGCACAACCACACAACTGTACAACAAGTCCAGTAAAATCAAGTAATCGCTGCGTAAACCTAAAAAACCCGATCTGGCAACATTGCCCAACCGGTGATTCACGAATTTAAAGCAAAGCATCAGCGCTCAGTCACTGAAATCCTTCTTCCTCGGTCAGGTTTGAGCATGCTCAGAGCAGCCATGGCCGTAGTTTGAGTCAGCAGGTTGCTCAGCTTTCTAAAAACAGAACCGCCCTAAAAAGGTAGAGGTTTGTACAGGGCCTGACATAAACACTCTCCAATAAAAACCACATGATGTCAATGCAATTTCTTTTAAAGGAACAAGGGTCACTGTTTTACCCCAAGCATCATATTTTCATACAAAAGGATTTAGTGGGGTCTGAATGAGCAGATCAACATGAAGGCTGGAGCTCTGGGATTGAACTGAAAACTACATTTGTGCGTAAAGCGCAGATTCTCCTGTGACAACATACCACAAGAAGATTAGATATCCTCTACTCTACTGCTTCATCTGGTCACATGACCATCATCGATGCCTCCTATTGGCCAAAATAATCTGGTGACATGCTCATCGGTTTGGTGAACTCTTGACCCCATCGTGCACTGCTGTTTGCCTGGACATGCATCTCATCACGGATACAGGGTTACGGTCATGCGGTCTGGTCCATGGTCATGGACTTGAGGTTGTGATTATGCTTCTAAGATAGGGTTTCAGAACACCTCTAACCATGTCTTGTTATACAGTAAACTGTCATATAAGATTATCCCTCATATAGCACAGCGTACTCATCAAGGTTACTAACAGTCATATGGGCATAGTATTGAAGAGTGTGATCTGGTAACGAATAATACTCTAGGGTTATTTGATATAAATAACTGTAACATCTGGTGCTATGCTGGAGTCTTTACAGTAGAACACATTAGAACCTTGCTGGTACCAAGCCAAAAGTGTTACAGTAGAACCCATTAGAACCTTGCTGGTACCAAGCCAAAAGTGTTACATTAGAACCCATTAGAACCTTGCTGGTACCAAGCCAAAAGTGTTACAGTAGAACACATTAGAACCTTGCTGGTACCAAGCCAAAAGTGTTACAGTAGAACCCATTAGAACCTTGCTGGTACCAAGCCAAAAGTGTTAATTAGAACACATCGGAACCAGGCTGGTAACAGACCAGACCAGGTTCTGTGGGTTTTATCTTCACCAGCCTCTTGTCTACATTGTGACAAATGTCGTGTCAAACATACAAATGTTATCCTAATCACACCAGCATGGCCTGGGATGCAGCTTGGCTGCCAAAGTCAAACATTTACAGAGCGAAACTCTAGCATTGCAAATCTCTTTTCCACCGAATACTGCCTCAATCATTTCCAAACAGATGTTGAGTCAAACTGTGTGGGAACGTCACTGTGCTTGTCTTCACTGTGCTTGCATAACTTCACTGTGCTTGTCTAAACCTTAACCCAACACGTTTAAAAGAGGGGGTCAGATGGCTCAATGGTTAAGGCGTTGTGAGATCGATCCCCGGCTGTGGCTATATGATGTTGTGTCCTTGGGCAAGGCACTTCACCCTACTTGCCTCAGGGAGAATGTCCCTGTACTTACTGTAAGTCGCTCTGGATAAAAGCGTCTGCTAAATGACTAAATGTAAATGTTAAATGACATACCCCATTAAGTATGTTATTCTCCCCCTCTTGCACAACTACATGAGGAAGTCCTGTAATTATCGACGTCATTGAAGCCAGTTAGACCAAGTGCATGACCCCAGAACAGTGGTATCATTGCGATGCGCAACTTATGACAATGCAACATACCCAAATTCAAGAGGGACAATGCTTGCTTTCTAACTCTAACATCAGACAGTGCCTGGATCTAACTCTCTGAATGCTGCACCATCACTTCAGAAGGCTCCAGCCTTAGCTAGCCACCCTCAGCCAGGCCAGCCAGAGCCATGCCCAGCCCACTGAACCGCTGCACTTATGGAGGAAACGGCTTCAGCCAGAGAAATGAGATCCATCTAAGGGGAATATCCCAAAATAAACTCCCTCTCTTCTCTCATATTGGGGCGGTGTACAAATAAGATATCTCCGCAGGCGCACTGCACCATGGGAAATGGTCAATCCACTTCTGTAAACATCGGCCAATGACTTCTGGCAGGCTGGCCGATCCTCTCTGGAGAGCGGGGGGGGGTGGGGGTGGGGGGGGGGGGGGGGGGGGGGGGGGGGGGGGTGGGGGGGGGGGGTGGGGGGGTCTGCGCACAGGAATTCATAAATAAATCACTTTTCGGGAGGATTAAATGTCCACATCCATGGCCCCTGGCCCCCGTCCCCTGTGAAAATAAACAGGATCGGGGCAGAAATAGCCTAGTTGAAGCACTGCAACAGGAAATTATCTTGACTTGTTGCTGTAATTTGGGACATTATTTTCACAGCATTTGCATTTCAGCCGGTCGCAATCCCTCTTCAACCCCAAGCCCCCCCCCCCCCCCCCCCTACCACCCATACCACCCATACCACCACCCCTCCCTCCTCCTTCCCATTCATACCCACCGGAGGAGATAGAGTCAAAGCATCACTTCAAATGAATCCTTGTGTTTTTTCCCCAGTGCACACAGGCATTTGCATGCTCCTCACTCTGAGAGCAGAGACCTGAGCAGGTCACAGCGCTGGGACGATGGAGCTTACAGAACACGGAGAAGGGCCGCTTTGTCTTCCAGCTCTGCGTCTGTTAGCTGCCTGCTCATGTCATTAACACACTCCCAGAGGAAGTATTGGAGGACTATTTAAATCCACTTAAGATCGGCCCAGCCCTGGGCCTTCCCGTAAGTAGGACAAACATAGGGGGGTGGGGGTCAGACTTGTTCCTGTGGATGTTGGGCAGATTCTGGGCTGTGGGGTTGGCTTGCTCCCTGGTCTATAAAGTTTACTGCAAAGCTAACCATAGGCAGGGGGAGAAGGGAACAATCATCTCTATGTCTTCCTATCTGACCCCCATGACCTGACCTAAGACATAGTCAGTACGGAGGATAAGGGCTTGAATACAGACTAGCTAAAATACCTGGTACAGACTAGCTAAAGGACCTGACACATACTAGCTAATGGACTAGATACAGACTAAGTTAAAGGACCAGGTACAAGCTGATTGAAGGACCAGATACGGACTAGCTAAGAAACCAGGTAAAGGCTAGCTAAAGTATTAGATACGGACTAGCTAAGAAACCAGGTAAAGGCTAGCTAAAGTATTAGATACGGACTAGCTAAGAAACCAGGTAAAGGCTAGCTAAAGGACCAGGTACAGGCTAGCTAAAGGACCAGGTACAGGCTAGCTAAAGTATTAGATACGGACTAGCTAAGAAACCAGGTACAGACTAGCTAAAGGACCAGGTACAGGCTATCTGAAGGACCAGGTACAAACTAGCTAAAGGACCAGGTACAGGCTATCTGAAGGACCAGGTACAAACTAGCTAAAGGACCAGGTACAGGCTAGCTAAAGGATTAGATACAGACTAGCAAAGAAACCAGGTCCAGACTAGCTAAAGGACCAGGTAGAAGCTGGTTGACGGATCATACAGGTTGGAGGATACAGGTTGCCTCCATGCTTTTGGGGCTGTGTGAGTTGAACAGACGTTTGCACACGACACACTTTTCTCTGGTAACGGCAGAGTCTGACATGGTTAGTAGGCAGGCTGTTTGGTTGGAGGTTTTCTTGCCACATCATAGTTATCATAACTGTAACAGAATGTTCCTGTGTGGGCATAAAGAGTTAAAGATACGTGCAGTGTAAGTCCTCGGAGAGCATCAAAGCAACTCTCGCCTCCTCAGCTCTCACCTCAGGAGTCTGCATAAAGGGCTCTGAAACCTCCTTCAACATCCTGACTGTGCTTACAGACTTATCTGACGTGCTCACAGCCTCTCACACACACACCCACACACACATACAGAAACTGACATACACACAAAACATATACTTTACAAATACACTCACATACACAAATACACTCTCCCAAACACAGATCTAGTGTGTACTCATACACACACACACACACTGGTAGAAATACTAATGTACACACACACACACATCAATCTGGTATTAACACATGCACACACACACATACACAGCCATTGTTTGCACAGAGACTGGAGCAAATAAGAGCTACATGGGAGGTTATGAACATTTGGACTACAGAAGTTAATAGTTTGAAACTTATTATACCTCCACTCCGAAATTAACTTTGTCCAATTCCATTTTGCGGTTTCATCATAAGTGGGTCTGGTGAGCTTAAGGGTCGTTTCCTTTCCACTTGATATGATATGACAGGAAATTACATCACTTCCTGTGGAAGGCCTAGTGGCAGCCAGAGGGGTCTGAGGGGGGCACTTGTTTATGTTGTCCTTGCAGCCCCACGGAACCACAGAAGGCCTCAGGTTCAGTCAAGAAACAAAAAGAAAATGTGCAAATGGTACGTGACCAACTCCCCCCCCCCCCCGATATCTACCATCTTTCACAATATCCGATACCTTTTTGATGCTTCGTTTTAAGTCTGTGTGCAAGTTTGACATGAAAAGGCTTCCTCCCTGCAGCATGAGTCTCTGAACCAGAGTGATACGTGTGCTTCAGCTGTGACCTACAGTGGATTAGTCATAGATTGAGCTCAGATAAGAAGACTACGGTGTCCTCGCTCGACCTGAGCGCCGCGACGAAGACGTGAACGCAAGACCCGAGCGCTCCCTCGTCGTCACCACACCCATCCAGGAAGTCGCACCGCAGACGACAGCAAATGGGAGGACAGCGGTGTTGGCACGTTAGATAACCGCCCCCCTCCAGGGGCCAGGTTGAGGTAATTGCAGGGCACGAACCGGCAGTCTGTCAACAAGGTGAAAGTTTGCCAATGTGGCCTGGAAAGCACCCAGCAAGTCCCTGTAGACCTGGGGAACTGAGTAGGCCGCAGGTTGCTGATAAGATGGGCCACTTATCAGAAGGTTCTAGCTTATCTGTTTTAGTGAATAAGAGACTGTACATATAGATAAGGGTGTGATAAGATAAAGACATGCTGCGTGATTGGTTGTGTGTGACTGTGGGTGTGTATGTGTGGTTAGAAAGCGAGAAAGAGAGTGTGTGTGTGTGTGCTGGTGAGTGTGTGTGCCTGCGTGTGAACACACATTCTGCATGTGCGTGTAACACAACCCAGGAAAAAGTTGACCAAAAGAATCATTTAACACAGATATTGGTCACACACTGTACCCCATCCGAAACTGGTTTGAACCTTGGTTCTGTGAATCCCAGACCAATGGTCATGGAGGGTCACAGTGACGCCACTACATGAGAACTCACTGGGCAAAGTCCGGAGCCTCTGTTGGCCCACCATGGGCCTCCCCTCTCCCTGTCCCTGGCCCAGACCGTGGAAGAACACAGGGCAAAAGCTTGGACTCTGCCAGCATTAGAGAGGGACGTGAGCAGGAGAGAGATGGGTGCTGTACACACGGCAAGACTCAAACACACACCTAAATAGCAAATATATACATTTACATTTAGTCATGTAGCAGACGCTAGCAGGGGTAGGGTAAACAAGGAAGACCATTGGTTGGAAGCTATGTCAGGAAGTGTTTAACAGTCACAAGGTCATCGGCCAGACCAACGCTCTCGGCACAGCCTGTGAAATCTCTCGTCTCAGAGCCAACACAACAAACAGCCTGCATACAGCTGCCTACAGCCTGCCTTCAGTCAGTCTGAGCTCCTCTCTACCTTTGTTCTGTCGTAAACAAAAACATTTCCAATGCGGTAAATGTTTGACATGCAGAGCTTTTCCATCGTCTTTGCACCCACTGTTGACCCACACATCAACCACCAACCTTGTCTTGAAACTTTTCACAACAGCAGAGTTCTGAAGTGTGCCGAGTGCTGACTGGCCAGACAGTGTTGATTCATCAGGCCTATGTGGACACCTTTTCCATGTCTGGCATGCCTGCAGTGTTTCTGTAGAGAACACAGCCTACTTAAGGAGGAAAACAGCAGGCTATACGCTGACTCTCTACCTTCCCCAACACACACTCGTTCACACACACTAACATACCCAGACACATACCCGTTCAGGCGCGCGCACACACACACACATCAATA
Organism: Protosalanx chinensis; assembly: GCA_030340685.1. Lineage (NCBI taxonomy): Eukaryota > Metazoa > Chordata > Actinopteri > Osmeriformes > Salangidae > Protosalanx > Protosalanx chinensis. The sequence goes on along the minus strand of CM059324.1, from coordinate 13,898,747 downwards.
GAGGACATGTCATATTAGGGGTCTCTACCATGTTGTTGATTTCCCTTACATAGCCTTAGAACTTCCATCTTTAAACTCTTTCTACCCCCTCACCTCCGTTCAGCCCTTCTCTTCCCCCTCATTTCCATTTCCCTTCCCTCTCTCGCCTCTCTCTCCCCCCCTCCTCTCTCTCTCTCCCCCCCCTCCCCCCTCCTCTCTCTCTCTCCCCCCCTCCTCTCTCTCTCTCCCCCCCCTCCCCCCTCCTCTCTCTCTCTCCCCCCTCCTCTCTCTCCCCCCTCCTCTCTCTCCCCCCCTCCTCTCTCTCCCCTCCTACCCCCTTCCTCTTGTCTTATCCATTCCCCTCCCCCTGCTCGCCCTGCCCTCCCATCCCACCCCAGCCCCTGGTCTCCTTCTCCAGTCTCTCTCTCCACCCTCGCCTCCTCTCCCCCCCCCCCTTCGCTCTCCCCACCCTCCCCTCCTCCTCCATCCTCTGAGCCCTCATGCTGACAGCTGGCTCTGATTATGGCTGTGAAAAATGGGGCAGTCACGCCAGCAATCCCCCCTCCAGCATTCCAACAGCATGACTCCGCACTTTCTCCCTACTGGTGCTATCTCTGCCTCTCCCACTCTCTCTCTTCCTCTCTCCCTCTCGCTCCTCTGCTATTCTCTTGCGCTCTCTCCGCTCTTTATTTTGCGCCTAACGTCTTCCTAACCTGCCCTCTCATCTACCTGGCGAACAAGGACGGATACATATGGAGTGTGAAAGGGAAAGAGATGGAGGGGTAGTGTTCTAGAGGTTTCTGCGCGTGTGGTAGGGAGAGCCAGAACGTTCTTGGGGTGCATAACAGTCTGTTGGAAGAGGAAATGGGTGCACATCAGAGTGTGATTAAAGAATGGCTTTTCGTAAAGCAGGTTACAGTTGAGTGTTGTGTGGCGTCGGAGAGGAAGTTAGAAACCGATTTCGTGGACAGAACTAGAAGTTGTTGTGGATAACGGAACACCTCCCCCCCCCCCCCCCCCCCCCCAAAAAAAAGAGACATAAAACAACAGGTACGACTGTTAACAGGCTTTCTAAACCCCTGCATGCCCCCCCCCCCCCCCACCCCCCCACCCCCCACGGCCCCAAACGACCATTTAATGCCTCTTTAACTCACAAAGGAAAGCTTGAAAACAAAGCAGGGCCGCACAACAGCAAACACAAGAGCAAACACACTCCATCATAATCCAAAGCCATGATGCTTTCCTGCACATGAGTTCATAATGACTCCAGCATGATGGAGTCTTCACTGTTGTGGCACGTTCTGTTTTGTCCTGTTTGTTTGCCCAACATCTCAGAGGAAACCGCTAAATATAGTCAACACTCTCTTTTATAAGCACATGCAGTCTACAGGGATCAAGGCCTAGTCTCCCACTCTGTAAACCCACCAAACAACCTGAACCCACATCTACCATTAGACTAAGTCACGGCCCAGCTTGACACTGGAACAATTTGAACTCTTCCTCTCTTCTTGTCTCTCTCACATTCTGCCTGTCAAAATTGTTCTCTTTCCGTCTCCCTCCCTCTCTCCCTCCCCCCTATCTCCACCCCTCCTTCCTCCCTCTCCCCCCTCCTCCTTCCGCTTCAGTAGAGAAGAGGCTGATGTTCATGTTGGTGTCCCAGGCTTGTACACGGAGGCCTGCTGCAGTCCTCCTCCCTGCGCTCTCCCTGTCCAGCTCCAGGCTCCTGCTGCAGTCCTCCTCCCTGCGCTCTCCCTGTCCAGCTCCAGGCTCCTGCTGCAGTCCTCCTCCCTGCGCTCTCCCTGTCCAGCTCCAGGCTCCTGCTGCAGTCCTCCTCCCTGCGCTCTCCCTGTCCAGCTCCAGGCTGCTGCTGCAGTCCTCCTCCCTGCGCTCTCCCTGTCCAGCTCCAGGCTCCTGCTGCAGTCCTCCTCCCTGCGCTCTCCCTGTCCAGCTCCAGGCTCCTGCTGGAGCTCAGACACAATCAGGCTGGCAAAGACTCTGCCAAACAAATGATGACTACATCTTTCACGCAAATGAGGACTTCTGCCCCTCCCTCTTTTTTTCTTCCTCCTATTTTTCCCTTTCTCTGCCTGCCTCTAAGAACACCGATTTCAACACACTTTGTACGAAAACATACGTTTCTCATCTTTGCCAACGTTTAAGAGCAGATTTCCCGCAAATCCCAGCCTGCTAGCTGAGACAAGGTCCTGGCTCAATCGCAACGATGACAAACCTCACATCCTGTCGAACATCACACTAACAAAATAAACTCCAGCGTGTCTTATGTCTTGACTGAATCAGTAAGTCAAGAAAAAGGACCTTAAACCAACACGCGCTCTCTCACTTCCCGTCTCACAGATCTTCAAAACAGCCATTGAACCCAATGTGGGCGGACGCAATGAGCACAAAGGATGACACGACTTCTACAGTGATGCCTAGTGACAGCCAGCAGTACAGTATGCCTTGTGCCCCCCTTCCTGGCCTGACTCACAGTAGATCACAGCCTGCCCACACTGGAAGGTTCCCTGGTACATGTACAGTATAGCGCTCAGCACCCACGTCTACTCTCTCTTTCACACAGCTCGCGCACTCTGACCTTTTAACACTTTCCACATTTAGAAAGAAAAAAAAATGGTCCGTTCATAATTTAGACTTTTTTTTTCCACCCATGTTTCATCGGTCTGTGTCTTTATAGACAAGTTGATCTTCTACTCCTCGCAGTTCCGGTGACAGAATTAACTTTATGAGCTTTAACAACTCAGCCAAAGTTAGCACATGGTACAGCACACACATAAAAGAAGGAGGAAGATGTCGAAGGTGATGGAAACTTGTGTTGTGGTCTGTGTCAGTCCGAAGAGAAAGTCTAAACTCTGGAGGGACATGGTTTCCTGGAAACAATCGTCCAGGCCAGACGTGCGTCGGATCCGAAACAAAGCCTTATTAAAGCAAGGTGAATTATTGAGGTCACCATATTAAACGTATTAATAGCGCTTTTCCCCCGAGGGCTCTCGTTCATGTGGAACCCATTTGGTCTTCATTTTCATAACATCCAAGAGTTTGATGTTATTGGATCGCCCGGCCCGAGGGGGGCGGGGCCACAGGCGCTGATGAGACGTCAGGGTAGGAAATGGGGCCGTGTTCACTTGAGCTGAGGGCGTGACGCTGTTCTGCTCACAAACACAGTCGGGAGCGTGTGTCCTCTTCAGCCACGGCTGAGCAGCTAAGCCCCTCCACTGGCTGGAGCCAAAAGGAACCAGCCAATAGACATTCACATTTAGTCATTTAGCAGACGCTCTTATCCAGAGCGACTTACAGTAAGTGCAGGGACATTCTCCCCTGAGGCAAGTAGGGTGAAGTGCCTTGCCCAAGGACACAACATCACGTAGCCACAGCCAGGGGTGGAACTCACAACCTTCCGATCATGAAGCACCTTGACCTGCTGAGCCATCTGATTCCTGATCTTTGTGTGTATGGGTTTGGAGGATTTGAGGGTTGTAAAGTCAGTTAGCTGAGGGTTGGGGGGCTTCACTGTGGAGAATGGAGGATTGTTTGGGTGTAGCTGGCAGTTCATGGTGGGTTAGCGGTTGAAGAGGCCTGGCATTGGTAAATGTGTCCTTATTTACGATTGGGGTGGGCTGGAGGGGGACAATAAAGTTAAGTTTCTGGGAAAGTCATCCTATTTTACTAGATTCTGCAGCGTATATAAGCACACAAGGCAAAAAATGTCAAAAGCAAACCAGAAAGTATTTAACAAGAGCAAAAAGTGTTTCCATATTGGATTGTCACACAACAGCATCGTGCTGCGAAGACGCAAACTGTTCGACAGTATGGCGTGGGCCGTCGTTAACGCAGTGACATTATCAACCGAAACCAAATAGACAATTCGACCTCACAAAACTCTGTCTGGTTTCCCTTCATGCTTTTCATAAGCTCAGACCAAACAACACATGGGCCTGGTCAGGGGTCTAGGGGATGTGCTGATAGGCAGATAGCAGAACTGATGGGGTATAGGAAGTGATGCGCGTAGGCCAGAAGATCCTGGCAGGGTGGACCAATGACAGGAAGGATGACCAAGTAGATGCATTTTTCAAACAGAGCCTTTAGGACTACGCACAGCTGCACTTTCCATCACCGCCAAGAAAAGAGGGAGGCTTAAATAGAGGAGAGAGAGAGAGAATAAAGGGAAGGAGAGAGAGGAGCGGAAACAGTTGGGGGATGTGTGGCTGGACTGGACTGATCTTAAAGATTCAGAGAGTGCTGATTTCTTTTTGGAAACAGGCTGAAACTCCTTTTGGACATCAAGCTTAGTTTTCGAAATGTTATTGAGTTGATTCGTGCTTTGGCTGGAGCCAATTATTCCTTTACTCTAGGTCTTAAAACCATTTTCAACCCGTGATTGAAAGCAGATTTGTAAAACAATAATCAAAGAGGTAAAAACACTGATGTAGTTTGGCTCCTTAGGCAAATATAAAAACAACAGTTTGACTCTTCTGCTGGTGCACCCTGGAGGTTTGGGGAGGGGGAGGGAAGAGGGAGGGGTCTGGCAGGGATCCTGATCCACATAGCTCTGGAGTTACTCACGGCCTCACCTCCAGACCTGAGGGCAGCGGCCTCACCTCCAGACCTGAGGGCAGCAACCTCACCTCCAGACCTGAGGGCAGCGGCCTCACCTCCAGACCTGAGGGCAGCGGCCTCACCTCCAGACCTGAGGGCAGCAGCCTCACCAAATCCCCTCACTCTGGCTGCCCCAGTGGACCAGGCACTGGAGGAAACCAGATCAGCATGGAAATGCTTTCAAGTTTGACTTCCATTTTATACTTTCACTCAGACACCTGTTGCTCTATAGAGATGTTGCCTTTTAAAAATATATCTGAAGAGACCACTGCTGTGCACAGGGGTTTACCACAGAAAACCACCCAGAACTTTCTCTTCTGGGTGCAGGAAGGAGCCAGCATCTCTCCATACAGCCCACACACTCACTGTGAGCTGAGGCCCACACACTCACTGTGAGCTGAGGCCCACACACTCACTGTGAGCTGAGGCCCACACACTCACTGTGAGCTGAGGCCCACACACTCACTGTGAGCTGAGGCCCACACACTCACTGTGAGCTGAGGCCCACACACTCACTGTGAGCTGAGGCCCACACACTCACACAGGGAGAGAAAAAGAGAGATAGAGAGAGGGCGGGAGGGAGGTGGAGGAGAGACAGAGAGAAAGAGAGAGGGGGGGGAGAGCCAGAAAGAGAGACAGAGACGTAGGGAGGGAGGGAGAGAGAGAGAGGCAGAGGGAGGGCCAGTGAACTAAAGAAAGACAGAAATGCATATGTGCAACTGCCTGCTACAATAAGGAATCCACTGTAGGTTTGGAGTAGGAGTATATGTGAAGTGACACAAGACAGATTTTTATCATTACGGCAGAAGGTTTAGATTTTGCATGTATATTTACGGTACAGTTTTATAATGTAATCCCAGGAACTAAGTGCAGGGCTGTGTATGGAGACATCTCAGCATAACAACAGTGTCACACACAGACACCAGACAGAGAGCAGAAACCATCCCTCAGCTGCAAACCTGGGTTGAGTCAAACGTTTCACAGTTTTCTGCTCTGTAAAGCACTAACAGGCCCAACTTCAAGGAACAAGCACACCCACTAACCCGAAACAGACTTGTGGTGATTCACACATAATCGACTGCCAGTTCTCCTGATCGGAAAACCTGATTTCCAAACAGCAAACTGTGTCACAATAAACAACGCCTCCAACGACGGCACATGAGGCTAAATCAATAGCAAAAAGAAACGGTCAGTTCCAGACCTAAATCAATACCTCTGCTATCTCAGTAACCCACATCTGGTAGCCTAAGCGTGAGAACAGCAGCCTGGGTCTGTCTATGTGTGGGTCTTGTGTGTTGTCGCGGCCTGGACACATGGACAGTGTAACCCTAGTCCGGACTGACCACACAGGGGAGGCTGTGAGGGCCAGGGGCCTGCAGTCTGGAGCCAGATGGGCCAGGGGAGGATGGAGGACGGACGGATGGCTGGAGAATGTCCCCGTGCCGTCCCTCCCAGCCCTGGCCCGGCCTGACAAAGCTGATTGATTTATTTGTGGCGAGTGAAGGGTGGAGGGGAGGTGGGGAGGGGGGCGGAGGGGGGCTCTCTGGTTTCAGGGACCGCAATCTGGGTGCAACACCTGGACCTGGGGCAGGGCTGCCCCTGCAGGGGATGGGAGGGTGGGGGTGGTCGATCGGGACTTGGTGAGCGCAGCACCTACCTCCGTCCACAAGCACCCTGACCTGGAACCTGAGAGCCCTGGGGGATTTCGCTCGCATTGTCGCAGCTCCGCACCCAGGACAGTGGTGACCCTGGGTGGGTGATTTGAGAAGTTTGACCCAGGTGTCCGCAGGGTGTGACAACCCTGACTCCCCCCACCTCCCCAGCCCCCCCCCCCCCCCCCCCCCGTGGCGCCTTTCCGTTGAGCCGTGTGGGGTGGAGAGGGGACTTCCTGTGCAGAAACGCACTGGGGCAGGAAGTCAGTCAGGACCTTTAAACTGCACATTATGCTTGCACTCCTCAGGAGAACCTGTGTCAGCACAAACTATTTTAACACTTCACACCACCCAGCCTCCTCCTCCCCCTCCTCCTCCCCCTCCTCCCTCTCCTCGAACTATTTGTTATACTTCTGAGGTGTTTTTCTTCCTGTTTCATTGTTGTAGCTCTTACCAGGACTGTCAATGTTCAGGTGGTCCGTGTGTGCGTGTAGGGAGACGGACCGTCTGTTGCTATTCTGGAGACTAGATGGTCATTCTGGACAGTCTGTTGCTATTCTGGAGACTAGATGGTCATTCTGGACAGTCTGTTGCTATTCTGGAGACTAGATGGTCATTCTGGACAGTCTGTTGCTATTCTGGAGACTAGATGGTCATTCTGGACAGTCTGTTGCTATTCTGGAGACTAGATGGTCATTCTGGACAGTCTGTTGCTATTCTGGAGACTAGATGGTCATTCTGGACAGTCTGTTGCTATTCTGGAGACTAGATGGTCATTCTGGACAGTACATGGCTGTTCTGGAGACTAGATGGTCATTCTGGATAGTACATGGCTGTTCTGGAGACTAGATGGTCATTCTGGATAGTACATGGCTGTTCTGGAGACTAGATGGTCATTCTGGATAGTACATGGCTGTTCTGGAAGGCTTCATGGGAACCCTTTCACAAAGAGCAGCTGGTGGTTGACCACTAAGCACGCTGTGGCCACTCTTTATGCTCAATTAATTCCTCTTTAGTTTTTCTCCCCCTCTCTACCCCCGTCTCGCTTTCGGAAAGAGTGTTTCCCTCTCTCTCTCTCTCTCTCCCCCGCTCTCTCTCTCCCCCTCTCTCTCTCCCCCTCTCTCTCACTCTCCCCCCCTCTCATCTCCCCATCTCTCTCTCTCTCTCTTCTCCCCCCCCCTCTCTCTCTCTCTCTCTCTCTCTCTCTCTCCAGGAGGTCCTGGCAGCATAAGAAGAAAGAGCACCAGTATCCCAACTGGCCCCATCAGAACGTGATAAACATGTCACATGACAGATGAAGATTCTGCACTGCAACGACCCACACAGAAAGGCACATGAATATGGCCTAGAATAGGAAATAGACAAATACACAACCAATACAATCCAGTAATAGTAATGATGTCTTACTATGTCTCACATGCTTTTGTCCAAAGGAACATAAAGAGGGAGTTTGTGTTTACCTTTCTATATGTTTACACTATTCATTTAGAAGATGTGGAAACTGTGCGTGTGTAAAGTAGTGCAAAAAATCAAGGATCGTGAGTGATTTACTTGCACAATATTTCAGTGGTTAGAGTCAAGGAACAGACTGTTCTGGAATGGCTTTAATGTGGCCATGGAGAGTGTGAAATGGATTCTGCTTCGTCACAATATATTGACATTACATTAAGTCATTTAGCAGACGCTCTTATCCAGAGTGACTTACAGCAAGTACAGGGACATTCCCCTGAGGCAAGTAGGGTGAAGTGCCTTGACCGTGTATACAATGTCATTTGGCTTGGCCGGGAATCAAACCGGCAAAATTCTGATTATCAGCCCAATTCCCGAACTGCTCGGCCACCAGACTCCCGATAGAAACTTCACACTTTTCAGCTTTGGTGTGCGTGTGTGTTGGAGGATTTGTGGGTCTTGCTAACCCGGTCATGCTCATAAAGATCGAAGTTCTCGGTTTGATGCCTAATACAAGAAACATCATTTCATCGCACAACATGTGGTCGAGAGTCCTTTTAATAAGCAACTCTGGTTTGGGTGTGTGTGCGAGTGTGTGTGTATGCGTGTGTGTGTGTGTAGAAGGGGCAGGGGGAGGGGGCCATTGCGGTCAGCAAGCATGTCTTGGTTCCTGTTGTGACTAATGAGATGGTCCTGCATCAGCTGATCCAGATCTGAGTCCAATCCAGGCGGATCAGGAGACCTCCTGATCACGTGAAAGAGAAACAAGGATCCAGGAGAACATCAGCGCAGCCCCAGATGGTTAAAAACACCCTGCTAGACATGCTAACATAAACAAGAAGAGAAATGGAGAACCGCATCTGCAGAATGAGGGACTTCGGAGGGGGGTGGGGGAGAGAAAAGGCCAAATGGGAAAACCACGCCCTCCGCAGGTCAGCAGGGGGAGCTGCAAGCAGAGCAGCTGTCACCGCTCGGAAAACATGGGCACGTCCTCCTCGGGGAACATGGAGCTGGCTGCTCCTCCATCTCCTCTTTCATCTCCCTTAAAAAAGCTGCCAGTTTGGGTTCCCTCCCCCTGTCCTTCCATCCCAGCATTCCATTATCAGTGACGCCAGGCCTCCAGTCCTGTCCTCCCCACTGTGGGAATCCCAGAGCAGACAGGATGACTTCCAAACAGCCCTGGGGGTCTGGGGAGGAGTGTCAGGCTGCTCCAACAGGACTGATAGAGCCTGGAGCCAGGCAAGCACAGCCTTGACCTTACAAAGCTAGGGAGGGACTCTCTCTCCATGCGTCTCTCTCCATGCGTCTCTCTCTTTCTCCATGCGTCTCTCTCTTTCTCCATGCCTATCTCTCTTTCTCAATGCCTCGTTCTCTCTCTCGCTCGCTCTGTTTGAAAACTCTAAGATGATGTCACTGTGACATGCCAGAGGGAGTGCTGCCACAACGTCCCACAAAGGGCAAAGCCTTCGGAACAGGCAGCGCAGGGCCAGGTCAGCAACGTGGGACCGGAGGAGCTGGAGAAGCTGTAGTCTGTGCCAGGCACCTCCTGGTCCGTCTGCCTGAGGTTGTCACAGAGTAAAAAGAGTTGACAAGGAGCGTTGACTGGAAGACGTTCAGGGAACATGTGACGGTGTCCCCAGAGAGAGGGCCCGGGAGCTGGGAGCAAGAGAGGAAACAGGTGCGTCCTCAGGAGCCGGTGAAGGAGACAGGGACACCTGGTTGAAAAAATGGCTTCCAGGAAGGCCCTGAGGACATTCAGAGGAGCCATGTTTAAAGAATGTTCTGGTAAATACTCCAATGTGTACTAAGAAGACTGAATGTATCGTATGTCATGGACCAGGGTTCAACAATGGTAAACAAGCTTGCAAGTATGAGGTGACATGTTGAGGGCTGCCGTGGGCATGGCCGCGAGGAAGGGTCACACGGATACGAGACACGGCGACGGTCCTCCCCCTCCTCACCTGACAGCCCCAACCGCTGTCTGGCACTTTAGGAAGGGCCACACCCATCAGATATCCTTCATCAAAGCGACAGGCCTTCGGAAATGTATCCCGCCTATCTTTCATGAGCTCCGTCATTCCCCATTCGCCTGTATAAGGACTGCGTGGGGTGGACGGTGGGGTACCCACTGGTAAAACGTATTTAATGTTCTAACAAGCTCCCTTCTTTTGACTGGATCCAAGATAGCTCCAGTTGCTCCTCCTGACACACACCCCAAGGTCTGGAAGATTCTAGAGATGTTCAGTTTCCTCTGTCAAGCCCGCAACTGAACTCAATAATAGCATTCAAAACAAACCATCCTTTTAGAGGAGGTCTGGAAACAGGAAAGCGGACTGTTTTGAACCCTTCTCCTTCCCTCCCTCCCTCCCTCCCTCCCTCTCTTTCTATGTCCCTCTCCCCTCATCTCCTCAGGACACTGCATTGTAGCACTAAACCACCCCCACCCCATAAATCTTCCCATCACGCCAACCCCCTCCTCCAAAACTCTTTTAACAGTTTCTTTTCTTCTCGAACCAGCTTTCTTTCTGTCCCTCCCTTCTTCTCCTGCTTCTTCTTCTTCTTCTGCAACCCGGCCTTGCCAGTGCCTCAGCACATAACAGCCGAGAGCCCCTGGCTCTGCAACTGCAGGAGCTGGCCCAGTGGCCACCACAATGGATCAGAGCAGCCAGGCTTACACACACACACACACACACACTGTGGCTGGGTCATTTACGAGCATTGTGAAGCTTGGAGGCTGAATCTGGTGAGATCACTGTAGTATCAGGTATCTTAGGTAATGCCTTTAGGTTTACTGAGAAGACCTAGAGCATATAGGACAATACTGGAACTGCATTCTGCACCTTGGTTATTAGGTAGGCTGATTTTCCAGAAGAAAATGGATGGATGGATGGATTTGATGTAGCCTACAGTGTGTGTGTGTTTGTGTGTGAGAGAGGGGGATGGCAGGATACTGTAATGATCATATTGTTTTTCCCCCCCAGTAATGTCTTAACTTTAAGCGCTCACATGTGTAGCTAATTTTGCCACTCACAATAACCACAGTTTGAACGCATAAAACATTTTATTTTGTATACTGAACCACACCCTATTGCAGAACGAGGTAGGATTTACAACTGCGTGTCTGACTCAGGAAAGTCCCACAAATGACGTTTAAGTACGACAATTAAAGGTAAATTAATGACAGGGTTAGTGATAAATGCAAGAGCCCTGCGGATGAACAGGCTCAAAACTGTGAACACACCAGAACCCAGTGCTGCTAAGAAAAGTACACAAAACATCGACTAAAAAGTTCACCAAGTATCCCAGCACTAACACAACTCGACAACTGTAACAATCGATTGAAACTTCCTGGTGAATTCCTCTACAGCGGTACAGGCCTAACACTGCATTAGGAGGCTGGATCGAGGCGCAGATCTCAAAACAAACGAACTAAACAGCCAAAATATTTCGCCAAACTTGTGTTTCAGGAGAATCGCGATCACACACTCCGCTTTAAAGAGCGCCCAGCCTCCTATCAAGCAAGCAAGTGGCGGCCAGGGCAAGTTTGGCGAGGTTTGAAAAAGTTATTTCCTAGGAACGCCCAGCCCCCATCTAGCTCCTCCTGCTCGGGATTATAAAGGAAATGCTCTGGTCCGAGGAGGGCAGAGGGGGTGTTCTGTAGGGATACAAGTTTACTAATCAGATCTGACTAAACAGTCACTTCACATCCAGAAAGTGCGCTTTTTCCGCTCCAACTTTTCATATTCTTTTTCTACGGAGCCAAGATGACCACAGCGGTGGCGTCGCATTTCTTCGACTTCAACGAAGTCATGAATAAGGTACAGAACTTTTTGGACATCGCTTGGTAGTTTTTAGGTTTTCTTAAAACTTTAAGATTGCACCGTAGCTATAGCAACAGCGGTGCGGGAATTTGAAGGCGTTCGATTTAAAGTTTTTTTCTTTTTACTTGGTGATTGCGAGCGGGTAGTAGCTCATATACATTGCTGTTTGTAACTTGGTTAAATATATAATATATACTCCTAGAAGGTATTTATCAGGCCATAGTGTGTATGGCTGATATGGAGTTGCATGGTTGCGCTCTGGCCCTGCGCTGCGTGCGCCCATGCAGATGGAACTGCATCGAGTCCAGTGTCGAGATTTGTCAAGTTTCATTGGGAATGTATCCGTACTGCGTTTTACTAAAACTTTTAGTAAGTAGTTCACTTTATAAGAAGACAAGTCCTACTGATTCTCACAGACGTGTATTGTGTACTACTTACCAGAAACTCCCCCGTTTCACTATTTCATTCACTTTTAACTGCCAGCTTGATGGGGCGACAATGAGGTCGTAAGCTTGTAGATTTGTAGACCTGTGTGGACTTATGTTTGACTTGAAACTGTAAACTTGGATTCATTCTCTGGTGATGGGTCAGATTTATCGATCTTGTATGATTTAGATGAGCTAGAATTCCTAATCCTGCTGTTTCCCTCCATTTCATAGTGGGGTGTTTCGAACTACAGCCTGTCTTTTTAAAGGTTTCTGAGTTTCCAGTGTAGCTTGATCTTTCATGAGATTTCATTTGACACTTAAACAAACTCAAAAGTTTCAAAAGTGAAAATACTCCATAAGTGATCAATATTAAATTGAACAAATGACCAATACGTACTGAGCTTTTATGTATAGGTATTTGTCTTAATGGTTGATCTGGTTGATCTGGTTGAGCTTGGGTCCTCAGTCTAAATAACGCATGAAGGAATACCTTTGTAATGAAAAGTGAAGCGTTTCCTGTAGTGTGCAGCCCCCGAGGCTATCTTGACATGCTTTCGTTATGTTCCAAAGAGATGCTGCTTCTTAGTAAGCGGCACCAGCCTCCGTGCTGTCTCACACACGCTGCTGCCTGCCTCTAACTGAGACAGCCACACATTCCTCAGCAGGGCAGCACGCCAGCCCAGCTGCTGCTCTGTAGGCCTGGATCCGGTCACGTTCACACACACACACACACACACAGACCGTGTCAGAGTTCCCATCCTAGAACTCCGGTTGATGTCCCTACCTATCTGCCCACCTCCACTCTGACAACATTGCTGATCTCGCCCTTCCATCCAAACGGTGGAGTAATGCCCGAACGCAGCCTCATGTTTTGTTTGTGTTTTTTGTTTTTCAGAACAACAAAATGCTAAACTACAACAACAACAACATCCTGGGCGCCCCCCACCACCCGTTGTCTGTCCCTTGTAACGCTGGCGTGCCCGTGCCCCACTCCCCCGGAGCCCTGCTGGACAGGAAGGCGGTGGGTACTCCCTCTGGGGGCGGGGTCTACCAGAGGCGCCACTCCGTCACGCTACCCGGCTCCAAGTTCAACCAAAACCAGTTCCTGAACAGCCTGCATAGCGACCCGACCTTGTTCGGAACCCAGGGCCTGGGCGGAACCGGCGGAGGAGGCAACAAGGAGAATCGCATGAGGGACCGGTCCTTCTCGGAGACGGGCGACAGGCTCCTGAGCCGGTGCATGGGCGGGCTGGCCAGCCCCACCGGGGGAGGCAGCCAGGTGAACTCCAGCCGCTACAAGACGGAGCTGTGCCGGCCCTTCGAGGAGAACGGCGCCTGCAAGTACGGAGACAAGTGCCAGTTCGCTCACGGCCTCCACGAGCTGCGCAGCCTGAGCCGTCACCCCAAGTACAAGACGGAACTCTGCCGCACCTTCCACACCATCGGCTTCTGCCCCTACGGCCCCCGCTGCCACTTCATCCACAACGCCGAGGAACGCCGTGGGCCCCCGCCCTCGTCGTCCCCGCTCTCTTCCTCCTCCCGGCTGGAGCGGCCCCGCCTGCAGCACAGCTACAGCTTTGCTGGGTTCCCAAGCTCCGGGGGCGCGAGGGACAGCCCCACCTCCGTCACCCCGCCGCCCATGTTCCCCCACGACGAGCTGCTGGAGTGGCCCAGCAGAAACCCCTTCACCTATCTGTTCGGAGCCAGCCTGGGGGGCGGTGGAGAGGGGATCACCATGGGAACAGATCCTGGTACCCCGGCACCCCACTCCCCGTCCAACACCCCCTACTTCTCCAGGTCCATGTCCCCCCAGCCGTACGAGGGGCCCTCCAGCCCCCCGGACTCTCTGTCCGACCTGGAGGGCTACCAGAGCAGCTCTGGGGGCAGTCTGAGTGGCTCTGAGTCGCCCAGTCTGGACACCACCAAACGCCTCCCAATATTCAGCCGCCTGTCCATCTCTGATGACTGAACTGTGCCTGTCTGAACCTACGGCAGAAAGAGGACATGAACCCCCAGCAGCACCACCCTCGCATCTCTTCTCCCTCCCTTCCTTGCCTTTGCCCACCAGGACAGGCCCGTTGTGCCCAGGCAGAGAGAGAGTAAAGTTGAATTAAGGGAGCTTGTTTTTCAAAATCAGCGCGGTCTGATACCGCTTCATCCTCCTCGTCGCTCTCACACAGCAACCTCTCACGTGTCTCTGTGCCAAAAAACAAAAAACCGCCACACACAAAAAAAACACACACAAAAGACAGCGGAAATGGAACTGTGGGGGGAGGGGTGGTGGGGGACAAAAATAGTGTCTGGAAAAAAAATATCTGTGACTCTTATACCAGGTGCCACTTGCTTTCTTTTGTTTTTGTTCTTGAATATGTAGCAGTGCAAGTGGCTCATGGCACGGGGAGTGCGTTGCACTAAAAACCACACCCCCGGGCCCACCAACCTTGACATTACCACTTCCTGTGCGCTAGCTGGAAGGCGCGAAGGTAGGAAGGTATATCAACCATGGCCCTTTTTACAAGAATGCAAAAAAAAAAAAAAAAAAAAAAGAGGAAACAAATAGTTTGAAAAGCCTGGTCGGTTTGTGCATATGCTAGGGTAAACGGACTACTGTTAGTGCTTGTCCTTTCTCATAGCGTCTGCCACGGTTCTTTCTAGAACCCTATCTTATGTAATAGTGGACTGAGAGTCTTCAGGAAGGACATTAACTGGATGTTGGTTAGCTTCCCTCGGGATCTTCCTCCTGGTCACTGGCTGTTTTGGGAAGGAAGTCTTGATGTCTAACTGGTTATTAAACCTCTAAGTGTGTGTGTCTCTCTCCCTCTCTCTCGCTCTCTCTTCTTGCCCCACCCCCCTCTTAACCCCACCTTCATTGTGCCTATCCAGCGGGGAATTCCAGCATTCCCATGGTGCAGTAGGACATCCTGCAACATGAGATCAGATCTCCAAGCTATCTTGCTTTACTCTTTCTTCTTTAGAACGTTTGAGGAGCCTTCAGTAATATTTACATATTTTTCCCTTCTCTTTGGGTTATAATTATTTGTTATTATTATTATTGTTGTTGTTGTTGTTGTTATTATTATTATTGTTTGGAAAAACTTTCAGAACGGAAGGTTTCGCTTGTCACTGCTTATTTAACTTATAAACATATTTATTGGTGATCATATGCTTCTTTTTGTTAATTTTGTTTTGTATTTATCTGAATCGATAGAATATATTTTCTTTTATGTTAAATTATGATCTTCCATATGAATCTAAAGATTGTGAAGACGTTTTGTCAGTTTCCTTCTTTCACAGTTTAATATATTGTACTACGATGACGTTTGCAACTACACTTTGTCAAAATGAAACTTAATTTAAAGAAAAAAAAGTGCATAAAAAGATTTTTTGCGTTTTTGATTATTTATTGTAGAATGTTTTGATTCTCTGTCCCTGTTATTGGACTGCAATTCCAGCAACATTCTATCTGCCTCCTTTCCATTCCAGAACTCTCGATTTCCTCCCAAGATACTCTTGACAAAAACAGTATTTTACTGTTATTACTATTTGTATTTCAACGCTGGAAGTTAAGATAACCTGCGGCCTAGACTACGAATCAAGATTTGGCGTTAACGAGGTAATTTCGGGTTTAACCCAATACAGAAACCCCTGGTTTAAATTTGAAGTTACCTCGTTAATGCCAAAACTTGATTTGTAGTACAGGTCCCTGATCTGGAAACTTCTAACCTGTTACCAGAAAGACCCAATGTCTGCCTCTTTATCTCTCAGTTGTTGAATCCTTGAAAGAGAATTGACAACATCACAACATTTGGATTTTACAAATCGATGTTGCTTAAAAGATGTTTTGACACTGGTTGCCAGATGACAGGTCAAATCCTATTGGCCGCCCCCCTGACAGGAAGCATTAGCTGTGACCAAATGGAGGAAATCAATCTGTGTTTTGATAGGAGGTTGAAGGCACTGCTACACCCCCTGTAACCATGCCTTCTAAAGTGTCTGCTAAATACATTCCATGCGCTTAAGGACTATCTGACATTTCACAGTGGAGGGAATTATTTAGATTTTTTTTTTATCACTTGTTTCATGTTTCCTCAACGTTTGGTAAGAGGCAAACAGAATTGACACAAAAGTAAACTGTTGAATGTATTTTGCAGCCATTTCCAACCATGGTTTTTCACTACAGACGTGTTTGTGAATTTATATAAAACCTGATTTCTGTTTTGTAATGTTAATTGCAGTTAACACCAATAAACCCTGTATTTTTGAAAACTTTAAATGAATCTTGTGTTGTTGTTTATTCAACAATCTGTACTGATGCTGCTTGTACAGACATCAGTAAAGGAGTACGTGGAGGTGTAGTATGAGTAGTACTGGTACTAGTATCAGTAAGACTATGAGTACTGGGACTAGTATCAGTAAGAATATTACTACTGGGACTAGTATCAGTAAGACTATGAGTACTGGGAGTAGTATCAGTAAGACTATGAGTACTGGGACTAGTATCAGTAAGACTATTAGTACTGGGACTAGTATCAGTAAGACTGAGTACTGGGACTAGTATCAGTAAGACTATTAGTACCGGGACTAGTATCAGTAAGACTATGAGTACTGGGACTAGTATCAGTAAGACTATGAGTACTGGGACTAGTATCAGTAAGACTATGAGTACTGGGACTAGTATCAGTAAGACTATTAGTACTGGGACTAGTATCAGTAAGACTATGAGTACTGGGACTAGTATCAGTAAGACTATGAGTACTGGGACTAGTATCAGTAAGACTATGAGTACTGGGACTAGTATCAGTAAGACTATTAGTACTGGGACTAGTATCAGTAAGACTATGAGTACTGGGACTAGTATCAGTAAGACTATTAGTACTGGGACTAGTATCAGTAAGACTATGAGTACTGGGACTAGTATCAGTAAGACTATGAGTACTGGGACTAGTATCAGTAAGACTATTAGTACTGGGACTAGTATCAGTAAGACTATGAGTACTGGGAGTAGTATCAGTAAGACTATGAGTACTGGGACTAGTATCAGTAAGACTATTAGTACTGGGACTAGTATCAGTAAGACTATGAGTACTGGGAGTAGTATCAGTAAGACTATGAGTACTGGGACTAGTATCAGTAAGACTATTAGTACTGGGACTAGTATCAGTAAGACTATGAGTACTGGGACTAGTATCAGTAAGACTATTAGTACTGGGACTAGTATCAGTAAGACTATTAGTACTGGGACTAGTATCAGTAAGAATATTACTACTGGGACTAGTATCAGTAAAAGTAGTAGAACTGGGATCCATATCAGTATTAGAAGTAGTATCAGTAAGAGTCGTAGTATTGGAAGTAGTATCAGTAAGAATCATAGTATTGGAAGTAGTATCAGTAGGAGTCGTAGTATTGGAAGTAGTATCAGTAAGAATCATAGTATTGGAAGTAGTATCAGTAGGAGTCGTAGTATTGGAAGTAGTATCAGTAGGAGTCGTAGTATTGGAAGTAGTTTCAGTAGGAGTCGTAGTATTGGAAGTAGTATCAGTAGGAGTCGTAGTATTGGAAGTAGTGTCATTGGCATCAGCAGATGTGGGCCGTTTCATTAAGCTGTAATGTGACTGGTGGGCTGGAGAAGCATGGATCTGAGCTCCTGATCAAACACAGGGACCAGACTTTCTCCTCAAACACCAACCAGGATCAATAAACCTGGGAGTGCACGCAGTCTGTGGGATGGTTCACTTGAACACTGGGCCACAGGAAAGAGGACATGCTACTGTACAGAAGAGCTACAATAGTTTAGGGCAGGGGTGGGCAATTCAGGTCCTCCAGGGCCGCTGTCCTGAAGGTTTTAGCTGTTTCCCCTACTCCGGCACACCTGATTTAAAATAACGGGTTGTTATCAAGCTCTGTGGAAGCCTGATAATGACCTTTCATTAGAATTGGGTGTGCTGGACCAGGGAAACATCTAAAACCTTTAGGAGAGCGGCCCTCGAGGACCGGGATTGCCCACCCCTGGTTTAGGGCTAGCTTTGACTGCAGTTCCCCACTCTGCACGCCCCTCCTTGCAGCCGGTCTGCTGGTGTTTACATTCTCTCAGATTACATAAAGAGCTGGAGCAGGAACTCACCCCACACAATGGAGGTCAGGCTGACCCCCGTGTCTTTGACCTGTATAGACCCATACGTTTCAGTTTCTGGCCTGTTGGCTCTGATGAATGGTCTTGTTCCTGTGCACCTTCTACCAACCCCATCTCCCCCACCTCCACCATCCTTACCGCCTCCATCTCCCCCACCTCCATCTGCCTCCCCTCCATCAACCATACCTCTCCCACCTCCCTTCATCTCTGCTGGTATGTATCCAGCCCATGAGAGTTGTGCCTGCTGTGGATCTGTTCCTACTTTAGACCCAGGCTTCAGGAAGGCCTTATGCAGATAGCTAGACAGATGGTATTACACACCTAAACAAACAAAGAATTGCCCCACATCCCAAGGTCTTACGGTGCTGAATCATTAGCAGCTCACTATCTAGAAAGATGATAGCAGTTCTTAGAATCAGTATTGACTTCTGTGGACGTGTGTGTGTGTGTCTGAATTTGTGTTTGTCTGCATGTGTGTGTGTCTGTATGTGTGTGTGAATGTGTGCGTTGAAGCGTGTGTGTACGTGTGTGTCTGTATGTCTGTATTTGTGTGTGTGCGTGGAAGCGTGTGTACGTGTGTGTCTGTATGTCTGTATTTGTGTGTGTGTGTGTGCGTGGAAGCGTGTGTGTGTGTGCGTGGAAGCGTGTGTGTGTGTGTGCGTGGAAGCGTGTGTACGTGTGTGTCTGTATGTCTGTATTTGTGTGTGTGTGCGTGGAAGCATGTGTACGTGTGTGTCTGTATGTCTGTATTTGTGTGTGTATGTGTGCGTGGAAGCGTGTGTGTGTGTGTGTGCGTGGAAGCGTGTGTGTGTGTGTGCGTGGAAGCGTGTGTACGTGTGTGTCTGCATGTCTGCATATACTGCATGTGTGCTCATGCGTGTGTCTGTCAGTGTGTGTGTACGCGTGTGTGTATGCGGTACTCCAGAGAGAACCCAGACGACTGCATCTTGATCGCACCAACCATGCGTTACGCACCTCATTCAGGGGGGGAACTTTCGTGCAAGCACATCGTGTGATCCGAAAGATGGCTGTTTCCTGTTTGTATGGCGCTCACAACGACACATCTGTCCCGTGTACCAGGAAGTGGTTTTCTAACCCTCAGATGACGCGGACTGGAAGAGGTACTCAAGCTTCTTTTTTTTATTAGACTTTCCACAAGTGACTGAATAAAGGGTTTGAGTCTAGATTTGAGCTGCTCGTCTAGAATACACATTCAGCTTCCTCACTGCAGAAAATCATTTACTACAAAGCTGTTGAGCAAGAGTGTACAGCAAACAGACTTTGTTATTGCCCTACCAGGAGTGGTTTACCTCTGTTTGAGAAAGGGTACAACAAACAAAGATACATTTGGCAAGTCTGCAATCTCCCTTATCACGCCTGAACAAAGACGAGAATGACTGGGTGTGGGGTGGTTGTGTGCGCGCGCACCTGTGTGCGTGAAAGTGCGCATGTGCGTTCCAGTGTCGCCAGGTAAAGGGACGATAAATGCGACGGGGGAGGTCAAAGGTGACAGAGTGGTGGCATTAGGGTTCATGCAGACGCAGGTTCAGCTCCAGTCAGCTCCAGCTTGAGCGCAGGGGCGACTTTGGGATGGTGGCCGATCAGGGGCACAGAGGAGTTCCGGGGATAAATCAACACGGAGCTGTCAGCTCTCTCAGGAATCCCTGCTCGCTTTTACGCCTAGCTGGCTCTGCAGTTTTGCTCAGAGCTGTGGACGCCTATGACTCACCTGGCCCTTTATCAGCGACTGCATGGCTCAAAGTGACAGAGGAAGACAGATTGCAGGTCAGTAAGCCAGTCGGCTGCTCCCCTCCCCTGGTCCTGTGGACTTAACCCAGTCTCCGATCTGACTGCTTTCACCTAGCATCCAGGCAGGCTAAAGGCCAAACCCTCCCTTTACCTAGTCCTCGAGCCACGCTGCCAGGATCCAGTGTCACATGTTTTTTTTTTTTTTTTTAAGGCTAAGTGGCGACCCTTGACCCCGAAAAGAAAAGGAGACGTTTAGGACGAGGGGAAGAGCGGCGGTGAGGAGGATTCCAGAGGCGTTATAAAACGACTGTCACACAGGTTGTGGAGACAACAAGCCCTTCCACTGTTCTGTCACCGGAACACAAACATGCCTGTCATGTTTGTTGTCCGCTAATGGCTGTGTGGTGATTGCATAACAATGCTCTGAGCTGAGACCGGCTCGACCAATGGCACAAGGCGATGAGGTTGCCCAATCAGAGAACCTGGAAACGCAGTCCCTGTGTGTACAACATAGTTCTTGTCCGGTTCCCTACCTCTCCAGAATAAAACTAGAACACACTTCCTGTCTCCACTGGGACATGATTGGCTAACAGTAGGAGGGTTCCCCTATTCCTTTGTTGTTCATTATATTCCTTTGTTGTTCATTATATTCCTTTGTTGTTCATTATATTCCTTTGTTGTTCATTATATTCCTTTGTTGTTCATTATATTCCTTTGTTGTTCATTATATTCCTTTGTCTAATCACCTTATGGAATGTCTGGTACCTTATCTGTCCCCTCAAGGGTGGAATCAACTCCCCACCTCCATCAGAGACACTGACTGTCTCTCCACCTTCAAGAAAAGGCTCAAGACGCACTTATTCTGGGAGTACAGCCGCACTTAGGAATGATTTGCTGGACCTGATGTTAGTTTCCTCCAGGATCACAATGACTCTTATCGAGGGACCTGTAGTTCCGGTTGGTCAGTTGTAACTGACTTTTTTATTTTATTTGTACAAGCTGTGAGGTTTGTTGCTTATTGTTGCTTGTTTTCCTACAGGCACTTTTTCAAGGTTCATGTTATTTAATTGTAACTTGTTTAACTGAATGCTCTTGTGGATCTTCCCTTTGGCACTTGTTTGGTTTCTCACAATGTATGCTTCACGTTCTGGCTACACGCAATGTTTGGGCCTATCTTCCTCCATGGGGAGAAGTGGGGAGAAGTGTCCTATGACTCAAAGGCCAGGTGCAGAGACCAGTCACATGACCCATACACACAGGGAGATACACAGGAGACACACATGGCCATCTGACTCCCTCAGACGCCAAAAACACACAACAGGATCTCTTACTTCGTCACAGAAAGGGTGTGAGTGCCTGTCTCAGTCCGTGGGAGAGGAAGTTTGTTATCAGTGATTTTTGTGAATATGTTGTCAGTAAAAGTCATTTGTTTTGTGTCAAACGTAGGTCATCGTACGAAAGTAGCCTGGTTTCTCTCGGGGTTTTCTCGATATGTTTGCAAGGACATAAAAAAAACAAGGTTGAAAGAGAGATACTCTACTCTCAGTCCATCTACACACTTGCTCCTTCAACCGACATGTTCCATTTCTGAACACACGATACGCCATGATTCAGATGTTCAGATAGTAAACCAGGGTTAGGAAGTGACATCACTGAAACACGATCAGGAGATTAGACACGTAAATACCATCCCAGGTTCTTCTGGTTACTACGTTGTACTTTGCTAAATAAATACTCATACTCAGCAGACACTTTTATCCAAAGCGACTTACAGTGAGTACAGGGACATTCTCCCTGAGGTAAGTAGGGTGAAGTGCCTTGCCCAAGGACACAAAGTCATATAGCCACAACCGGGGTTCAAACTCACAACCTTCCGCTCATGAGGCCAACGCCTTAACCCGCTGAGCCATCTGACTTCCTCCTACTACCTTGTAAATCTTATCTAAAAGCCTCCTAATACGGAATTTTCCACTACCAATCAGTGAGTAGTTTGCGTGTGTTCATGACCTAGTGTGTGGTATAGAGCAGCGTGACCATGGTTACCTGAATGTAATACTAGGATTGCTTGTCTGTCATCTAAACACAACTAATGATGATAAAAATATATAGTTGACTTGGCCCAGTTTCAGAAAATCAGAACGAGCCATAAAACTATACTGTACCACGCCTACCTGAAGACAACACACACACACACACACACACACACACAACAATTGAACCTCTCACTAATTCAAACACGTTTGTATCACTGCTGTGTTGAAGCTGTAAACAACATTTAGATATGAAAGTTTTCATTCTACCAGCCCACAAGATAACAAAGACATACCAGAGTTATCACACACACACATGCACACGCCCACGTGCACACTCCCCCGCACACATGCACGCTGACACATGCAAACCCTCTACGTGCACGCTCACACGCACACATGCATGCTCACGCATGCACACCCCCACGGGCATGCTCACACATGCACACTCACACCCCCACAGGCAAACCTAGATTACACCACAGTCACAGAGACTGACATTCACACGCACAGTTAAACGCAGAGTTAAACTCGCTGACTGGAAGGGGAGCGGCCTTATTGAAACTAGCTCTGTGTGGTTATGTTGACCTGTTGCCATGATGACTTTCCTCCAGGCACATGGGAAGTCTTGATTAAAGAATAATTGAGCTGTTAAACCACAACTGAGATTGTTTGAATTGGACTGCTTCAATGATCTCAAGGCAATCTCCCATCAAGATAACAGAACCATACCTGAAACCTGTCAGGCTGGCTCTCACACTAACCCCCAGGGTTCACCTGCTTCAGCATGCACACACACACACGCACACATTCGCACACACACATCCATGCATACGCATATACACGCGCATGCATGCACGCAGGAATGCACGCACACATGTACATACACACGCAAACCAATTTGCTAAATATGTGTGCACGCACACACACACACGCACACATTCAAGTCCTGTATTGACCAAGCAGCTCCCCATGTATTCTTTCGAGGGGGGCTCCTGCATGTGCTGTGCAGCTAGATGCACGGTCACAGACTGATGAGGACAGACACACACGTGTGTTGTGTTTCCCTCCTGGGTGCACACACACACACACACACACACCAGCTGAAACATTTCCCTTGCTTGCTGGGATACAATGAGTTAGTTGTACAGTGGGAGATCATCTGTGTTTCCAGTCAGGGATATCAAACTCTAATCCAGGAGAGAGCAGAGAGAGAGCTGAGAGAGAGCGGAGAGAGAGCGGAGAGAGAGCGGAGAGAGAGCGGAGAGAGAGCGGAGAGAGAGCGGAGAGAGAGAGCGGAGAGAGAGCGGAGAGAGAGCGGAGAGAGAGGGAGAGAGAGAGAGAGAGGGAGAGAGAGCGGAGAGAGAGAGAAACTAGCAATGCTACAGGAGACTGTGGCCCACAGGATGACAGCACAATGAGGGGCCGGGGTGTTGTGTGCGCATGTATGTGAGTGTGTGTTGAGAGCGTGTGTGTATATGTGTATGTCTAGTCTATAAATCACACACTAACTGCTTCCCCACCTGCGTCTCCTGGCTTCCCAGAAACCCTCAGCCTTGCTGACACAAACACCACAAGTCCATAAATGACCATAAACATGACTGTAGCAAGAAATGGCTACAGTAACACACACACACACACATACATACACACAAGCACATGTATACACAGCTATATCCGGACACACACTCTCAAACGTGCAGATTATGATGCTCAACAATGATGTACTTTACCGTCCTAGAGAGTGTAAACCTCTTCAATAATCTGCAGTGACATTAACAGGAGCAGGGTGCTAGCAAGAGTTATAGAGTTACTTTACTGCTGCCCAGAAACTGTGTGGGAATGGGGGATTTAGTATAAGTCCAGGAAGGTGTGCAGTGTTTTGATGGTGTGTGTGAGCGTGTGTGTGTGCATGTGTGGGTGTCTGTGTGTGTGAGAGAGCCAGAGTGTGTAAGGCTGCTTACACCGGCCAGAAGTCTCTGAGAAAGTACCCTGGCCTGCTGCACTTCCTGTCTCAGTGTCTGGAGTCATGCCCTAGTTAACCAGCTATCCAGCCAGCCAATTAAGCATCCAGCCACTGTCTAAGGAGCCAGCCAGTTAAGCAGCCAGCCAGCCAGTTAAGCAGCCAGCCAGTCAGCTAAGCAGCCAGCCAGCCAGTTAAGCAGCCAGTCAGCTAAGCAGTCAGCCACCGGCTAAGCAGCCAGTCAGTCAGCTAAAGAGCCAGCCACAGGCTAAGCAGCCAGCCAGTTAAGCAGCCAGTCAGCTAAGCAGCCAGCCACTGGCTAAGCAGCCAGCCAATTAAGCATCCAGCCAGTCAGCTAAGCAGCCAGCCACCGGCTAAGCAGCCAGCTAGTCAGCTAAACAGCTAGTCAGCTAAACAGCTAGCCAGCTATCCCGCCAGCCAACACCTATCTATCCAACAAGCAAGTCAGCTAGCCAGTCTAGGCTTAGGGCCCGGGGCCCCAATTCGACTCCCTCCCTTCCCTCTTTCCTCCCACCATCCCCATCTCTCTGAGTGCTTACAGCTGCACGGACACAGGGAGGGAGGGAGGGCTGAGGGCCGGGAGAGCGTAGAGAGGGGCTTTTATGCAGTCACATCTGGAGGGCTCCCAGAGAGCTCCATAAAGTGGAGAGACTAATGAAAGTCCTTCTCAGTTCCACAAGCGAGCTCCTCCCTGTGCTTCAAGCCAGCCGGAGCAGGGCGAGATAGAAGAGAAGGGAAACATACAGCCCTCACAGACATCCATGTACGGCACTCATAAAGACGCTTCTGCTGCTGCTGTCAGCATCAGCTCAGCTAGCCGATTAGCATGGCGATACTTCTGACTCTACTTTGACATGACCATGTTTTCGCGCTAACCGGCTTGCGTTCCTCGTAGCTGGTTAGCAAACGATCCAACATTGGTTTTACCATTGTAGCATACATACAACAGGTCTCAAATAAACTCACGCATTTCAACCATTTCTCACGCTCTCATGAAACACCTTGTATTTCTCACGCTGAGATAAATACATATTCAGTTGTCCCCCTGTATTGAATGCGTGTTTTGGATAAGATTAGAGTCAACTTTAATTGACCCCCCCCCCCCCCCCCACACACACACACACACACACACCCAACCACCAACCCTACTTGAGAGGCCTGCAGTGGGGCGTATATGAAGCCTCTGTGACATTGCTCCTAAAAAAAGGACTGTACAAAAACACAAGCACAGTCTGCCTGGGAGGACAATGGAATTTCTCCTTTATTTCCAGTACGGATGCATGTTTTGTGACTTCCGAAGAACACAAAAGGCAACGATGAGTTCGAAGCACGGCTGGCGGCACTCCAGAACAAGCCGCTGAGCATGTGCGCGCGTGGCGAGCGTGTTCGTGCGCGTGGGGGGGGTGGGGGGGGGGGTGTTTGTACAGAACGAAGGCGCAGCGTTCTTCGAGGTGAACAGGTTCAGATTCAAACAGGCTCCAGTAACCTGCTCCAGCTTTGATGGATTTTCCCCGGGCAAAGGAGCAGGACAGGCCCACTGAAGAGTGTCTTGAAATGAACACCTTGGTGAAACCTGCCGGCGTATAAGATATCCAAGGAGGGCCTCTCTCTGGAGCGCTGCCAAACCCAGAACC
Organism: Protosalanx chinensis; assembly: GCA_030340685.1. NCBI lineage: Eukaryota > Metazoa > Chordata > Actinopteri > Osmeriformes > Salangidae > Protosalanx > Protosalanx chinensis. The sequence goes on along the minus strand of CM059324.1, from coordinate 13,873,280 downwards.
ACACCATCACCACGCCATCGCTCCAGTGGGCGCTCCATTAATGTGGAACATGGCCCGGGAGAGGGGGGCGGGGCCGCGATACATTACCTGCCAATTAGAGTGGGCCAGGGGGGGGGAGAGAGGGGGGGGGGGGGGAATGTGGACCATATGGAGGGCTGCGTGGGAGAGGCCACCTGACCCAGAGGCACTAGAACCTTCCATCAACGCTCCCCAGGCAGGCTGGCTCTCAGGGCCTGTTTGAAGTCTTACATAACCTCTCCGCTACGACCCCTTCCTGCAGACACACGCAGTCACACCTTCAGCGGCCCTGCATGGGCCCATTCTCTTGCTCAGTCTCTCTCCATCGCTCCACTCTTTGTCTCGCTCTCTTTCTCCCCTCCATCCATCTTCCTCGTCTTCTGCGGTCCCCTTCTTCCCCATCTCTCCTTCCTCTCGTCCAAACTCTCTCTCTTCTCCGACCGCAACCTCAGGACCCAGCCAGCGCAAACTCGGCTCAGACAGACAATTGCAGAGGTTCTCCATGCGAGAGCGTGAAGATCCATCACAGCTGTCCTGTAACTGGCATGTACCACGGTTACACACACGCAACGCAGACCGAAAGGAGATGGCTGTACCACTGAGCAGCTGGTCTGGTCTGGTCTGGTTCAGACTGGTCTGGTCTGGTTCAGACTGGTCTGGTCTGGTTCAGACTGGTCTGGTCTGGTCTGGTTCAGACTGGTCTGGTCTGGTTCAGACTGGTCTGGTCTGGTCTGGTTCAGACTGGTCTGGTCTGGTTCAGACTGGTCCGGTCTGGTCTGGTTCAGACTGGTCTGGTCTGGTCTGGTTCAGACTGGTCTGGTCTGGTCTGGTTCAGACTGGTCTGGTCTGGTTCAGACTGGTCTGGTCTGGTCTAGCCTGGCATCACTTGAGTTCAGTCTGGTCAGGTCGTTTGGTCCATAAGCCTCTTATTGCAGGTCTAATCTCTCCAGCCTGGGCTTTTCCATTGGTCTACTTTCTGCTATTTTTCTTGAGCTGAAGTTTCATTTCACATTACTGCCGGTTTGGTTGGGGTGCATATGAGACTAGGATGTTATGATGAAATGCTGGGACATTTGAATTACAAAGAGATTTGAAACTTCTGGTAGGACTAAAATATGATTGCTCCCCTAATGCTCGTTCCCTGTCCAGGCCCTGTCAAAACATGCAGCCCCACCATCCTCAACCCCCAGCCTCAGCCCTCCAGTCCCCCAGTCTCAGCCCCCCCCTCCAGCCTCATCTTGATCCTCATCCAGGTAATGTTTTCCACATCTCGGCTGTTCCTTCAGGACTGGCTGGTGTGTTGCCTGATTTGTGGACTGGATCAATGGCAGGTCAATGTGACCCAGTGAACGTAACTTCACCACCCCTCTATCTCCCTCTCCCTCTCTCCATCTCTCTCTCTCTCTCTCTCTCTCTACATGGTATGTGTGCTTGACTGTGAGCATGTGGATGTGAGTAGGGAGTAGAGTGTGTAACTTTGTGTGTGCTGGTCTCGCTCTCTCATTTTCCTCATCTTTCCCTCCCACTTTCCCCTTCGCTCTCTCTCTCTCTCTCTCTCTCTCCCTCCCTCTGTCTGCCTTTCTTTCTCTCTCCCTTTCTCTCTTTTTTGTTTTATCTCTTCTCTCCACCTGTCTATCTCTTTCCCTTCCCCTCTCTCCCTCTTCAACATCTTTCACCTCTCTTTCTTCTCTCCCTCATCTGCCCTCCATCTCCACGTCTTGGACAGGTGCCAGAGCCACAGACCACAGGAGCACTGTGATACTGTCAAGTCTCACAGAAATTAAACAGGATGTCAGCTGCAAACACACACACACACACACACCTGAAGGCAAAGTGTGGCAAACAATTACACAAACTGCCAAGAGTCAAACTGCTACTGTCAAGTCTCACAGAAATTAAACAGGATGTCAGCTGCAAACACACACACACACACACCTGAAGGCAAAGTGTGGCAAACAATTACACAAACTGCCAAGAGTCAAACTGCTGTTATCATAAAGGACACACGTTAAGAGTGTGGACACGCACACCCTTGTACACACATCGAAAGGTCTGCCTAGAAACAGACAGGTTGGCACAGAATAGATATAGAGACAGATGGTAAGGTTGGAGAAGGAGAGTGAAAGACAGGTTAGGGAGAAGCAGAGGTTTAAAGACACAGATCGACAGGTTATAGATGGAGAGAGAGAGACAGGTCAGAGGAGAGACATGAAAAGGAGAGAGATCGACAGATTTGAGAAGTACAGACAGGTTAGTGAGGTTAGCGAGGAGTTATGGAGACAGACAGACAGGTTAGTTGGGGAGAGACAGACAGACAGGTTAGATGGGGAGAGACAGACAGACAGGTTAGATGGGGAGAGACAGACAGACAGGTTAGATGGGGAGAGACAGACAGACAGGTTAGATGGGGAGAGACAGACAGACAGGTTAGATGGGGAGAGACAGACAGACAGGTTAGATGGGGAGAGACAGACAGACAGGTTAGATGGGGAGAGACAGACAGACAGGTTAGATGGGGAGAGACAGACAGACAGTTGGGTAAAAACATAGAGCCAGGGCCTCTCTGTCCCCCCAAGGAGAAGTTATCCCTGACCCCATGACCCCTCACCCCTAGCAGTTCCAGGAAACCAAAAAGTGTGTGTTTCTAGTAGAACCCTGCTAGTAATCCATCAGAAGCGCTTGGTCCACACCAGCCCCTTACAGTTTGTCTGGTTGCATCATACTTTTACATGTATTAATTTAGCAGACGCTTTTATCCAAAGCGACTTACAGTAACTACAGAGACATTTTCCCTGAGGCAAGTAGGGTGAAGTGCATTGCCCAAGGACACAACATCACATAGCCACAGCCGGGGCTCGATCTCACAACCTTCCGATCATGAGGCCAACGCCTTAACCGTTGAGCCATCTGACCCCCTTTTAACCCAAGCCTGCATTGCAGGACACGTTTTCCACTGGCTTCAACAGGCTTCCAGGCTTACGAGAGACAGCTTCAGCCCTGAAGGTAGAGGGAGGAGAGCGAGACAGCCTAAGAGACAGACTACATGAAGTTCTGCTCTCCTGGTGCAGTATTCCTGGGGTAAAGTTGTGTTTTCATATCATTTGGGGTCTGCTTGATATGATGTCGCCATGTGATTGCTGTGCCCTCTCTTTCACATTCATATGACATGTTTTTGTCATTGTTTTCTTTGTGTGTTTTACAGTTGACATCTGCAGTATGGTGTGTGTGTTGACACTGTTGAACACTGTGTATGCGCTGTGAAAGTGAATCACTGATAAAAATCTGTGTGCGCATCTGGATTAATATTTCATACTTGCACTCCATAGTACTAAAGCACCCAGCCCCAGCCTCAGCCTCAGCACCCAGCCTCAGCACCCAGCCCCAGCCTCAGCACCCAGCCTCAGACCCAGCCTCAGCACCCAGCCTCAGCACTCAGCCTCAGCCCCAGCCCCAGCCTCAGCCTCAGCACCCAGCCCCAGCCTCAGCACCCAGCCTCAGCACCCAGCCCCAGCCTCAGCACCCAGCCTCAGACCCAGCCTCAGCACCCAGCCTCAGCACTCAGCCTCAGCCCCAGCCCCAGCCTCAGCCCTCAGCCTCAGCACCCAGCCCCAGCCCCAGCCCCCAGCCTCAGCAGCTCCAGTCTCAATGCTGTTACAGGCTCCAGGGCTCACGCAGGCTGTGGCAGGTCTGAGAAAAGACAGGGAGGACTTCCTCTGTGCCTGGGAGACAAGCCTCCCAGAAAAGACCTGCTGACAGGCAGTCCGTCATGCGTTCAGCGGTGTGTGCTTTTCCGCCGTGGGAGTGTGTGCATGTCTGCGTGCATGCGTGTGGATTCCGCTGATTGCGCAAGGCGACCTTGCATGAGCAGCGCTCTGACAGGCTTGATAAGATGTGAAGAGTTGATACCCTGATCCTCTGGATGTTCGGAGGCAGGACCAGACGTGCACATGGCCGCGGGGGTGCAACCGTTCTCGCACTGTGACAACCTCCAGGCACAGACCCACTCGCTGAACTCCTAACGCAGGAGCGACCAACTCCGAAAAAATACCAACGACTTCAGTTGCTTTACGCTGTGGGAAAAAGAAACGCATTGCACAAGGTTTTTCCATGAAAATATTTTCACACCGGAGAACATGTGTTCTTGTGCCTGCCTGCCTGTCTGGGGGCACATGCATCAGTGTTGGCATGTGCGTGTGCCAATTTGTCAGCTCTACTGGTGTGTCGATGTGTTTTTGCAGTGTAATCACATTCCCAAGATCTCAACCTCAGGGGTAGGACCTCAGGAACAGGGGTAGGACCAAGGGCAAGAGAAAGAGAGCGAGAGACAGAGAGCAAGAGAAAGAGAGCGAGAGACAGAGAGCAAGAGAAAGAGAGCGAGAGACAGAGAGCAAGAGAAAGAGAGCGAGAGACAGAGAGCAAGAGAAAGAGAGCGAGACAGAGAGCAAGACAAAGAGAGAGACAGAGAGCAAGTTTGAGAGAGAGAGTTTGAGAGAGAGAGAGAGCGAGAGTTTGAGAGAGAGAGAGAGAGAGCGAGAGTTTGAGAGAGAGAGAGAGAGAGCGAGGAGGAGTGACAGAGCGTTACTTTTCTAGATCCTGAAAGAACAAAGGTGTCTTTGTGAGTGCTGAGAGACTGAAGTGAGTCCAGGGCTCAGGGAGTGGTGACCAGCGTACACTGACTGCATTCCTGCAATGAGATTACAAGATGCTTTTCATTTATACTCCTCCAGGAAACACACTTAACTCTTCCCTGCTCGCCTCTCTCGCTATGTCACCATCTCTTCAGTGGGAGGTTGGGAATTGGGGGGGGGGGGGGGGGGGGGGGGGGGATCATTGGAGAGAGACGGAGAGAGGGTCTACCTATGGGAAGGCGTGTGTGCGGAAGAAAAAGTGGACGCTCGTCTTCACCTTTCTTCTTCTTTCCTCCCCAAAGCTTTCCCCTGCTCCCCCCCCCCCCCCCCCCCCCCCCCCCCCCCCCCCCCCCCCCCCCCCCCCCCCCCCCCCCATCTCTTGCTCTGCCGCTGGAAGTGTGGAGATGTTCTTCTCAACATCTCACAGTCAGGCGAAAAACAGAATGAACCCACACACACACACACACACACACACTCCTCTGCCCTCTCTACCCCTGTCCTCGGCTCTCCTGCACACCCTTCCCTTCCCCTCCCTCCCTCTCATCTTCTCAGACCATAACAAGCACCACAGCATGCTTTTCTCCCTTATCGTGTCTTTCATCCGCTCACCCCTGGCGTCGTTACGTTAGCATCACATTCCGACCGCCAGCGCTGGTGTTCCACGTTTTCCCTCTGCAAATCTCCTTCCAGCTCCCTTTCTGTCCTCCTCGCGCTTTGTTTGGAACCAACGCCCCTCGCCCCAAAGCTGCTTCCAGCCTTCACTCAACCTCACAAAGAGGCTGAAAGGCCGGATCGTGGCTCGGTCCTTCTGCACACTCATGAAAAACCCGAACATTGAGGAAGCGAACACAAGACGCGGTCCATGGAAAGCCGTGAGGATCTTTAGGCTCTGAAAGCCGCCCCATTAAAGCCCTGACAGAAAAGGAAAAAGAATGAAGTAGCCCGTCGTTATTTTCTCTCCCACTTCTATCAGTTCTCCTCACATGGCTCTTAGCTTTCTTCAACCACTCCATGTTTGACACTTGGGTTGTTTTTGTCAATAATTTCCCTCAGGTCAGGGAGAGAGGGAACAAGATAGGCGGACCGGACAATGGAGAGGTGGAGGTGACGAGGTGCGGAAGCGATACGTGTGCGCCGCATACGTGTAGGCAATGCGCGTGTGGAAGGAGGGGTGTGTAGAACAACTGTGTGCGTTTTGCGTGTGCGCGTGCGTTTGGAGCTAGTGTGTGTGGGCAATGCGTGTGCAGAAGGAGCGGTGTGCAGAAGTGCGTGTGTGTTTGTGTGCGTCTGAAGCTGGTGCGTGCAGGGAGTGTGTGTGCAAAAGTGTGTGTGTGGATGTGTGGTTGTAGCGTGGGGGGTTTGTTCTGTCAGTGAAAGGAGAGAGAGAGAGAGGGAGAATATAAATGGAGAGAGAAAGAAAGAGGCACAGTGGGAGTAGAATCGTAGAGGCGGGTGAGGGGTGTGGGGGAGGCGGGGTGAGGGGTGTGGGGGAGGCGGGGTGAGGGGTGTGGGGGAGGCGGGGGGTATTCAACTCTTTTTGACCAAATGAAAGTCAGGGCAGGCAATAGAATTCAAAGAGCCGATCTGCATTTGCACAAAGTTCCTGCTACCTCCCCACACAACTCCCCCAGACCCCCCCCCCCCCAACACACACCAATATCCTCTAAAGTCCCCTATATCATCTCCCGTCACAGAGTACACTCCAGCATAGCAGCAGACCAGTCGTCACACGAACAGGCTCTCAGTCACTTTGCTCTCTCTCTCTCTCTCTGTCTCTCTCTCTCTCCGTCTCTCTCTGTCTCTCTCTCTCTGTCTCTCTCGCTCTCTCTCTGTCTCTCTCTGTCTCTCTCTCTATCTCTCTGTCTCTCTCTGTCTCTCTCTCTCTCTCTCTGTCTCTCTCTCTGCTCTCTCTTTCTCTCTCTGTCTCTCCCTCTCTCTCTGCTCTCTCTCTCTCTCTCTGCTCTCTCTCTCTCGCTCTCCCTGTCTCTCTCTCTGTCTCTCTCTCTGTCTCTCTCTCTCTCTCTCTGTCTCTCTCTCTCTCTGCTCTCTCTCTCTCTCTGCTCTCTCTCTCTGCTCTCTCTCTGCTCTCTCTCTCTCTGCTCTCTCTCTGCTCTCTCTCTCTGCTCTCTCTCTCTGCTCTCTCTCTGCTCTCTCTCTGCTCTCTCTCTCTCTCTGTTCTCTCTCTCTCTGCTCTCTCTCTCTGTTCTCTCTCTCTCTGCTCTCTCTCTCTGCTCTCTCTCTCTCTGCTCTCTCTCTCTGCTCTCTCTCTGCTCTCTCTCTCTCTGCTCTCTCTCTCTCTGTCTCTCTCTCTGCTCTCTCTCTCTCTCTGCTCTCTCTCTCTCTGCTCTCTCTCTCTGCTCTCTCTCTGCTCTCTCTCTCTCTCTGTCTCTCTCTCTCTCTCTGCTCTCTCTCTCTCTCTCTCTGCTCTCTCTCTCTCTGCTCTCTCTCTCTGCTCTCTCTCTGCTCTCTCTCTCTCTGTTCTCTCTCTCTGCTCTCTCTCTCTCTCTCTCTCTCTGCTCTCTCTCTCTGCTCTCTCTCTCTCTCTCTGCTCTCTCTCTCTGCTCTCTCTGCTCTCTCTGCTCTCTCTCTCTCTGCTCTCTCTCTCTCTCTCTGCTCTCTCTCTCTGCTCTCTCTCTCTCTGCTCTCTCTCTCTGCTCTCTCTAGCTCTGCTCACTTGTTCTCGCTCTTTTTCCCTCTCTCTCGCGTTCTCTCACCCTCAACCCTAGACCCAGGACAGCTCTCTGCAGGGTATCCATCTGCAAATGTCCATGATGAAGCAGGTTGTCTAGTGCTTGCTTCGCAGTCGTAACCCTAACCTTCTTATTCAAGAGAGGAGAGTGGAGAGACAGGAGAGAATGGCACCTGGACGAACGAGGAAACACCTGGAAATCAGCTACAGCCAGTCTCAGTGGAAAACTGTATCACTTCCAAGAATAGCTACCACTCACAATACGTACAGCAGTGCATTCTGGGTGTAGGGCATATCACATTAACAGAGTCACTGTTGGCTGAGGAGTGCTTATCCCCAGGATGTGTGTGTGTGTGTGTGTGTGTGTGTGTGTGCGTGTGTGTGCCTGTAGTTCCTTTTCCAGTTCAGACCAGACCGGATTGCATGTGATCTGGTCTTTGTTTGAACTCTCCATATCAGAGCTCAGTTCCATCTGGAGGTTCTTGTCTCCTCCCCCTTCCTTCCTCCTCTCTCCCTCGTCACCAGATTACCAGAATACCGCCAAACCTCTGCAGGTGAGCCGTACTCGGAGCATCGTGCCTGCCGGCTGGGGTGTGGTTACCTCGTAACCTCAGGACTGTCAAGTCCAATTACATCCCTCGACCATTTCTTACGCAACACCATGTATATATGGAGGGGTGCTTAGGGGGGGAGGGGAAACTTAGAAGGTCTGTTTGGCACTCTAGTAAAATACAGACTTCTTTTTCAGATTCAGAATACTTTATTAATCCCTGCGGAGAAACTCCTTTACTGTTTTATTATTATTATTATATTATTACTGTTGCTATGATGCCCTTGTGACCCCGATTCACCAGCTATGTATTTTCCATATTCTCTATTTACATTTACATGTACTCATTTAGCAGACGCTTTTATCCAAAGCGACTTACAGTAAGTACAGGGACATTCTCCCTGAGGCAAGTAGGGTGAAGTGCCTTGCCCAAGGACATAACGTCGTATAGCCACAGCCGGGGCTCGATCTCACAACCTTACGATCATGAGGCTAACGCCTTAACCGTTGAGCCATCTGACACCCCCTATTTGTACGTCAGATTGGATGAAACCCTCTGCTAAAATCATCCTTTCCCCTTCATAGCAAAGACAGACTCAAACTATGTTGAGACACTTGGTGGAAAGCAGAGTTTCTGGCCTCTTTGCCCCTGCGTATCCATGGTGATGTGATCATAGCACCCTGGGGTCGCTAAGGAGCAGCGATGGGCCCCCGATAATCCCGGAACGAGGCTTTAGACTTTGGTAATGCCAAATGAAAAGGATTACACCAGACTGTGCTTGGTCTTTCTTTCTTTCTCCATCCTACTCTCCCCCAAGATCCTCTTCCCCACCCCCCTTTCCACACACACACACACACACCATCAAGAGTCCTCATCAAGAAGCCTGGGCTGGGTTGACGAGGGTGGAGGATGGACAGCCAACGTTAGGGTTGAAGGTCACATTTTGAAGAACAGCAATATCCCCCCCCCCACTGTGCTCCTCTGTTCATACTGAGAGAGAGAGAGAGACAAAGAGAAAGAGAAAGAGAGAGGGGGGGGGAGAGAGAGCAAGAGAGGGGGGGAGAGGGATGGAGGGAGGAAGAGAGAGAGGGGGAGAGAGGGGGTCAGAAAAAATATAGAGAACTGAAAAAGGGAGCGGAAGAACGAAAGTAGGTGGAAGTAGAGCGAGACCCGCGCACAAAAAGGTTACACCCTCTTCCTCCTGCTTAGCTAGACAGCTAGAACACACGATAAGTCAGGCTCTGCCACTCGGAACCCTGGTGAGTGAACCAACAAGCTTCCTCAGAAACCCAACCTCCACAACAGAGCAGACAGGAAGTTAAGCCCTTCTACGGAGAGGGTCCCACCGCTCCAGTCCGCTGGTCGACTTCCAAGGAGGGGGGCGGAGCAGCGCTGAAAAGGGGGCTCGCAGGATTACGGCAAGCCTGATCAATAACACTATTAAAGCCTAATGCATTCAGGAGAGGCTAACTCAGATTTGATTGTGGAGCGAGGCAGGACGCTGCTGGACATCAAAAGGAGGCTTTGTGGGGAGAAGGACGAATTAGGGCCTCTGACGCAGGGATAGAAGCCATGAATATCCACACACACACCCACACACACAGAGATCACCCAGGACAACTGCCTTGACTCAAGGCCCAACTGGGCAGGCATTCAAGTCAATTCATCATGTTCAATCTCCTTTCAGTGCAAAATCCGCACACACAGGAGGCTTGCACTGGTCACACACAAGTAACACACAAATACACACACAGGTCCCGAGCACTACACACACACACACACACACACAGCTCACACGGTTTCTGTTTGACACACGTACACACCGAGTTAAATACTGGTCAATAGGTTAACCTGTTGACAGAGGACGGTCCTGTCTAACCTCCTCAAACACGTCATTCATTACTCCCATGATGCATTTCTGCTCTTACACGTCACCGACTCAGCTAGTTAACAGACGTGAACTGAACTGAATATTAAACTAAACTAGATTTGGCTGGACAAGACTACACATGACTGGACTGAACCAGACAAGACCAGATCCGACCAGACCAGACAGGATGAAGGCAGCCCAGAACAGGTCAGATTCCATCACATCGACAAAATCATTCCAAACCAGACTAGACTAGATCAAACAAGACCAGACCAGACAATAAACTAAACTTGAATTGGCCGGGCAAGACTACACATGACCGGACAGAACCAGATCCAACCAAACTTGACCAGACTAGACCAGACCCGGTGAGGGAAGTCCAGACCAGACCAGGCCAATTCACACCACATTAGCCAAACCATGCCCCACCAGACCAGACTAGACCAAAACAAGACCAGACCAACCGATGGCAGAGCTATAGGACCACTGTATTCATCAGTCACACAGGAAAACTC
>CM059324.1:13741608-13862509 GCA_030340685.1 Protosalanx chinensis | reverse complement strand
CTCCTCCTTTTCTCTGCCTCTCTTCCCTACCACGGTTCTAAGTGTGGTGTGGAGGGGTAGGCCATAGCAGCTGACCTGACTCTGCATCTACTGATCTACCCCCCCCCCACCCTCGACCACAATCCTTTTTCTGAGTGTGTGTGTGTGTGTGTGTGTGTAGGATTGCAGCTCTGTTCAGGCAGAGCTGGAGTCGGAGTTTGTTTGTTCAGCTGCTGAAGGCTTCAGAGAGAAGCACAGGGAGGCCATGGGGAAATCATACCTTCCATTCATCAGGAGAGTGGGAGCGAGGGAGGAGAAAGGAGGGGGAAAGAGAGGGAAACAGTGGGGGGAGAGAGAGGATGGGAGAGATGAGAGGAGCGTGGGGGAAAGAGGGAAACGAGTGTGGGGGGGGGGACAAGGCAGAGAGAGGGAGGAGAGAGGGGCAGGGAGAGACAGAGTGGGGAGGAAAGTGAGAGAGGGGCGAGAAAAGGGAGAGAGAGAGGAATGAAGAAATGACAGTTGAGATGACTTCTTCAAGCCGGGTTGCTGACTGCGGTGAGAGGTAGGCTCTCTAGCTATTTATCTAGCTATCAGCTCGACCGCCCCCCCTGTCTCCTGTCATACACACTCCCCTACTCTGTCATTCACATTCTCTTTGCTGGCTGCACATGTTTGACAGGACTGCTGGGTCAGACTTGACAGGCTGGACCATTGACTGAAGAACAGACTGAGAACATGGAACTATGATGACTTTTCTGCTTGGTTTCTACATAGTGTCGAACCTGGTTTATACATACAGTCCAACGTTGTCCCTTTACTCCACACAATAAAAGTAGACACCAGGTAAAAACTAAATCACTTTGTTTCCTTTCCCAGCCTGTGCTCCAGTCAGTGGATCAGCCAGTCAAATCTGACCCACAACTCTAAGTCTGAATCAACCATGCAGCCAGCCATGAGGCTATGTGACCATGCACCGAACTACATACATCTTAGACCTGCATCCAGGCAACAACCCCAGGCCCAGCTCCAATCTCAGGCCCAGGCCCAGCCCAGCCCAGCTCCAACCCCAGTCCCGCCCCCAGCCCCAAGCCCAGCCACAATGCCAGGCCCAAGCCCAGGCCCAGGCCCAAGCCAAGGCCCAGCCACAATGCCAGGCCCAACCCCAACCCCAGCCCCAATCCCAGGCCCAAGCCAAAGCCCAAGCAAGGGCCTGGGCCCCATTCTTCAACCCCAGGCCCACACCACAGGAGTAGCTCCAGGCCTGATTCACCCAGCTTCATCTGAGGCTCCTCTCATCTTTTACCTCTGACCACAGAAGGCTGAGTCCAGACCTGGAAGACCATGACTGGAGTCACACACACACACACACACAGCATCAAGAACAGCTGTGACCGCTGCTGATTCTTCATGTCAGCATAGCAGAGGGTGTAGAGGTTCTACTACTCCCATTAAAGTGTGTTTGGGGAGAAATATTTGGACATAATCAGGTTTCCCATCTCCGCCTGGCTGCTCCGAGCCTCGGTGTAGAGAAATGGTGGAGCGAAGGAGAAGAAAAACAAGAAAAGGGCGGGAAAACACACATGGAGGGGTTGTTTTCAGAGCCCAGTCGTTTATTACCCTCGATATTCGGAGGCTGAAATTTCAGCCTCTCTGGGAGGAGAAACTTGACCCGGTGGTCCAGCTGTCCACAGGCTGCCTCCGTCCACCACACACAGTCCTCCGTCCCTCCCTCCCTCAGTCCATCCCTCCCTCCGTATTTCCATCGCTTCTTCTACTGTCTCATCTCTCACAGCCAGGTAATCAATAGGAACAGAACACCCAAACACAGTGGCCCTGAGAGGGATCTGTTTGCCTCCAAACTCAGACACAATGTCTGGGGGAGGGGCTGGGGGGGGGGGGGGGGGTGTCTTGAAAGAGCTGTTGCGACATGCCGAACCTCGAAACAAATCTGCCAGCGTGTGGGGGAGAGGTCCTGTCCCTATCGTGGTCTGTCCCTGTGTCTGTCTTTGTCTGTCTGTTTGTTCCAGACTGTCTGTCTCTGTGTATGTCTGTCTGTCTGTCTGTCTGTCCCTGTTTGTCTGTCCCTGTCTGTCTCTCTCTTTCTCTGTCCCTGTCCTTGTGTCTGTCTGTCTGTCTGTGTCTGTCCTTGTGTCTGTCTCTCACTGTCCCTGTCTCTGTCTCTTTTATTGGACTTCATGTCATCTTAGTAACACTTTATTACTCGTTGAGGTTGCACTTGAGTGGAACGTTATCATTTGGTTCGGTCCATCCCTGAGTCTCAGCTGGTCATCTGTTCTATGAGAGAGCAGTCTCAGAGCAAGGAAGGCCAGGAAGAGGGTTGCAATAAAACATCTCATTAAAAGAGTGGAACACAAAAGCAAAAACTCTCTCTCTCTCTCTTCTTCCCCCCTCCTTTTCTCCGTCCCTCACTTTCTCTTCCGCCTCCTCGGCGACGACCTCGGCGCTTCTACCAGAACACAGTGGTTTTATTATAATGCGGTTTAACGGACACCCGAGGCAGCCTCGCCTCTGTCACATACTGGGAATTAAGGACCCAGCGCCGGACAATCACTAGCTGTCTCTCAGACCCTGCCTCCAATCTTTCCTGTGGACAGAGACATCAGAGACAGGAAAGGGGAATGAGGAAGAGGAAAGGGAAGTGGGGAGGGGAGAGGAGAGGAAGAACACCCAACTACTGCATGGCCCAGAGAGAGGTCCTGTTTGCATCCAAACTCAGACCCAAAGTCTGGATGAAGGAGGAAGAGAAGGAGAGGTGATGAAGAGGTGATGGAGATGAAGAGGCGATGGAGATGAAGAGGCGATGGAGATGAAGAGGCGATGGAGATGAAGAGGCGATGGAGATGAAGAGGCGATGGAGATGAAGAGGCGATGGAGATGAAGAGGCGATGGAGATGAAGAGGCGATGGAGATGAAGAGGCGATGGAGATGAAGAGGGGATGGAGATGAAGAGGCGATGGAGATGAAGAGGCGATGGAGATGAAGAGGCGATGGAGATGAAGAGGCGATGGAGATGAAGAGGGGATGGAGATGAAGAGGGGATGGAGATGAAGAGGGGATGGAGATGAAGAGGGGATGGAGATGAAGAGGGGATGGAGATGAAGAGGGGATGGAGATGAAGAGGGGATGGAGATGAAGAGGGGATGGAGATGAAGAGGGGATGGAGATGAAGAGGGGATGGAGATGAAGAGGGGATGGAGATGAAGAGGGGATGGAGATGAAGAGGGGATGGAGATGAAGAGGGGATGGAGATGAAGAGGGGATGGAGGTGAAGAGGGGATGGAGATGAAGAGGGGATGGAGATGAAGAGGGGATGGAGATGAAGAGGCGATGGAGATGAAGAGGCGATGGAGATGAAGAGGCGATGGAGATGAAGAGGCGATGGAGATGAAGAGGGGATGGAGATGAAGAGGGGATGGAGATGAAGAGGGGATGGAGATGAAGAGGGGATGGAGATGAAGAGGGGATGGAGATGAAGAGGGGATGGAGATGAAGAGGCGATGGAGATGAAGAGGCGATGGAGATGAAGAGGGGATGGAGATGAAGAGGGGATGGAGATGAAGAGGGGATGGAGATGAAGAGGCGATGGAGATGAAGAGGCGATGGAGATGAAGAGGGGATGGAGATGAAGAGGGGATGGAGATGAAGAGGGGATGGAGATGAAGAGGGGATGGAGATGAAGAGGGGATGGAGATGAAGAGGCGATGGAGATGAAGAGGTGATGGAGATGAAGAGGGGATGGAGATGAAGAGGGGATGGAGATGAAGAGGGGATGGAGATGAAGAGGGGATGGATGCTAGCAGATGGTTTAGCTTTGGGTTTAGGTGGGAAAGGCCCATTAAAGAACTTCTCTTAATGAATCTGGCAGAGGGCCTGCAGAACTCCTTCACTGACACAGCTCCTCATTAGCCAGGAGTCTGGGACACACCAGGAAGTTCTGCCTGGAACAGGAAGTGGATGAACAGGGACTCAGGAGCAAGGCTACTATACTCTAGACTGAACTTCTTCTACATCTGCTTTCCACCAGCATTCGTTGTGTGCATGTCTGGTGTGTGTGTGTGTGTGTGTGAATCTGGTACGAGTGTGTGTCTGTGTCTGGGATACAAGAGTGTGTGATAGAAGTGTGGGTGTATGTCAGGTGTGTGCGTGTGTCTGTGTGTGTGCGCGCCAGGCCGTGGTGGTGATGATTCAGGTTTTCCATGAAGCAGCAGAGGGGGGCTGGCCGGCCAGGCAGCCAGCCACAGGAGGCATGTTCTGGGCTTAGAGCAGCTCACAAGAGGGCAGAACATCCATAAACTGTGCTGAGAGCCCAATATAAAACATCCTGTAATTTACACGTCTTCTTTTCCCACCCTCGTATGCATACGAAGCTTGCTGCGTTTCAGGACTGCCACATTAATAGCCAGAGAGAAACAGAGTAGAGTAGGGTAGAGTTGAAATGAGCAACATAGAGCACAGCAGGCCAAAGCACAGCAGAGCACAGCACAGCAGAGCACAGCAGAGCACAGCACAGCAGAGCACAGCAGAGCACAGCAGAGCACAGCAGAGCAGAGCACAGCAGAGCACAGCAGAGCACAGCAGAGCACAGCAGAGCACAGCACAGCACAGCAGAGCACAGCAGAGCACAGCAGAGCACAGCAGAGCACAGCACAGCACAGCAGAGCACAGCACAGCAGAGCACAGCAGAGCACAGCACAGCACAGCAGAGCACAGCACAGCACAGCAGAGCACAGCACAGCAGTTGGACTGAAAACTGAACCAAGCTGGAGATCCTCCAGTCTCACGCCATGTAGACCTGTCCCCAGGCCTGTCTTAGTGGATCCAAGCCGGCACCAGCAGCTCCTGGCCCGCTCTATTGAGCTTTCATGAAAGTAGGTCACTGCAAAGCTCGTCTGGACGTCTGCAAGTAAAAGAAAAGAAACAAAGAGATGGACCTCAGCTAGCCTGCAGGTAGAAGATCCCAATGGCCTGTTGACTGCGTGTCTGCCAGCCTGCCAGCCTGTCAACCTGTTTTCCTGCCTGCTCTCTACCTGCCTCTCTTCCTGTACATCAGCCTGCATGGCTACTTGTTTTTGTGCTCGCCTGTCTGCCTGCCTGCCTTCTTCCTACCTGTCTGTCTGTCTGTCTGTCAGTCTGTCTCCGAGCCCTTGGCGTATGTCTGCCAGATGTCTGGAATGAGAAGGGGTGGAGTCAGTTGCAGGAGGCAGGAGGTAGCCAGAGGTGTCTTGTATCCAAGGAGTGATTAACCAAATGACAGAACATAACTCTCCCGCAGGCACAACCAGACGTGGAGACAATCTCTTCAGGTGACCTCTGGAGCAGGGGAGGGGTGGAGATGGGGGGGGGGGGTGGAGAGGGGCAGGAGGGGCTCAACTCTACAGCCCTCCTGGGATTTGAGAGAGACAGCTGTTTTAGCTTCCCTAGGTAAACGTCTGCTGTACGGTTACGGTTCATCCTCTCATCAAAGAACGATGCGCACGCACACACACACAGACACACACACGTAGGGACGCATGCAAATATTGACACACACACTCGCACACACACATGCCCGGGGATGTTTGGGGGGTTTTCAGACTATGGCTATTTTATCACTTTCACAATCTCCGGGATCTCTTTTTAGCTACCTTAAGCTATCAAGCTACTTAGTTAGATAAAGTTTTGAACACACAGTTTGGCTATTTAGAAATAGTGTTGACAGCACTGGCTAGCTAGTTAGATAAAGGCTTGACAGCACTGGTTAGCTAGTCAGATAAAGGCTTGACAGCACTGGTTAGCTAGTTAGATAAAGGCTTGACAGCACTGGTTAGTTAGTCAGATAAAGGCTTGACAGCACTGGTTAGCTAGTCAGATAAAGGCTTGACAGCACTGGCTAGCTAGTTAGATAAAGGCTTGACAGCACTGGCTAGCTAGTTAGATAAAGGCTTGACAGCACTGGTTAGCTAGTCAGATAAAGGCTTGACAGCACTGGTTAGCTAGTCAGATAAAGGCTTGACAGCACTGGTTAGCTAGTCAGATAAAGGCTTGACAGCACTGGCTAGCTAGTTAGATAAAGGCTTGACAGCACTGGTTAGCTAGTCAGATAAAGGCTTGACAGCACTGGTTAGCTAGTTAGATAAAGGCTTGACAGCACTGGCTAGCTAGTCAGATAAAGGCTTGACAGCACTGGTTAGCTAGTTAGATAAAGGCTTGACAGCACTGGTTAGCTAGTCAGATAAAGGCTTGACAGCACTGGTTAGCTAGTCAGATAAAGGCTTGACAGCACTGGTTAGCTAGTCAGATAAAGGCTTGACAGCACTGGTTAGCTAGTCAGATGGACCAGCCAGGGACCAACAACTGAACACACACATAGGTACACACACACGCAATGTCGAAGCACACTTTCACTTCCTCAGCCTGATGAGCTGGATAAGTATGTGAAAAACCCTCGATAAAAGGTTCTAAGAATATAAAGCCACCAAGGAGCGATGACCTCAGATAATATCCGTTCATAAGTACTGCTTGGTTTTGTGGCAAAACATCTAAATGTCACTTTGACTGTAAGTTCTGATTGTACATCATGGAAGAGAGTCAGTAACTGAATCTCTGAGAAGAAAGACAATGTGTGTTTGTGTGTGAGTGTGTGTGTTCGTGTGCATGTGTGCACCACATTGAGAACTGTTTTTATAGAGCTTTACCTCATTGATTAAAAACAGATACTCCCTCTAAACACATCTAAATGTACTTTTTATTTGTCTATTATTATTATTTGACATTATCCAGTAACCTACCTTTTTAACATGGCTTTTGGGTCTGGGAAATGGAAGATAGATGTTTGTATTTTCAATTGTTCAATGCATAAATCTTTTTACAGTTAGCCTGCCCCCGGACCAGGCTAGTTTCTCAGCATATGTTGCCATATTACGTTTACATGTATTCATTTAGCAGACGCTTTTAACCAAAGCGACTTGCAAGAGAGAGCTTTTACAAAGAGCATCGGTCACTGAGCATAGCAACGTGATAGACCCCGAACACAGTGGGTTTTTAGATCATGAATCATACATCGTGAGAACCAATAAGTGCCGAGGGAAGAGCTATAAAAGCATAACACAACGATTGCATCAACACATGCACATTGCAAACAATAAGTTATTATTATATTAACTGAGTTTGGACTACATTGAGCTGGCTTTGTGGAACCAAATGAACTAACTGACATAAACCTGACTTATTCGGTAAACTTGTAAACAGGACCCGAACATGAACAGCTCTCCTCAACAGTCCCCACAGCCCTCCACATCAGAAACAGTCTTCCTAACAACAGCCTCAACAGCCCTCCACATCAGAAACAGTCTTCCTAACAACAGCCCTCCACATCAGAAACAGTCTTCCTAACAACAGTCCCCACAGCCCTCCACATCAGAAACAGTCTTCCTAACAACAGCCCTCCACATCAGAAACAGTCTTCATAACAACAGTCCCAACAGCCCTCCACATCAGAAACAGTCTTCCTAACAACAGTCCCCACAGCCCTCCACATCAGAAACAGTCTTCCTAACAACAGCCTCAACAGCCCTCCACATCAGAAACAGTCTTCCTAACAACAGCCTCAACAGCCCTCCACATCAGAAACAGTCTTCATAACAACAGCCTCAACAGCCCTCCACATCAGAAACAGTCTTCATAACAACAGTCCCAACAGCCCTCCACATCAGAAACAGTCTTCCTAACAACAGTCCTCCACATCAGAAACAGTCTTCCTAACAACAGCCTCAACAGCCCTCCACATCAGAAACAGTCTTCATAACAACAGTCCCCACAGCCCTCCACATCAGAAACAGTCTTCCTAACAACAGCCTCAACAGCCCTCCACATCAGAAACAGTCTTCCTAACAACAGCCTCAACAGCCCTCCACATCAGAAACAGTCTTCATAACAACAGTCCCAACAGCCCTCCACATCAGAAACAGTCTTCCTAACAACAGCCTCAACAGCCCTCCACATCAGAAACAGTCTTCCTAACAACAGTCTCAACAGCCCTCCACATCAGAAACAGTCTTCCTAACAACAGCCTCAACAGCCCTCCACATCAGAAACAGTCTTCCTAACAACAGTCTCAACAGCCCTCCACATCAGAAACAGTCTTCCTAACAACAGTCTCAACAGCCCTCCACATCAGAAACAGTCTTCCTAACAACAGCCTCAACAGCCCTCCACATCAGAAACAGTCTTCCTAACAACAGCCTCAACAGCCCTCCACATCAGAAACAGTCTTCCTAACAACAGTCTCAACAGCCCTCCACATCAGAAACAGTCTTTAACAACAGTCCCAAAAGCAGGACTGGACTAGGCTGGACCTTCATAAGCCTGACCAGAGGTTTCTTGCAGGTCTTCACCCCCAGGCAGCGCTTGAGGCCCAGGCGGGAGGTGCCCATACCTTTGACCACCTTGACCAGCCTTCCGACGTCACCAGCTGGAGACAGAGACAAAGGCACAGGAAGTGAGGGAGCGCTGGAGCAGGAAGAGAGGAGATACAGTAGCAAACAACTGACAACGTGGTTTAGATAAGTTGTGTCAAACTCTTGCCATCGCGGGCCAAGAGGGTGCAGGGTTCACACACATGTGAACTTTACAGAGTAGCTTATTCACCATTTGATTGGCAACAGTTAACGTGTTTTGTTTGAAATGTCATGTCAGCATTCTTTACATATGCAAACTGTATTATAAAAAAATGCATTTAAAAAAACGTTATGATCGTGTCACCTTTACTTATAAATGAAGTCCATGCGATGCTCCTTCTGAAGAAAGGCATCGATTCCTTTAATTATTATCTCCTGTTTCGATTCAATTCTTTCAATTTAGATATGTAATCCTCCATTCTGAAAATAAGGCCAAGCAATACCAAAAAATAACTGGATGATTGCACTTGACTTGCTAACTGTTTACTGTAGCTTGCTGTCACTAATTCTATCATTCTGCATTCTGCAAGAATCTCTGGAATCACCAGCGCCCCCTGTCATGAGGCAAGAGAACTGCATGCCTCACCGAGTGCCTCTTCGCAGCGGTTTTATGATCGCTCAGCGCAATAATAGTTTACACACATACAGTTGTTGATAAAAATAAAATAAAATAAACACTGTACATTGTATACACCAGCTAAACTGTAGAAATTTAGTTAATATACTAAAAGTGCTTGAACATTTTAATAGTGATATACAGAGGGACAGCAATGCGGTCTCACTGCAGAGCGAGCAGCACAGTTAGCATAGTCATTGGTGAGGCTCAGCAGTCTGCTGCCTCACGGCTCGTCTGTACTTAGTATTTGAACGGAAAATGTGAAAATTCAGCGATTTTGGAGAAAGAAATCCTAAAATATTGAAGTTAAATGGAAAATAACTTTACAGTACAAATCACTAAATAAATATAACTTAATTTGTTAGTTTATAACTGTTTTTTTTTTTTTTGATATTTCCATCATGACAGGTGAGGCACGGCCTCCCCTGCCTCCCCTGACTGCACGTCACTGAGAGGAAGCGATCCAGGAGTTTGGACCCCACCTCTTGCTGGAGTTGTGGACAGTATAAATTCCCACACTTTCTCTCTACACTGAACTGGTAATGCACCTTTGGGTCTGGCCATCGATCACAGGGCCTGTTTTCTCTTGATGAACGCCTTGCTTTAGCTCCTGCTCTTCCTCCACATCAGAAAACTCGACTTACACTCTTTTACCAAAAGTATTTGGTCACCCATCCATCTGATCATTTGCATGGGTGACCAAATACTTTTGGTAATATAGTGTACATTATTATTCTTCCTCCAGTTGTTGCTGAGTCAAACCCCAAGCAGTCAATCAGTCATGTTTTTCATTTTGAAACGTGTAAAATAAATGTGTTTGTGTGCGTGTGTATGTGTGTGAAAGGTTGATGATGAGATACCTGTAGGACCCGCTGTGCGTTGATCAACGTCTTCTTTTCACTCTCAGATAAGACAGAAGACATCTGAAGAGTTCATAAAAATAGTTAAATCAGTGTTTCCTACAAGCAAGCTGACGAGATCTGTCCATACCCACATGTAGTCATTTAGCATTACCTCGCTGTTGATGTTTTCCTATTGGGATTTAGGGCCTGGTTCTCTTGCTTCTGCAAGAACAGAAAAGGATAATGCTGTCGTTTGATTGCTCTAAGTGCTGTGGAGTTAGAAATCTGTGAGAGTTTTGTTGTAGATTGTCGTCAGCAGAGGTAAAAGCACGTCTTGGGTGCTCCTGAACTTTCCACACACCCACAAACGGTCGGATGCCGTACCCCTGGGTGTGGTTGAGCATGTCCATCTCTGCAGACGCTAAACGGTCCGAACACAAAACTGTGATGAATGTTTACATTCAGTCATTCAGCAGACGCTCTTATTCAGAGCGACTTCCAGCAAGTACAGGGACATTCCCCCAAGGCAAGGAGGGTGAAGTGCCTTGCCCAAAAACACAACATCATATTGGCACAGCCAGGATTCAGACTCGCAACCTTGTGTACACACACATATACACAAAAGAAACTTTCCAAAACAAAAAAATCATAATCACACACATTCACACGAAAAGACACTTAGAAACAAAGAAACACTATCACAGACAAGAGAAAGGTAATAAGTGATTATGACTCCAATCTGATTGTACATTATCATCGCCATTTCTGGAGCGAATAATAAAGACTAGTGACACAAACCAATGTCCTGAATGTCTCTTTTTGCTAATGCAAATGACAAAACCAATGAAAAGGGACAAAGACAGAGAAAGAGGGAATAAAAGAGAGAAAGAGAGAATAAAAGGAGAGAAAAGGGACAGAAAAGCCCCTTTGGATTCTCTGTCACCCAGAATGCATCACCCAGCTTTTCAGGGGCTCCCTCACTCCTGGCAACCAGACGTCCCTGTGAAAGAATCCTAGCCTTCAGCCTTAGGCAAAGCCACTGTGATGGAGTGAAGAGGGTGGAGGGAGGGAGGGGGGGGGGGGACCCCTGTTGCTCCTGACGACCAGAGCAGATAGGATACCGCCGGTTTTGGGCCAGGTCTGCAGTCGCCATGCAGCTCTGCCTTCTACCCCTGGCCTTTCCCCTATCTGTCACCTGCCCCTGCCTCTCCCCTTCCCCTGCCTCTCTCCTGCATCTCTCCTACCCCTACCTCTCACCTGTACCTGCCTTTCCTGTGAACCTGGTTCTCAACCAGCCTCTCATCTGCCTCTGTATTAAGTCTGCCTTTATATCTTTTTTTTGCATCTTTTCTTCCTTTCCCTTACCTCTTTCTTGCCTCTCTCCTCCCCTGCCTCTCCCCAACCTGCCATATATTAATGTGTCTTAGAGGAAGGTATACAGAAACAGTGGAGAGAGAAAGAGAGAGGGAGTACAGCGAGAGGAGAGAGAGAGAGAAAGAGAGGATAAAGAAAGAGATGTAAACAGGAACGAGAGAGAGAAACTGCGTACAGTAGGGACCAATGAGAGGAAAGAGAAAGGGCGAGGGAGAGAGAGGCAGGGAGATAGAAAGAGGCGGGAAAGTAAGGAGAGAGAATGAGCCTATTCAGTCAAGCCAGTGTTCACAGATCAAGTTCATTAGCAGTCAGACTGACTACATGGTCTGCTGCAGTTCCTCACTCACACACACACACACACACACACACACAGACAAGTCTGTATATTTTCTCTTTGTCTCACACACACCCGCACCAATTCCTTTATGGACTTTGTCTCTGTCTCATACACAAGTATATATACACACAAACATATGCAAGGCTGCATTGTGTCTCTCTCTCATGTACATTATTCATTTAGCAGATGCTAAATAAGAGAGAGCTTTACAAAAAGAGTATCAGTCACTGATCATAACAGCGTGATAGTCCTTGAACATTCTGGGTTGTCAGAATATAAAACCTACATCGAGGGAAACACGAAAAGGAAGAACCACAATGTCTCTCAAACGTGCAATAATGTACCTTTAGGAAAACAAGTAACAATAATAAAATAAAAAAGGCCTCAATGCGAGTATCAAAAAATCCAAATAACTTCATGTTACGTCCGGCTTAGGGGAACTGAACTCAACAAGAAAAGGACGCTCCCTCTTTCCCCACTCCAAAGAAATGACCAAGGTCACAGCTGCTGCAGTCCAACAAACGATAATTTAATCAAATATGGTAGGTTTAGGCTTCAGGGTGAGCATGGCCCAAAAAAACAAAGAAAACAATCTGGCAGAAACTAACTTACCTAACCAAAACAAGGAAAACAAAATACAGGTTTTTAACCTGCCTCCCTATCAAATAGACAGAGGAAAAAACAGGAGATTAACCAAAAGAGCTGTTCACCCCTACAACTACCTGGACCGCTAGCCTAAAGTCTGCTAACGCAGACAAGTACAATTGCAGAAAAGTACAATTTCAGACAAATACACTTCCACGCAAAACAATATTATACACCACAGCCTGATGCAGTTGGGAGTAGGGCAACAGAAGAGGTCAAATGTCTCCAGCAAAACCCATTTATTGATCCACCAGTTCATCAACCAATCAGCAGGCAGCACCTGAAGAGAGAAAGAGAGACCCTAAGTGTGGTAGCACCAACATTAGGCATGGAGGAACAACAGCACACAACAAATAACCCCATATCTATACATATACCACAACAAGTACCAAATTACGACCCTGGGTCATAACCCCCCCCCCACCACCACTGTTTGCGGAGTGGTGGAGGTTGTGATTCGTCGTCGAATAAGCCTGGCTGGCCTCTATGTCTATAAACACAAGAGGCTGGTCTCAAACACTTCTCTTTGGCCCCTTCCCTCCTTGTCAGCCCTGGCCTCCCTCCCTCCCTCCCTCCCAAGTGCCTTGCCCCAAGGACACAGCATCACATAGCCACAGCCGGGGTTCAAACTCACAACCTTCCGATCATGAGGCCAACGCCTTAACCTGCTGAGCCATTTGACATTGAGGAGGTTCTAGAGGAGGAGAATGCATCGGGGAGGCGGGGGGGGGGGGGGGGGTTCTACTGGAGCAGAGCATTTTACGGGAGGGGGGATGTGGAGGGGGGAGAGGAGAATGTTCTGGAGGGGGAGAGAGGGTACCCCTTGCCCCCTGTGGGAGCTCCTGCATTGCCCCCTGGTGGTGCACTATCCAGCACGGAAATGCGGAGCAAAAACACACCCTCACAAACACACTCATGATTGCACCCAAACTCTATCTTATGTCCTCACTCAAACACATTATACTGTCGTCGTCCCCCCCCCAAAAAAAACACACACACAGAGACTGATAATGCTACTTATGAAGATGTTTTTAAATAAATAATCCAACCGGTATTAATCTGAATAGCACCAGAACCCCACAGGGAGCATCTGAAAGGGAAGAGGTCTGTACCATAGCTGGTGTACTGGTGTGCCACACAGCTCGTCATCTTGGTGTTTTGGCGGAGTGTGTGTGTGTACCAGAAGACTTTCCTTTAGGCCTATTAGCAGGTTTTGGCCACAGCAGGGGAACATAATGGCTTCATTCACTCTGCAGCCAACCAACCAAACAGCCAAACAGCCAACCAGCCAACCAGCCAACCAACTAGCCAAGCAGCCAACCAACTAGCCAAGCAGCCACCCAACTAGCCAAGCAGTCAACCAACTAGACAAGCAGCCACCCAACTAGCCAAGCAGTCAACAGACTAACCAAACAGCCAACCAGCCAACCAACTAGCCAAGCAGTCAACAAACTAGCCAAACAGCCAACCAGCCAACCAACTAGCCAAGCAGCGAACCAACTAACCAAGCAGCCAACCAACTAGCCAACTAGCCAAACAGTCAACCAGCCAACCCACTAGACTAGCAGCCAACCAACTAGCCAAGCAGCCAAGCAGCCAACCCACTAGCCTAGCAGCCAACCAACTAGCCAAGCAGCCAACCAGCCAACCCACTAGCCTAGCAGCCGGCCAACTAGCCAAGCATCCATCCAAACAACCAACGAACCATCCAAACATCCAACCAGACATCCAACAGACTCACCAGCTAGCAGACCAAACAGTCATCCAAACTACTTGCCAACCAACCAACTAGCCAGTCAGGCAATCCATCAGCTGGCTGCTCAAGCAGTTAGCTGCACTGTAAAATATTTACAGTGCATTTGTATGTGTGTATGAGAGGGTGTGTGTGTGTGTGTGTGTGTGTGTGTGTGGAGAGACTGGTTGTCCAGAGAAAGAACTGGCTGCCTCCTTGGAAAAAGCTTTCACCAGTCCCAGACCCCCACTCTCTCTCCTGGCCGTTCCAGTGTCGTGCACTGAGAACAGGAGGACTGGCTGGAGCTGTGTGTATGTGTGTGTGTGTGTATGTGTGTATGTGTGTGTGTGTGTATGTGTTTGTGCGTGTGAGTGTGTGGGTGGTTGACACAACACGGGACATCAATCAAATTATTATGTCAACATGTCTGGACCATAATAACTGTACATCTGTCGTCATTCAACACCGTTCCATATAGGACGGAAACGAAGATGAATCACAATCCTACGCACTCCCTCACACATATACACACAGCCACAACAACGACCGATAAAGAGCTAAAGGAATTGGACTTTCACGGGTACTGTCTGTCTTTGCGTTGCAAAGCTAAAGACTTGAGTCATATTATTGTCTGATATAAATAGTGACTCAGTACCCACAACCCACTGTCTGTAACAGTCATTCAGGTAGCCCTGTGGTGGAAAGACAGACGTTTAGTCATGTAGCAGCAGTCGCTCTTATCCAGAACAACAGGTGTTCTTCTCTCCTCTCTCCCTCCTCACTTCTCCTCTTCTCTCCTCTCTTCTTCCTCACCCCTCTCCCACTCTCTTCTTCCTCACCCCTCCCCCTCTCTTCTTCCTCACCCCTCTCCCACTCTCTTCTTCCTCACCCCTCTCCCACTCTCTTCTTCCTCACCCCTCCCCCTCTCTTCTTCCTCCCCCTCTCTTCCTCACCCCTCCCCCTCTCTTCTTCCTCCCCCTCTCTTCCTCACCCCTCCCCCTCTCTTCTTCCTCCCCCTCTCTTCCTCACCCCTCCACCTCTCTTCTTCCTCACCCCTCTCCCACTCTCTTCTTCCTCACCTCTCCCCCTCTCTTCTTCATCACCCCTCCCCCCTCTCTTCCTCACCCCTCCCCCTCTCTTCTTCCTCCCCCTCTCTTCCTCACCCCTCCACCTCTCTTCTTCCTCACCCCTCTCCCACTCTCTTCTTCCTCACCTCTCCCCCTCTCTTCTTCATCACCCCTCCCCCCTCTCTTCCTCACCCCTCTCCCATTCTCTTCTTCCTCACCCCTCCTCCTATCTTCTTCCTCACCCCTCCTCCTATCTTCTTCCTCACCCATCCTCCTATCTTCTTCCTCACTCCTCCCACTCTCTTCTTCCTCACCCCTCCTCCTATCTTCTTCCTCACCCCTCCCCCTCCTTTTCCTCACCTCTCCTCCCCTTCTCTCTTCCTCACCCCTCCCCCTCTCTTTTTCCTCACCTCTCCTCCCCTTCTCTTCTTCCTCACCCCTCCTCCTCTTCTTCCTCACCCCCACTCTTCTTGCTGACCCCTCCCCCTCTCCTCTTCCTTCCCCCTCCCCCCTCTTCTTCCTCACCTCTCCTCCTTTTATCTTATCAGCTGAAACAGAGCGTTGTCCTTATCTCTGTCTTTACAGCTCCTGTACTCAACATCTGCTCCAGACTCCCATAAACAAGCACTTCTATCACGCTGCCTCCTCCTCCTTCTTCAGCTGCTGCCCGGCTGCCTGGCTATCTGCCTAGCTGGCTGGCTGGCTTACTGACTGGTTGTCTCCTAACCATCCCATGTAGAAACCTGGAACTTCTCCAGAGTGTTTGCCCTAGCTTATTTCTATGAGAGTGAGAGTATGTGTCTGGTGTGTATGTGTGTATGTGCCGATAAATAGATCCTCCCTGGATAGGATCGAAGGTGAGAGCCACGTAGACGAGGATGTGCACGTTTGTGTGCTCGAGTGTGAGTCCTCGACAGTGCGGACCTTGGACTGGAGGGTGGCCTCTGGCAGTTGACGTGGGACATATGAGACCAAATGTCCCACATTTACAACCATTCAAACGAATACAGAGATAGTGACAGATAAACAGGGTGAGCTGTGGGAAGGAGAAACAGAGACAGAGAGACAGAGAGAGAGAGAGAGGGAGAGAGAGAGAGGGAGAGAGACAGAGAGAGAGGGAGAGAGAGAGAGGGAGGGAGAGAGAGAAAGGGAACAAGAGCTATAAAGACAGAGAGAGAAGCAAAATGAGTTGTAAAAAGAGAGTTACATAGAGACAAAGAGAAGAGCCACACAGGGTCACAGGAAGTTGGTGAGCTCACGTTGGATAAAACCCAACAGTCACTGGTAGCCATCAGCTGTACAAGGCTGGGCCCCACACGCTGTGTACGACACACACAGTCACACGGACACACACACACTCCTGCTGCAAACATACAAACACAGAGACACACACACACATCACTCCCGCAGCATACATACAAACACACAAACATGCACAGGGACACACACACACTCCCGCAGCATACAAAAACATGCAGAGTCACACACTCACGTTCACACACAGCCATATCCAATACAAACTACACACCATCAGAGACATACCCATGAACACACACTCAGTCTCCCAGCGATCGTTGCAGGGTGTCCCAGGTTAAGAAGGTCCAGATGGAGGGGTGGGGGGTTGGTGGGGGGGGACATTCCTGGGAGGACAGAGAGCTGCTGGGACGCGGCCGTGTGTTTGGGTGGTCGGCTGGTGCATCGTGGGACGAGTAGAGGGCAGAGGGGGGGACCAACTGTCGGCTGCGGCGGGGAGCTCACGTGTGGAGCCACATGAAAGAGAAGCGGGGCGGCTGGAGGAAAGACACCCGGGGCGACAGTCTGTCCTGTTTGCAGAGGTCACAGCAGGGCCAGACCAACCCAGATCACAGCAGCCACTCCACTCACATCCTTCCACACACACCAACACACACACCGACACACACACCGACACCCACACCGACACACACACAGACACACACACAGTCTGGGAGTCAGGTGGCTGGTTGGGGTGTCGGGCTAGTGATCAGAAGGTCGGCAGTTGTATTCCCTGGCTGAGGCAACATGACGTTGTGTCCTTGGGCAAGGCACTTCATCTTTCCTGCCTCAGGGGGGAATGTCCCTGTACTTGCTTTAAGTTGCTCTGGATAAGAGCGTCTGATATATGACTAAGCGTAAATGTCTCACACACACCGACACATACACAATCTCACACACTGACCCGCACAAAATCTCACGTGCAGACAATCTCGCACACAGACAATCTCGCACACAGACAATCTCGCGCACAGACAATCTCGCGCACAGACAATCTCGCGCACAGACAATCTCACGCACAGACAATCTCGCACACAGACAATCTCGCACACAGACAATCTCGCACACAGACAATCTCGCGCACAGACAATCTCGCGCACAGACAATCTCGCGCACAGACAATCTCACGCACAGACAATCTCACACACAGACAATCTCGCACACAGACAATCTCGCACACAGACAATCTCACACACAGACAATCTCACGCACAGACAATCTCACGCACAGACAATCTCACACTATGTGTGGGGGGTGGGGGGGGGCGGGGGGCAGAAGGGGGTATCAGTGACAGACTGTGGGGTTTGTGTATGTGTGTGCGCGCGCGA
This sequence comes from Protosalanx chinensis, assembly GCA_030340685.1. Taxonomy (NCBI): domain Eukaryota; kingdom Metazoa; phylum Chordata; class Actinopteri; order Osmeriformes; family Salangidae; genus Protosalanx; species Protosalanx chinensis. The sequence continues at coordinate 13,844,840 of CM059324.1, read as the reverse complement.
GTGTGTGTGCACACGTGTGCGTGGGAGCGTATGCGCCTACATGTGTGTGTGGCTCTGTGTGTGAGTGTGTGTGATCTGTGACTGTGGAAGAACCAGGTCAGGGAGGAACATGGCACACCTGCTAACTCACCCCAGTTTCTGCAACACAGAGCCTGAAAACCTGAAATACCAGTTCACGCAACCTACTTTTCTGTGTGTGTGTGTGAGAATCTGTGTGTGTGTGTGTGAGTGAGAGAGTCTTTGTGTGTGTGTGTGTGTGTGAGAGTCTGTGTGTGTGTGTGTGAGTGAGTCTGTTTGACAAGTTACAAACAGCCAAAGCAAACACAGAGAAGAAAGACATACTATCCCACAAGGCTTTAATGATAGGGTGTTTGTCACTGTCTGTGTGTGTGTGTCTGTGTGTATCTGCATGTGTGTGTGTGTGTCTGGTATGATTGTTTGTGCATGGGTGTGTGTTTGCAAAGTAAAGCCATCCGTCAGGTGAGGTAATGACTGAGAGAGGTCAAGCATGGCTCAGCACAGACAAAGATAGATCTCTTGGGTGGTGTTTCCCCTGTTACATCACATTGTCTGCCAGCCTGCCGATGGGCCCCCTGGCCAATCAGAGAGCTGCCAGGACTGTCGCCAGGTAGGGTCAAAGGCAGCCGTGGGAGGGGCCTGAGGGCATGATAGGCAGGGATTACTGGAATGATTATGGCTGTCACCTGAAACTCCCTGGAACTGATCCACACACCACATCATCAACATCAACAACTGACAGCGGGGGATCACTGTTATATCTCTCTTGCACTCTCTCTCTCTCTCACTCACACTGGCTCTCTGTCACTCTCTCACCCTTTCTCTGTCACTCTGTCTTTCTCTTACTCTCACACTCGCTCTCTCTCTCACTCTCTGTCTCTCTCACTCACACTCGCGCTCTCTCTGTCACTCTCTCTCTCACTCACTCACTCACACTCGCTCTCTCTCTCTCTGTCACTCTCTGTCTCTCTCACTCACTCACACTCGCTCTCTCTCTCTCTCCGTCTCTCTCACTCACTCACACTCGCTCTCTCTCTCTCTCTCCGTCTCTCTCACTCACTCACACTCGCTCTCTCTCTCTCTCTCCGTCTCTCTCACTCACTCACACTCGCTCTCTCTCTCTCTCTCTCTCCGTCTCTCTCACTCACTCACACTCGCTCTCTCTCTCTCTCCGTCTCTCTCACTCACTCACACTCGCTCTCTCTTTCTCTCTCTCTCTCTCTCCGTCTCTCTCACTCACTCACACTCGCTCTCTCTCTGTCACTCTCTCACTCTCTGTCTCTTACTCTCACACTCGCTCTTTCTCTCTCTGTCACTCTGTCACTCTCTCTGTAACTCTGAGAGACAAACACACACACAGACTGTTCTAGAACATTCTGCTGGCGTGCAAGGCTGCAGCCAGCACCACTTCCCTCATGACAAGGGAGATTTGTGGAGGGGGATGGGGAGAGCAGACGTGATGTAAAATAACTTAACTGCATCATAAAATGTGGAGGGGGGGAGGTGGGGGTGAGGGGAGTGAGGTGCTCCCCCGGGGGCCTCCTCAAGCTGGGGGCCACTGTCGTCCTGTCATCCTGCACGGACCGAACCCCAGCAAGCAGGCGGGCGGCGGGCCAAAGTCAACGAAGGCCCACGCCGGCAAATGACGTTTCCCTCCTCTAAATGATGTTCTTCACCGTTTCACCATTTTAATGGACAAACACACTGGGCCTACGTCTGGCCCCGTGCCCCAGCCTCTCCTGAGGCCCCCCGGCCTCCAACAACCCGACAACCTCCCCTGTTCTCTCAGCCTTGTCCCCCTCCACGACCCCTGCTGAAAGGAGACAAACGTTGACCCACCTCCCCTTATCTTGGAGTATGACAGCGATGCGCTCTCCACTGTATCCGGATCGGGATGATGAAGGAGTATTCCTCCTCGGGGAACACGAGCGATGAAGGACTGGCAGGTCCTGGCTGGCCGTGCTCCAACTCCCGTACTCCTGTTACTGGGAGAAAGGGGGGGGGGAGAGACAGACAGGGAAGAGAGACAGGTAATAAGAAAGTGAGCAACATGCAGGGGAGACGCAGAGAGAGTCAGAGAGGTGGAGAGAGAGCGATAGCGTGATGGGAGAGAGCGAGACAGAGGGAGAGAGGTGAAGAAAGAGACGGACAAGAAGAGAGGTGTGTGAGACACGGAGACAGAGATAGCGGGAGAGAGAGAGAGAGAGAGAGAAAGAGAGAGATAGAGAGAGAAAGTCGCTCAGACAGACAGTGCTAGGTGAGGAGAGAGAGAGAGAGAGAGAGAGAGGGAGAGAGAGAGAGAGAGAGAGAGAGAGAGAGTGTCGCTCAGACAGACAGTTCTTAGGTGAGGAGAGAGAGAGAGAGAGAGAGAGAGAGAGAGAGAGAGAGGGAGAGAGAGAGAGAGAGTGTCGCTCAGACAGACAGTGCTAGGTGAGGAGAGAGAGAGAGAGAGAGAGAGAGGGAGAGAGAGAGAGAGGGAGAGAGAGAGAGAGAGAGAGAGTCGCTCAGACAGACAGTGCTAGGTGAGGAGAGAGAGAGAGAGAGAGAGAGAGAGAGAGAGAGAGAGAGAGAGAGAGTCGCTCAGACAGACAGTGCTAGGTGAGGAGAGAGAGAGAGAGAGAGTCGCTCAGACAGACAGTGCTAGGTGAGGAGAGAGAGAGAGAGAGAGTCGCTCAGACAGACAGTGCTAGGTGAGGAGAGAGAGAGAGAGAGAGTCGCTCAGACAGACAGTGCTAGGTGAGGAGAGAGAGAGAGAGAGAGAGAGAGAGAGTCGCTCAGACAGACAGTGCTAGGTGAGGAGATAGAGAGAGAGAGAGTCGCTCAGACAGACAGTGCTAGGTGAGGAGAGAGAGAGAGAGAGAGTCGCTCAGACAGACAGTGCTAGGTGAGGAGAGAGAGAGAGAGAGAGTCGCTCAGACAGACAGTGCTAGGTGAGGAGAGAGAGAGAGCGGTACTAACCTTCCAGGTAAATGCTACTGTACGCCAGCAGCGCTGAGGCGAGAGGCCACAGTGTTCGAGCCTCGCACGGCCGCCTGTCAGGCCTCACATCCCAGTTTCTGTAAATAAACTGGGAGGCTTACAGAGCAGGTCTCTGCTGGGAGGAAACCAGTCTGTTTTCCTTCGCTCTCAAATGAGACCTTTTATACGGACCCAAATGGCTGAACAAATAAAGAGGATGAATGTCTTGCATATTTCATGTGCAGACGTCATCTCCGTTCACACCTGCATCAACAGAGTCCTGCCTCCGGGACTACAACAAAGTCTGACTACAACTTCCATCAGCCGCTGGGGGTTCTAACTGCTCTCTTCATAGGATGATGAATGAAAGGGTGGATTTGATGGATGGAGGAAGAGAGGGATGGATGGATGGAGGAAGAGAGGGATGGATGGATGGATGGATGGAAGGGTGTAGAGAAAGAGGCATTCTGAGGCAGAGAACGAAATAAATAGATAGATAGATAAACCTTTATTTGTCCTCCAGGGGGTGGAAATTGCAGTTCACCACAGCCAGCAGCAGGGTAAAGTACAGCACACAGAAATGAAGAAAAGAAACAGTTGGCAGCGGGCAGCAGTCAGTCAAACAGTCGCCACGGTGTTCTGATGTTTCTCACGTCGCCCAGGCTGCCAGCTTGGACAGGCTGGATGGAAAACACAAACACTTCCTTCAGCAGTCGGACCTTCTCACACTGTCGGAAAACATGAGTCCAGCCGCCTCCCACCTCCTCCTGCAGCAGCCAATCAGGACGCTTCCCAGATGCTGCTGGAACAGGACCGTCCCATAACTGTGAATGACTGAGTGCGCGCGTGTGTGTTTATGCGTGAGTGTGTGTGCACGCGTGTGTGTGTTTGAGCGTGTGTCCAGTGGACTATGACAAGCGCAAAATTTGGGATAACGGGTGGTGGGGGTGGGGGGGGGAATACGGGGAAGGAATAAAGGAGAGAAGTTGGGAGATACAGACAGATGATGGGAGGGAGGGAGGGATGGGGGGAGGGAGGGAGGGAGGGGGGGAGGGAGGGAGGGACACGGCGAGATGCTCTGTCCAGTCGAGCTGCAGCTGACATGTCCTTCTCTGGAGTTGGAGAAGGGTCATTGTAGAAAGTGCTAACTGGGGTGGACCCCAACAACCACCCCCCTCCACACACACACACAACCACCCCCCTCCACACACACACACAACCACCCCCCTCCACACACACAAACACAACCGCCCCCCTCCACACACACAACCACCCCCCTCCACACACACACACACAACCACCCCCCTCCACACACACACACAACCGCCCCCCTCCACACACACACACACAACCACCCCCCTCCACACACACACACAACCGCTCCCCTCCACACACACACACACAACCACCCCCCTCCACACATACACAACCGCCCCCCTCCACACACGCACACACCCATCCCACAAGAAAAGTGACAGCCATTCTTTTTAATAACTGCTCTTATTTTCTCGCTTGCCTATAATCCACGCTCTGCCAAGTGCCTGGAGAGCAGAGGTGTAGTTAACAGTCCTGGACCCCTCCACACACACACACACACACACACACACACACCCACACACACACACACACACACACTGAACACACACACAGATATACATACACTAACTAACACATTCACAGAGTACACACATGCGCTCTCACACACAATATAGGGGTATACAATGAAAAAGAGAGCGGAGGGGAGAGGGGGGGGGAAGATCAAGATAAAAGGCAGATTTGCATAGATTACTGTAACCTGAGGATGACATCTGTTTAAGGTGTGTAGTGTAGTAACTAAACATTTACTGTACAAACAACCGTAACAACCAGATTTGAATATGGAAAGGATAGAGAGAAAGGGTGGGTATTATGACAATTAACTACAGGCTCAGATCAGTGATGATTTAACAGGACAAGGTACTAAACCCCTGACAGGTTTGCAGTTAAAGAGCTGTGTTTGCTCATCTTTTGTTTTGCACAGTAAATATGTACAGTACCACCCCAATGTAAATGTGTGAGAAAGTTCCGGTGTGTTCCACAAAATACAGACTGATACTCATATCTCACACCCAGCTATTACACAACCTGGCATCAACCTAGGGGCTTTCACCTAGCCTAGCCTAGCCTGGCTACAACCATCACCCAATCTAAAGCAGCCTAGCCTAGCCTGGAGACAACATCCACCAAGCATTCATCTGGCCAGGAAAGTGACCTTCACCTGGGCTGGCCTGAACCACACACTCTGGACTGGATAGAAACCCTCATCTATCCATGTAGCCTAGCCTAGCACCCAAGACATACCAGGACTAAACCTATCACAAAGCTACTGGCCCTACAGTCAACTGGCCTACCTAGTAGGCTATACAGAAACTATCCTACACTCCACTAGCCTCCCTCTAGCGCAAAGCTAGTAGGCCACAATGTTTCTAGCCTAACTAGAGCAAGCTAGTAGCCCACAATCTTCTAGCCTAGCTAGTGTACAGCTTGTACACTATAGCTATAGTATAGCTTGTAAGCTAAAGTACACACAACTGGAACCCCAAGGGGGAAGCCTTTGTTGGGTCTCGTTATGCAAAGCTGCATTAAGATAAGTGGAACGGGTGGTTTACATAACGGCAGGCGGCTCTTGGAGGGCTGGGGAGCAGCCAAGATGTCGACAGTTCAAACTGTCAACAGTAAACACACACACACGCAGATGCAGAAATGCACCCACCCGAACAGGCACACAGAAACGTGTCGCATACATACAGAAACGCACTTGCCTTGCGACGTCTCCTCGCTGCAAGAAGGTGCTGGGTTCGATTCCCCTGCTGGGGTCCTGCTCTGCTCGGCTCCAGACCTCTCGGTGGATGCTCATGCCTGTGTGTGCGGTGTGTGTGTGGGCAAGCACTTCAATGTGTGTTCAGTTGCATGACAAACAAAGGTTTCTTCTTCATCTTAGAGTAATCACTGTTTACACTGCTCTGGATAAGAGCGTCTGCTGAATTACTAAAATGTAGTAAATGTGAACACTGAGAAAGGTGAAATGAGTGAATGCATGTTGGGATATTTGAATGACAGAAGAGAGGGGAGGGGAGAGATGGAGGGAGGCTGGGGGAGGAGGGGAAGCGGGACAGCCTGAATAGATCCATCAAACCAAGGGCAGGACCTTAACGTCTGCATTCCTGCTGCAGGTTCAAAAAGGAAGAGAGAGGAGGAGGAGAAAGAGAGAGGGTAGCCATTGAAAGGAAACTTTGAATTGTGAATTGACGTGGCAATGAATGATTGAATGAATGAGGCTGTACAGGAACACATTCACACCCCCACAGCATCCCAGAGAGAGGGAGAGAAGAGAGAGAAGGGAGATTGAAAGAGGGTGAGAGACCTTGTCTGGAGAGGTCTGTTGGAAAACCAAACGTGGTTGACTCATTTTTTCCCAGTCGGCTGTGTTGAACTGACTGGCTGTTCTCTCTAGGTCTGGGCCTTCCCAGAGCTGTGGGCTCGTACACTGCTTATACGACACCGGCCTTGTGTTTCTGACTGATCACATACCCAACTACACCATAAACTCTCTTATGGTCCTCTCATATCCTGTCAAATCGTCGTCTTCTCTCCCCTCCTCTCCCTTTCTCTCCCTTCTCTCCCTCCTCTTTCCTCTCCTCTCCTCTCCCCTCTTCTCTCCTCTTCCCTCCTCTCTTCTCCCTTCTCCTCCCTCTCTTCTCCTCTCCGTCTTCTCTCGTCATCTCTCCTCTGCTTCCTCTCTCGTCATCTCTCCCTTCCTCTCTCCTCTCCCCTTCTTTCTCCTCTCCTCTCCCCTTTTCTCTTCTCCCTCCTCTTTCCTCTCTTCTCCTCTCCCTCCTCTCTCATCATCTCTCCTTTCCATCCTCTCTCCTCTCCCCTCCTCTCTCCTCTCTCCTCACCCCTCCCTTCCCCTCATCTCGCCTCTGCCCCCCTCCTCTCCAGACTGTGTGTGTGTCTATACCCTCATCAACCACATAGAGCAGGGATCACCAATCCTGGTCCTCAAGGTCCGCTGTCCTAACCGTTTTCGATGTTTCTCTGCTCCAGCCCACTTGATTCTAATGAATGGATCAAGCTCTGTGGAAGCCTCATAATGACCCTTTATTTGAATCAGGTGTGCTGGAGTAGGGAAACATCAAAAACTGTCAGGACAGCGGACCCCGAGGACCAGGATTGGTGATCCATGCCCTAAACGCTCAGCCACCCACAATGAAACATTTAAACCACTGACACGTTTTCACAAAATGTGATCATCACACACACACACACACACATATACACACACACAGATACACACAGACACACACACACAGATACACACACCCTTCGGACTGAGAGGAGTGAAATTCCACTGTATTTCCATTCACTTTTCACCGCAAAGGTGCTCCAGGGTTGTTCCCATGGTGCAGCAATACTTCCTGCTTGACAAACTGGAAACCAGCCATAGAGAACAATTAGGTCACAAAGACGACACTCACACACACACATGCTTTTATATCCGTCGTTAATAATAACAACAGCATGAGATTCTTTCCTTATTTGGACTGCAAAGCACTGATTGGAGTAGATGTGTCTGGGGGGTGTGGCCAGGGCAGGTAACCATGTGTTTGTTAATGGAAAAGTCCTGATCTTCCATTCTGTCTGACCTCCAGGTCTGTTCTGCTAGTATAATGACAGAGGGAGAGAGGTGCAGTCAGTGCTGTTACTGGTCAGAACAGAGGTGCAGTCAGTGCTGTTACTGGTCCAGAACAGAGGTGCAGTCAGTGCTGTTACTGGTCCAGAACAGAGGTGCAGTCAGTGCTGTTACTGGTCAGAACAGAGGTGCAGTCAGTGCTGTTACTGGTCCAGAACAGAGGTGCAGTCAGTGCTGTTACTGGTCAGAACAGAGGTGCAGTCAGTGCTGTTACTGGTCAGAACAGAGGTGCAGTCAGTGCTGTTACTGGTCCAGAACAGAGGTGCAGTCAGTGCTGTTACTGGTCAGAACAGAGGTGCAGTCAGTGCTGTTACTGGTCAGAACAGAGGTGCAGTCAGTGCTCTTACTGGTCCAGAACAGAGGTGCAGTCAGTGCTGTTACTGGTCAGAACAGAGGTGCAGTCAGTGCTGTTACTGGTCCAGAACAGAGGTGCAGTCAGTGCTGTTACTGGTCCAGAACAGAGGTGCAGTCAGTGCTGTTACTGGTCAGAACAGAGGTGCAGTCAGTGCTGTTAATGGTCAGAACAGAGGTGCAGTCAGTGCTGTTACTGGTCCAGAACAGAGGTGCAGTCAGTGCTGTTACTGGTCAGAACAGAGGTGCAGTCAGTGTTGTTACTGGTCAGAACAGAGGTGCAGTCAGTGCTGTTACTGGTCCAGAACAGAGGTGCAGTCAGTGCTGTTACTGGTCAGAACAGAGGTGCAGTCAGTGCTGTTACTGGTCCAGAACAGAGGTGCAGTCAGTGCTGTTACTGGTCAGAACAGAGGTGCAGTCCGTGCTGTTACTGGTCCAAAACAGAGGTGCAGTCAGTGCTGTTACTGGTCCAAAACAGAGGTGCAGTCAGTGCTGTTACTGGTCCAAAACAGAGGTGCAGTCAGTGCTGTTACTGGCCTACATCAGACCTCTGCAGGTCATGTTGCCAGGCTCTGTTTCCCTACTTTGTCGTTATTTTCCTTTTTGATCAGGATTACTTTGGTCTCTTTTTTACTATAGTATTATATTTCTTTGAACATCACTTTAAACTGTTCAAAATAGTCCAAAGTTGGAAATAAAAAAGAACATGCAAGCACGAGAAACGTTGATGCCAAATCATTTAATTTATTGACAAACAATAAAAAGAATACACTGGACAATGTGTCGTATACAGTCTAATATGTTCTTTAAGAATCTTTACATTGGTATAGGAATAAAAAGCCTTGGAGAAATCCAGCTGGACAGAAAGTGACCCAAAGTTCAGGAAGAGTCCTTACATGCACAGACCTGTCACCTGTCCTCTACCAGGCAGGACTCCAACACTGCCACTACACATGCACATTCCCACACACGTGTGTATACTTACACACTCCCAACAGCAAGCCCTTGTACACACATATAGTATAGGCCAACAGTCACTTCCGACACACACACACACACAAAGTTCACACATATTGCAGAGAACAGTTTTGATTATGGTTCTCATCGTGAACCCCTCATCTTAAGGGTAGACCTTGTTGTTGAATCGATAAGACAGCGTCGTCCCCCGTAGGACACAGCATCCCCCCTGTAGGACACAGCATCCCCCCTGTAGGACACAGCATCCCCCCTGTGAAACACAGCATCCCCCCTGTGAAACACAGCATCCCCCCTGTGAAACACAGCATCCCCCCTGTGAAACACAGCATCCCCCCTGTAGGACACAGCATCCCCCCTGTGGGACACAGCATCCCCCCTGTGGAACACAGCACCCCCCCGTAGGACACAGCATCCCCACTGTAGGACACAGCATCCCCCCTGTGGGACACAGCATCCCCCCTGTGGAACACAGCACCCCCCCTGTAGGACACAGCATCCCCCCTGTGGGACACAGCATCCCCCCTGTGGAACACAGCATCCCCCCTGTAGGACACAGCATCCCCCCTGTAGGACACAGCATCCCCCCTGTAGGACACAGCATCCCCCCTGTTTTTTTCTCTATTTTGGACTGTGAAGTCTCGAAAACTGAAATGGGGTTGTGTCAGGGGTCAGTACAGCATCCTGCCACTAGATGGCAGCCCTGCCTTCTTCAATGAGAGATGGCTCTTGAATGCATGTACTGCCATCTATCGGATCTGACCGGAAGTTTCAGGGATAGACTGAGAATTCCAACACACATTCCACCTTGCACAAGCCTGGAGACCGCTTGACTGAGTGGAGTAACAAACATGAAAGGTGACTTCGCCATCATCGTCCTCATCATCATTATCTTAATCATCATCAACATCATCACCATCATCATCATTATCGTAATCATCATCACCCACATCATCACCATTATCATAATCAGCATCAGCATCATCATTATCAGCATCATCATCATTATCAGCATCATCATCATCATCATCATCATCATCATCATCGTCGTCATTATCATAATCATCATCAACATCAACATCACCATCATCATCATCTCCATCATCATCACGTCACCCTTACCATCATTATCATCATCATCAATGTTTCCCTTACAGCTTCCCTGTTATTGTAACATTGTAGATTACAAAAGAGAAACTGATTCAATTATGTTTTTAATTGTTTTGGAAGACAGAGACTTTCACATGTGTTGGAGTATTGGGACTTTTTAACCACCAGTAGAAAAACATTCTCTATGAGAGCCTAGAAAGTGAGCTGAGTTGCTCTACAGCAGGTTGCTTTTGTGAGATGAGAGAGGCTAAATCACTAAGCACTAAATATTGATACCCATAGAATAAATACGCTGACATTTTTTCGAAAGCAGAGGTTGAATATTGTTAGCTACCTCATGATAACCTAAAAAGCCAATTGCATAAAGCACCATTTCAGTTTTTTTTTCATGGTACCGAGTTGCTTTTTAAAAGCAAATCCTCCTTTTTTCATTAACGACAAACATTTGCGTCCCTTCTCTATCTCAGAAAGGACGCAAATCGTAGCAGCATCAGTGTCTCTCCCCCTTTGTGAATGAGCAGCCTGGGACAGCCTGGGACAGTGTTCTGTCTGTCAGACAGTCCACTGTCTAAAGTGTAAAGGCTGAGTGTAGTGGGTAGTGTGTGTGTGTCGGGCGTGGTGTAGGTGGGGGAGGAGAGCGGTGGAGGGGGGGAGGAGAGCGGTGGAGGGGGGGAGGAGAGCGGTGGAGGGGGGGAGGAGAGCGGTGGAGGGGGGGAGGAGAGCGGTGGAGGGGGGGAGGAGAGCGGTGGTGGTGGAGGGGGGGAGGAGAGCGGTGGTGGTGGAGGGGGGGAGGAGAGCGGTGGTGGTGGAGGGGGGGAGGAGAGCGGTGATGGTGGAGGGGGGGAGGTCGTTCCAGATCGGGCCTTCCAACTTGCCAGTCAGTCCACCTTCAAATACCCGTTCCCACTTCGGCCTGTCCCTCTGTCTCTCTCCATCCCTCCTCCTCCACATCCTCCTCCCTTTCCTCCTCCACATCCTCCTCCCTTTCCTCCTCCATCTTCCCCTCCTACTCCCTCCGCCGCCCCTGCCTGGCTGCCCAGGGCGTGGTGGTAACGCAGCCTCAGCGTGTTGTGGATGACCAAGCGCTCCACGATGACGGAGGCGCAGAACCAGGGGAGGGCGTACTCAGCCGTGATCAGGCCCAGGAAGTTGTAGCGGAACTGGGAGTAGTCCCAGGGGCAGGCGTTGAACTGTCGGAGGAGCAGCCCTGTAGATAGCTCCCACAGATAGGTCCACAGGGTGTAGATGAGGCAGCGCACCAACAGGGGGCAACGCTCGCGCAGTCCCAGGTACATGCGCTCCACGATGAGGATGCACGTGCCGTAGATGAACAGCGCCCACACGCTGGTCACGCCCGGAAACTTCCAGTTGCAGTTGACCACAAACTCCCACGCCGCCGTGAACATGACCTCGCAGAAGTAGCCGTGGATGGCGTACAGGTACCAGCGTGACAGCACCGTCAGCGGCACCGGGGGGCCGTCGGTGGTCGCCGTGGCGATCATCGTTTGATTTGTCCGGTTGTTCCCCTTTCTCTTCTCTCTCTCACCCTTCTCACTGTCTCTCTCACTGTCTCTCTCTATGTCTCTCTCTATGTCTCTCTCTATGTCTCTCTCTATGTCTCTCTCTTTCTCGTGATTCTTCCCTGAAGACGGCTGTCAGACCTGCAGGGAGAGTGGAAGGAAAAGATTTAAGAGGCTGCCCTGGTGAAAACAAAGTGCATTTAATGTATTGCTTCCCTCCCTCCCTCTCTAGAGAGAGCTGTTGAAAGTTTCTGTAGTTCTAGCATGGGATAACTACAGTATTGCATCCTGGGTGGTACCAGTAAGATACAGTACAACAGTGAGTCCACAGGCAACACAACACAGAAGACAGAGACATTAACCCCAGGTTCCTGCTTGTTTGTCATCTACAGGTCAGGTTGCAATGCCACTGACCAGCCAGACACACATGCACACAACACTACACCTGAACATGACACACACACTACATATATATTACATAGATATGCATTACACGTGTTCACTACACACTGCATGCACACACTAGACATGTACCTACACATACATACACTCACACACACGTATACATTGAACACACGCAAAGAGTTCACATATAAGCATGCACACACACAGGCCTCGGTATCAGGTGTCTGGGGGTCTAAACAAGGATAGAATGCCTCTGTCTCACCCCTCAACCAGCCCCCCTCATACAGCCCCCCTCAACCAGCCCCCTTCACCCAGCCCCCTTCACCCAGCCCCCCTCACCCAGTGCCCCAGAGGGACATTATTTCCATTCGATTTATTATCTGATTCTAAACAATGTTTTATTTAGGAAAATGAATGGATGCTCTCCGCCACATCTGTCTATGACTCACTGTCATCACTGTCTCATGTTGAGATGCATTACGTCTTACCTACATCCGCTACCTTCATAAGGCTGCTCCGGTCGGTAACACATAACCGCTAAAACTGAAACCAAAATGAGCAAAATGAACAAAAAACGAACGTTATGGGAACGTTTTTTTGCGTGTTTTCCACGTGTAACGTTTCCACAGTACAATATTTAGAAAATATCAGTTTTAATGCGGGTTGAATCCTACATGTTTTAGAAACAAAGATTTCAAGCAGACCCAGGAAAGCATGGACCCACTGACCCTACTCCCACCCTCTTTCTCCCTCCTCACCCCACACCCCCTACTCTCTTCCTCCTCACCCCAAACCCCCCTATGTCTCCCTCCTCACCCCACACCCCCTATTCTCTCCCTCCTCACCCCAAACCCCCCTATGTCTCCCTCCTCACCCCACACCCCCTACTCTCTCCCTCCTCACCTCACACCCCCTACTCTCTCCCTCCTCACCCCAAACCCCCCTATGTTTCCCTCCTCACCCCACACCCCCTACTCTCTCCCTCCTCACCCCAAACCCCCCTACTCTCTCCCTCCTCACCCCACACCCCCTACTCTCTCCCTCCTCACCCCAAACCCCCCTACTCTCTCTCTCCTCACCCAAACCCCCTACTCTCTCCTTCCTCACCCCCTCACTCACACTTCTCACCCCTCTATTACCTCAATTCCTCTCAGTGCTCACCCACCAAATCTCATTCCCTCCTCACCCCCCCGTCTCCATCCTCTCCCTCCACAATCTCTTCCTCTGCACCCCTCCATTTCCTTCTCTCCCCAGATGGTCTCTGTCCCACACCCACCCATCTTCTTCCTTCGTCATTCCCCTTCCATTCCTATTTCCCTCCCTACTTTCCACCCAACAACACACTCCCTCCCTCCTCCCCCTCCCCCTCTCCCTCCCCCTTCCTCCCCTGTTCCGGGGATTGACACGCAGGGGAATTCAGAGAAGAAGGCCTCTTAATGGGAGAGCTCAGTTCAGACAGACAGCATTCAACCTTCCTAATGGTATCACCGTGTAACTCTACACATAGCCTGACACCCTGCAGAGTATGTGGTCTGACCTGGTTTAAGATGAGGACACAGCCCTCTCTCACACACACACGCAAGCATGCATGCACACACCCACATGGACAGTGAATCAAGATCTCTAATTAAGATGTTGTTGTTGTTATGACCCCATCCCCCACTCTGGTTCTCTGCAGCCAGCGCTGTATTGATCTAGTCAGCTGAGCCAAGCCACTCCACGATAGCACATCAACAAAACCCTCTCTCACCCTCCCCGAACCACCTCTACTCTTTCATACCTTTCCAATCCATTCCTAGTCCTCTCCTCTTTCCGAAGCCTTCTCCTGACCCCCGGTCTGCCCAGTTCAGCCCTCCCCAGTGACCCCCAGTCTGCCCAGCCCAGGCCCCCAGCCTTCCCATGACCTCCCCAGCCTTGACCTCCCACTGGCAAATATGTTCCACTTCAACTGGGCCACAGCTGGAACTCAGTCAGCTTGTGAATGTGTAGAGAAAGAGAAATGGAGGGATGGAGAGATGTAGCGATAGAGGGATGGAGAAATGGAGGGATGGAGAGATGTAGCGATAGAGGGATGGAGAGATGTAGCGATAGAGGGATGGAGAGATGTAGCGATAGAGGGATGGAGAGATGGAGGGATGGAGAGATGTAGGGATAAAGGGGTGGAGAGATGTAAGAGTAGAAGGATGGAGAGATGTAAGGGTGGAAGAATGGAGGGATGGAAAGATCCGAAGACAGAAGGATGGTGAGAAAGAGAAATGGAAGGATGGAGAGCTGTAGGGATAGAGGGGTGGACAGATGTGGGGATGGACTAGGACTGAAACAAAGTATGAGGAAGAGGAGCGTTTGACAGAAGTGAGGTCGTTAGTTGCCATGTCCGTGAACACAATCCAGCTCTTGATGACAGGATGTAAATAATACTTTACCTGGAACACAAAGCTGAGCCAGACTGACTATGACATCTCAGTCCAAATGGAAAAAAGAAACCCTTTTCAAATAGCACATTGGGACATACTCAATGACCCTGTTTTATTTAGCATTCAGCCCTTCCATGTGATGCAGACACACAGGTATAAGGCCAGGGCCCCTTCCAGCCTTTGTTGAGGGTTTTCCATGGTCAGAACATGGGCAGATGGCAGGCAGAGAGAGGGGGAAGCAGAGTGACAACAGATGAGACACAAGCTCTGCTGGGGTTTCTAAAGGAAGCACTCAGCAACTGGCATTGTGCTGAAACAAGCTGCCAAGGTCATCAAGTCCGCGCCATATTGAATTTGACAGGAAAAGCCGTGGACCGTTTGGCTGCTCACTGAGTCCCTGTTCCCTGATGAATGTGTTTGTTTGGTGTCTCCTTCAGAAGCCTGGTGGAGGGTTGGGATGCAGGTGTGTGGTGGAGGTGAGGGTGTGTGGTGGAGGTGAGGGGATGTGGAGGAGATGAGGGGATGTGGAGTAGGTGAGGGGTGTGGTGGAGGTGAGGGGATGTGGTGGAGGTGAGGGTGTGTGGTGGAGGTGAGGGGATGTGGTGGAGGTGAGGGTGTGTGGTGGAGGTGAGGGGATGTGATGGAGGTGAGGGGGTGTGATGGAGGTGAGGGGGTGTGATGGAAGTGATGGGGTGTGGTGGAGGTGAGGGGGTGTGATGGAGGTGAGGGGGTGTGATGGAGGTGAGGGGGTGTGATGGAGGTGAGGGGGTGTGGTGGAGGTGAGGGGGTGTGGTGGAGGTGAGGGGATGTGGTGGAGGTGAGGGGGTGTGATGGAGGTGAGGGGGTGTGGTGGAGGTGAGGGGATGTGAGGGGATGTGGAGGAGGTGAGGGGGTGTGGTGGAGGTGAGGGGGTATGGTGGAGGTGAGGGGGTGTGGAGGAGGTGAGGGGGTGTGATGGAGGTGAGGGGGTGTAATGGAGGTGATCAGGTCAGTGTCTGGAGGCCTGGCACATGGCACAACATGTTCAGCGACTGGCATCAGCAACACGTCATTACGATGCAACAGAACGCATTACTTGTAACAGCAGTTAGGTACATGCCTACTCCACTGGTGTGAGGAGAGCAGGGTTTTGTACAGATGGGAAGCTGTGGGGATGCCTTGTACCAAGCCTACCAGGTGACCTCTCGAACCTTCAGTGTGTCAGGTGACCTCTCAACACTTCAGGGCTGAAAACAAACCCTCAACACAATATGCTGGCTGACTAAAGCTTTTAACGCACTTCCCCATTCAGGGCACACACACGGTATTACTGTAAGCACTTTTACAACCGTTCCGAGAATGGCAGTTAAAGACAATCCAGCACTTTGAATATTTTCGATTTAGTTGATGACTGTCAAGACCAGAGACACACACACACACACACACACACATAACAGCTCTGAGCTCTCAGAGTTTAATGAAAGACCCTGAGATGCAGCGATAAGCCCTCTAGCCTCAATAACATGCAGCTCATGTCCAGTGGATTAGGAATCTTGGGGCTCAACAGAGAGGAAGAGATTTGGCCCTGGGTGCCACGCAAAGCCTTTTATAGCATTCTCTTAGCAGAAACACACTCATGGATCATTTCTCTTTCTGAAAATATACTTCTGATCTGCTCGTACAGTTTCTAACCAGTTTCTAACCAAGTCCAACCGCAATAGCTCTGGTAGTTTTTAAAATTGTTAGCAGGGATATATTTAAACCAAGAATTATGATGTTTTTCCACAGGGGTTGAAAAGGCCTTGGGTATCTCATATGGAGGTAAGGTTTAGCATAAAAGTGTCTGCCAAATGGATATTATTAATTACGGTGTAGTTAGGATGTTCAAGACGGACTTTCAAGGGTCTGTGCTTCACGCTGCTAATGCCAGAGAACACAGGCTCCATCATGTGGGAATTAAAGCTGATTCTTCTGATTCCTGTTAGGAGCTCTTGTGTCATGTGATTATAGGCCAGGTTGAAGGTCAATGTCTTCATCTAGACTCAGCAGAGAGCTATTAGTGGCCGTCACCGCAACGTGTTGGTCAACTGACTGGCTGTTACGGATATATAAATAGGGCGACAATCATATCACGATTTCATCCTATAGGAACAACATTTCGTTCCGGAGGAAGTTAATAGATTGGAAATGCACTGAGGTGAAGCAGCCACAGTGAGACAGGGGGAATCCCATTGTAGGAACCCCCCCCTGTTGTGCATCTGTCCTACATTTCTCCTCCAATAACTACAACGGCCTCAAACTGTGACCTGAAAAACGAATGTACCGTACCGAACACATCGATCGTCGAACCAGATCTTTCGGAAAATGATGACTGGACCATTTATGAATAATGGCACAATTCTATTCATTGCTCAAGCGATAACCAATCATTTAGCAGGATTGGCGGCTGGGGCATGAAGCAGGCTTGTCTAGTAATGGTCCGCAGGTCCACGTGAGGATGGCTGCAAACGCAGCATCACTGCACCGTAGCGCGATGATGCTCGCATCCCGTTATTACAGGGCAACCGAGCAGTGAGCGGCGCTCTTCCAAAAACCGCAAACCGGCATCCTCCTTGAAAATCCTCCACATTATGCCTGGGGGCGCAGGGACCTCGCTGACGGACATATATCTCTAAAATGGAAACGGGATTGTAGCAAAATCTGTGTTCTATATTCGTACCCGTATTTTTTATGTAGATATTTGTTAATTTGGCAACATCTTCAACTTCAGAGAATGCATTGACCCACACAGAAACAAGATTATTTAACGTAGCAGAAATCCAATCAGCCTGCTACAAACCCCATCTAAAAATCGGAGTGCTGCAAAGTGACATAAATAAAATAGTGTTACATTAATCAGAATAACATTCGTTACCGTGGAAGAGCAGTCGGCGGTAGATTCCCCCAACAACGTTTTACATTTGGTGCGATATGACAGGATCCTCCGTTTGGTCTGTTGACCGCCTGTAAACCCGGTTCCTCCGCCGTTCTGATGCAAATTGACACATTTGACTTGACTGCAGTAGCAGTAGCAGCACATGCTCAGAGACAGGAGCCTGGTGCACGCAACACTCGCATCTTTCATTAACCCCTTCCTACCCTTGCAGCTATGGGCTTCCAGAGGTGGTGGTCCACAACCAAATGTGTTCTGTGTCTAGGGAGCAGCTCACCTATAATGAACCATTATAATAGTACAAATCAGGAGGAATTTTTGTTAACGGCAAGCAGACTACAGCAGACAGCGCCGTGGTTATTCCATTCCTTAGTTGGTTTACATTTTACGTTTACATGTATTCATTTAGCAGACGCTTTTATCCAAAGTGATTTACAAGAGAGAGCTTTACAAAATAGCATCGGTCACTGAGCATAGCAACGAGATAGACCCCAAACATAGCGGGTTTATAGATTATGAAACCGATACATGCCAAGGGAAGAGCTATAAGAGCTTTTAACGGAACAAATTACAAATTCAAGGCGAGTCTCCGGACAGTCTACCTGGGATTAACAAGTAATTCGGAACAACACCAGATTATTTCCAAGTGCCATTAAATTCTCAGAATAAGTGAGTTTTGAGCCTTTTCTTGAAGGTGAGGAGACAGTCTGTATTTCGGATGGAGGTGGGCAGTTGATTCCACCATCGGGGAGCCAGACAGGAGAAGAGTTTGTGTTTGTGTTATGAACGGCAAACAGACTACAGGAGACAGCTGCGGTTATTCCTTAGTTGGTTAAATCAATCACCATGATGCTGTGGGTTATTGATCCGTTCAATCCTCACCTGTAATGAGCGATGCTCTTGATGTCACTATGGCTGCAGCGATGACCAGATCAGCAGTTTATAGTTTTAAAATGGGGGATAAACGCCTCGGTTAAATGTTCTCTTTAACCCAACATTTTATTTAAACGTGTCTTAAACAACTGGAACCGTTTTTTTGTTGTTGAGGAAAACGTAAATCTTGATCGGTAACGTCTTCTTTCATGATGCGTTCATAAATATTCCGGTAACTATACTGCTTGTGGGGGGCAGTAAGGGGGGGGGGGTACGCGCCCTGATGGAGCCTTTAACCGCTCGGAAAAACTGTCACGACATCATCCACACTTATGTGAAAGGATCCTTTTTATTGCCTGCAGCCACCCAGGGGTATAAATATTTGAGGATGCCGCGGTGTTAACTGTGGAGGCGATCGTGTTTCACAAGGCGGCAAGGTACCCCTTAACGCACTAATTATAGGAACTTTCTAGGGTTCCTGGGAGCAGCATTTACGTCTTCCAGGTGACCCTCAGTTCGAACCGAGGGGGTAAATTGGAATCCTTGGAAGGCACAAAAACACATCCAGCAGCTCTGAGGTCACGTGTCGGAGACGGCATCCAAGTAGGTTAAGTATATGCATACTGCTCTATTTGTATATTCATATTCATTGTCTTATTTATCTCATGAAAGATTATATGCAAGTTAGAATGTAATTTTTCTGTAATTAGGCAAAAAGTAGCCTATGACAATTAATGACAGAATAAAACTTGGAAATTAACTAAATTAATCTTACCCATTGCAACGGACATCAACGGGGAAACAAGCATGATTCCTGAATGTGATCGACAGTAGTCATTGCTAAAAGCAATTTTTCCCCCCTCAAGGTCTCAACTTTGACCTGTGACATGAGGAAGCCATTGAGCATATCCTAAATGACCACAGGTCAAGAAAAAAGAAACAATTATTTTTGTTTAATTACATCATTGTAGCATAGATGCATTACTTGTGAAAAAGGTAGAAAAAACAGCTTTCTCAATAAGTTAAACCTGTCTGACGTAAGAGTTCGACTGGCTCACAAAACAGACGAACCCTCTGAAGCCTTCAAAAAATCGTTAAACACAAACCGATGACTTTTTAACTCATATCATCGAAATCAAAAGTTCATCTCCTTGTACACTTAACTGGTTAAAAAAAATGATGCGAGTGGTTTATAGTACAATCTGCCCTTTCCACAGGGTCAGCAAGCCCCCCCCCCCCCCTCCCCCAAGTTCCATTGTTTCATTAACAATTAAACAATGAGCTCAGAGTTATAGTTGGTAAAAAATGAAATGATAACAACAATAATAATAATTACAATGACAAGTCAATACAAGAAAAGTAAGTAATTAACACAGTCCTGTACAGTTAGATCCGTCCCCGTTCAATTGGCCGGTGCCAAACTCTGTTCCCAAATACAATTGGTTGGTCTTGTGACCATGTGACAGGCTCCCGCAGACAGAGGGCGTTTGACAGTTACGATGCCGTGATCCGTGCTGGCTTCCATCAGCTCGGCGCATGGAAGAAATACCTTTCCCATATCGTTTTACCCCGCTGGAAAGAGAAAACACACACACACACACACATAGACACACACAGAGACACACAGAGACACACACACGGCATGATTATCCCCTGAAGTCTGCAGTATCATATGAGCCTTGTTTCCCAGAAGTGAGGAGGATAGCAGCTGTGTGCTACCTTGCTGGAGGTCAAAGGTGAGGGCGTCCTCCGCTCTCAGTCCAGCTCATGCACCTCGTCCTGCATGGGGGTTCCGGAGGCCCGGCCCGGCTCGGCCACACGCTTGGCCATGATGTCCCACTGGGGGGTCATTGTTTTGGGCTTGGCTCCTGCAGGGAGACAGGCGGTGAGGGTTAGTGCATTCACACACATGCACGTACGAGAACACTCACACACTACTGCAGCAAAAACTGAATTCTCCTGCCCTCTATTGGTGGTATGAGGTATAGAGCTGAGCTTCATGAAGCCCCTCTCCTGTCATGTGCAGAGCTGGCCTGCAGGGCTGAGACCCTCCAGCACATCATCCCTGCCACAGCACACGCTCACTGGGCCCCGGGCCACATGTGGTTTGGCTGCAAGGCATTCTGGGTGATGTCCCGCAGGACTCGTTAATCTGGCTTTGGGGTTGGCTTCCCTGCCAGGTTGCCATGGCAACGTGAGCTCTAGCCTCAAGCTATGGCACAGAACGGCTAGTCCTGACAGCTATGCAGAGAGAACCACACTGACAGGACAGACAGGCAGACAGGACAGACAGGCAGACAGGACAGACAGGCAGAGAGAACCACACTGACAGGACAGACAGACAGATAGGACAGACAGGCAGGCAGACAGAAAGGACAGACAGGCAGATAGGACAGACAGGCAGGTAGACAGGACAGACAGGCAGGTAGACAGGACAGACAGGCAGGTAGACAGGACAGGCAGGTAGACAGGACAGGCAGGTAGACAGGACAGATAGACAGATAGGACAGACAGGCAGGTAGACAGGACAGGCAGGTAGACAGGACAGGCATGTAGACAGGACAGACAGGCAGATAGACAGGACAGACAGGCAGGTAGACAGGACAGACAGGCAGGTAGACAGGACAGACAGGCAGGTAGACAGGACAGACAGGCAGACAGGCAGGACAGACAGGCAGGTAGACAGGACAGACAGACAGGCAGACAGGACAGACAGGCAGGCAGACAGGACAGACAGGCAGGTAGACAGGACAGACAGGCAGGCAGACAGGACAGACAGGCAGGCAGACAGGCAGGCAGACAGGCAGGCAGACAGGACAGACAGGCAGGTAGACAGGACAGACAGGCAGGCAGACAGGACAGACAGGCAGGCAGACAGGACAGACAGGCAGGTAGACAGGACAGACAGGCAGGTAGACAGGACAGACAGGCAGGTAGACAGGTAGTCAGCTAACTAGAAGAAAGGAGTGGAAAAATAGAGGGAGGGAGGAGAGTGTAGAGACACGCTGAGACGAGAAGTGGAGAGAGAGAGGGAGACAGAAAAGAGCTCAACAGGAAGGAAGGTTTAGAGAGAACGAGAGAGGAAGGACATGGAGACAGGAAGTGCTCTCTTCTCATTCTGGGTCTGATTCTGTATCTGTGTGTTTAAGTGTATGTTTGTGTGTGTGTGTGTGTATGTATGTATGTGTATGTATATATATATATATATATACACATACATACACACACAGTATATATACTGTATATATATATATATATATATATATATATATATATGTTAGTGTGTGTATATCTGTGTGTGTGTGCCTCACCCTCCAGGCCGTTGTGCTGCTCGTAGGTGCGTTTCCCCAGGATAGTGGGGGAGCCGTTATTCAGGATGGGGGACGACTTGATGGGCGTCAGGCTGCCTGTGGAGATGGTGGGGCCACGAGGGGGATCTGGTCTGGGGGGGCATGGGTGGGCCTCTGGGGGGGGGGGGGGGGGAGGAAGAGAGGGGTTACTGCTTGATGATGAAAGAGAGAGAAAACAGGAAGTGTGGGCAGAGCAATGAAAGAGAGAAATGGAGAGAAAGAGGGCCAAGTGAGAAAGATTGGGTGGAGAGAGGTAAAGAAAGGGAAGAGCATAGAGATGTGGAACTCCTCTCTCTGGATGAGCCCCAGAGAGAGGAGAGAGTGGGTGGTGACATCACTTCCTCTTACCTAGATACCTGGCCACGGTCTCCAGGGGCTTGCGTACGGCAGGCTTCAGGGGCGGCAGCTTCTTAGGCATGTCTGGCAAACGCAGAGCACCTGGAAACCACATACAGCACTGCTGGTTACACACACTGGGGAAGGTAGGAGGGGCAGGGAGAGGTGGTATAGGTGGGGCAACTAGGGCTGGTTTGGGGGGGCAGGTAGGAGGGGCAGGGAGAGGTGGTATAGGAGGGGCAACTAGGGCTGGTTTGGGGGGGGCAGGTAGGAGGGGCAGGTAGGAGCGGCAGGGAGAGGTGGTATAGGTGGGGCAACTAGGGCTGGTTTGGGGGGGCAGGTAGGAGGGGCAGGGAGAGGTGGTATAGGAGGGGCAACTAGGGCTGGTTTGGGGGGGCAGGTAGGAGGGGCAGGTAGAGGTGGTATAGGAGGGGCAAATAGGGCTGGTTTGCGGGGGGAGGGTAGGAGAGGCAGGTAGGGGTGGTTTCAGGTCAGGGGTCAGGGACCTACATTCAGCCTTGACGCTGGCAGCGTTGAGGGGCAGGTAAGGGTGGCGGGCCAGGAAGCGAGGCCGGATGATGTCCTGGCAGAGGCGGCGGGCGGCGCGGGTCACCGCTGTGGTCTGGAGGTAGAAGGCCTGCCGCGTCTTCACCGCTGACTTGGGGCTGCCGCTATGCCTCATGGGTAGACCGTGAGGGCTCTAGAGAACAGGGCAGGTCACATGACTAGCAGGTCTCGTGACGGAGACTGAGCGTGTGTGGATTTGGGTTTTCTCTTGTGTTCCTCCCATTCACATGTGCGAGTGTATACAAGTGTGTGTAGGTTCCGGAATATGTGAGCGTACACACGAGGGCACTTCTGTGTGTGTGTGTGTGTGTGTGTGTGTGTATATGTATGCGAGCAGCCTAAATTATATTAAATGAATAAAGAGTGTGTACGTGCATCTCCCTGTTTTGTGTGTGTGTGTGCGTGTATGAGCGGCCTGCATGGTGTGTGTCCCTGTGTGTGTATGCGAGCGCCTGCATGATGTGTGTGTGTGTGTGTGTGTGTACCATGTTGTTGCGGTTGGGTCCAGGTCTCTCTCCGTCCAACCTGGTAGGCATCTTCAGCCCCCCGTACTTCTTCCAGTAGGTCCAGCAGGAGGCGCACAAACGACACTGCATGTTGGGGGGGCCCCACGAGTACCACTGGTATGAGCTGGAGGCTGTACGCACGCACACACACACACACAAAACAGGGAGATGCACGCACACACTCTTTAATCATTTATGACTGAATTAATTACCACCACAAAAATAGCCCAGGAGATAACCCACTCATTCTCTCTCTCTCTCCCTCCCTCTCTCTCTCTCCCTTATTCTCTCCCTCTCTCTCCCTTATTCTCTCTCTCTCCCTCCCTCCTTCTCTCGCTCTCCCTTATTCTCTCCCTCTCTCCCTTATTCTCTCTCTCTCCCCATTATTCTCTCTCCCTCTCCCTCTCTCTTATTCTCTCCCTCTCCCCCTTATTCTCTCTCTCTCTCTCTCTAATCCTCTGATTTTCTCTTATTCTCTCACACATCACCATAGTACAGTATGATTCAGCCTAGCCTTGCACACCTCAACCCAGCCTAGCCCAGCTTATAGAAGACCAGCACAGCCCAGTCTTCCAGCCCAGTAACATACTCCTGTCCAACCCAGCCCAGCCTAGCCTAGCCCTGCCTATTCCAGTCCACTCAGGTCCAGCTGAATCCATTCCAGTCCGTTCTGGACTGGGGCAGCCCAGTTCTGTGGCGGTGCTGTATTCTACGTACTGTAGCAGCTCTCGCAGGCCCGGCCCAGGGCAGGCGTCTGTCCGGGGGCCCCAGGGACGGCTCCAGGGACGGCTCCAGGGGCTGTAGGGGCTGTAGGGGCTGCAGGGGCGGCAGGGGCGGCAGGGGCGACAGGGGCTGCAGGCGGCACAGCAGCTGGTGGTGCAGCACCGTTCACCAGGCTGGGCTTCACACTGCTGCTGCTGCTGAGCTGGTTAGGGTTGGGCTTGTTACTGTGGGAGAAAGGCACCGGCTCAGAAACACACCTGTCTCTCACACACAGGAATCTGTCTCCACCACAGCCTATCACACACACAGGAAGCTGTCTCTCACACAGCCATCCTCTGTTTTACACACACACACACACACACAAACTGTCTCTCTTTCACACAAACACACACACACCCAACCCTAACAGACAGGTTTCTCTAATAATTTGCTAATGAGCCGTTAAATTGACCTTAAAAAGGCTGAATGTCAATGCCAGGGGATTTTTCCAAGGGTCCGGGGTGAAGCTAAAATGTGACATTAATGTGCAATACTGCAGTCGATGTCACAGTTGTCAGTTTGTTGAATGGAAGCTTTTGACGCGCTATTCCAATGAAACTGTAACAGGTTACCATGGAGATGAATGGCCGGCCCCCAGCCTTTAACCCCGCCCCTCCCAGGTACTTACTAGTTGGGGATGTAGACCTGTTTCAGCTTGCTCTCCGCCTCCGCTGCTTTTAACCGTTTCTGGGCGGATGGAGAGGCAGGCGGTGGGCGATCGAGTTAGCGAGAGAGATAGAGACAGAAAAAAACGAAAATAAAGGAAGTGAGTGAGCGAGATGAGAGAGACAGAGAGAACATGAGAAAAACAAAATGAGCTCAAGCTGAGTCAGCCTGGGCCTCCTGACACTACGTGTAACCATGGCAATGTCAGCTCTGGTGTACCTGCTGTACATATCTGTCGGTCGTCTTCCACATGTAGTAGTACTCTATGATGCTGGTCAGCGATTTCCAGGGCAGCTGAAGACAACACAGACAAACACTGGTTCAAAATGGCACTTGAGGAATCATTCGGGAAAATCTGTAGTCATTCGCGTTTTGGCTGTGCTGTGGTGGAATGTAAAAAAAAAAAAAAAAGGGAATTAAAGGTTGCCAGGTTCAGCCCCACCCATAAAGACCGTTGGTTGTGCGAGAGCGGAGCATTCCGGAGCACCGACGGTGAGCCTCCAGCAGGTGGCAGAGTGAGGCTCTGGGATGGCCTCAGTACCAGGGTGAAGACGACTGCAGCAACACTCCTCTCACCCCGGGCATGACACCAGAAACACTGAGCTGGACCTCCAGAAACACTGAGCTGGACCTCCAGAAACACTGAGCTGGACCAGAAAGACTGACCTGGACCTCCAGAAACACTGAGCTGGACCTCCAGAAACACTGAGCTGGACCTCCAGAAACACTGAGCTGGACCTCCAGAAACACTGAGCTGTCCCAGAAACACTGAGCTGGACCTCCAGAAACACTGAGCTGTACTAGAAACACTGAGCTGGACCTCCAGAAACACTGAGCTGTCCCAGAAACACTGAGATGCACCACTAGAAACACTGAGATGCACCACCAGAAACACTGAGATGCACCACCAGAAACACTGAGATGCACCACCAGAAACACTGAGATGCACCACCAGAAACACTGAGATGTACCACCAGAAACACTGAGATGCACCACCAGAAACACTGAGATGCACCACCAGAAACACTGAGATGCACCACCAGAAACACTGAGATGCACCACCAGAAACACTGAGATGCACCACCAGAAACACTGAGATGCACCACCAGAAACACTGAGATGCACCACCAGAAACACTGAGATGCACCACCAGAAACACTGAGATGCACCACCAGAAACACTGAGATGCACCACCAGAAACACTGATTACGCTAAGTACGTGTGTTGTATGTATCTGGGTCAACAATATGCCAATATTATCCATTTCAATCCCTCCATTCAGCTGAAAATGTTCACTGTCATTTATGTATTCCTTCATTAAAGCTATAGAGTTTTCCAGCAGTGTGGGTGTGCTAAGTGTTTGCAGAGCAACATTCCATGGCCTCCAGACGACACTGCTTTCTCAGGTCTTACACCAACTCACACACTCTCTGACATGCACACACGCGCAAACACACACACACACACACAACCACTCACTCTCTCTCTCTCTCTCTCCACTCACAAAGTCTTGCTGGATATCGGTGAAGTCTTTGCCGTACTTCTCCAGCGCCTCCTCAAACAGGTTGGCCTCAGAAGCGCTCCAGTCCTCCATCTCATCCCGGCACAGCACCGGCCCACCCTGAGGCACCAGCGCTGCGATGGCCCGCGTCATGTCGTAGCTCGTCTTGTGGAGGGTATCCATGGCGTGGAACTAGGGGGAGGGGAGGGGGGGGGGGCAGGGAGAACGACAGGAAGGAAGGGGGGAGGGGGAAGGGAAGAGGAGGAAAGGAGAGAAGAACGAGGACAGGTCAGGTGTAAGAGAAGGAGATGGGAAGGTGTTCGAGAGAGAGAGAGATGAAGGAAGGCGGGGGTGTGGAAGAAGGGGGTGGAGAGAAGACAAGGAGGCACAGGAGGAGGAAGAGAACAGTCTCAGGTGGGTGTGTTCTCTATAGGTCAATTCACTGCTTTGGAGTGATCAGAGAGTGTATCCATATCATGTGAAAGTGTGTGTGTGTAGCTGTATGCTGGCCTGCATGTTTAAAAATAATAATATGAGGAACAGATCTGGGGCAGAACAGGTCCACATGGGGTAGATGAGGCCAGGGCCAAGAATGAGACTTGGAGATGTCAGCTCCTCAGTAACCTTACACCAGGCCTACCACTACCCTTCTCTCTCTCATAACCTGACCCTGATCTTTTCAACCTGTGTGTATGTATGAGTGTGTATGTGTATGTTACCAAGGTTATGTCTCTGGAGGCAGCAGCTGCACTCATATGAAGACTGGGCTGTCGAACAGAACTACTGCAGTCTAGAGCTCTGGCAAACGTACCAACAGACCTGAGAGGGAGAGAGAGGGAGAGAGGGAGAGAGAGAGAGAGGGGAGAGAGAGAGAGAGAGACAGAGAGTCAGAGAGACAGAGAGAGAGAGAGAGAGAGAGAGAGACAGAGAGACAGAGAGACAGAGAGAGAGAGAGAGAGAGAGAGAGAGAGAGAGACCAGGAGAGATGGAGGGAGATGGTGAGAATACAGAGAGGGAGGTAGAGAGAGAGAGAGACAGAGAGACAGAGAGACAGAGAGAGAGAGAGAGAGAGAGAGAGAGAGAGAGAGAGAGAGAGAGAGAGAGAGAGAGAGAGAGAGAGAGAGAGACCAGGAGAGATGGAGGGAGATGGTGAGAATACAGAGAGGGAGGTAGAGAGAGAGAGAGACAGAGAGACAGAGAGACAGAGAGAGAGAGAGAGAGAGAGAGAGAGAGAGAGAGAGAGAGAGAGAGAGAGAGAGAGAGACCAGGAGAGATGGAGGGAGATGGTGAGAATACAGAGAGGGAGGTAGAGAGAGAGAGAGAGAGAGCGGATGATAGATAAATACAGAGTACGAGAAGTAGAGAAAAAGGCAGGTATTGAGGTACAAAAAGAGAGAGAGAGAGAAAATGAAAGAGAGAAGCGGAGAGTGTGGGTGACGAAGATAGGAAAAACCAAATAAGGCAGACAGACACACATAGTTGAAGTGAAAACTTTAGGGCCATGTGTTTAACTGGGTATGAGGGAGGTCCATCTTACCGAGCCACCACCAGGAACTGGTCAATCTGTTTCTCTGTGAGCACATTGCTGGGGTCCCACACTCTCTCCTCCAGCTTAGTCAGCTCCCTGCCATCGCCCTCCCCCTACACACACACGACACACACACACACACACACGTTTATCTATCCTAGTGGGGCCCGATCATTCACTCCAATTCAACATCAGTTCTCTCAAACTCTTAATATCAGCTAATATATTAGCTGGTATGTATATTAGTGTGATATATATATATATTTCACACAAATTATAACCCTAAAATGTGAAAAGCTTTGATGGTCAAGTTTCTTCATACTAAACTATACTTGCGTGGACATTTGGTCCCCACAAAGCCACTTAAACAAGACACACACACACACACACACACACGATGAGAAAGCTCTGTGTGATCTGTGCAGGCACCATGGTCGTACCCTCAGGGAGCAGGTCCGTGATGTCAGCCTGGTACTTGTTCCCCACCCGGATCTCCCCCTTGTCCGCCAGCAGGGTCTTCTGCTGGGGGTCGTACACCAGGGAGTAGAAGAAAGCATCCTGGGAGGTGGGGGGAGGGGGGGAGAGAGAGGCAGGGGGATGGGGGAGGAGATCCCAAGGAGAGATAGGGAGAGAACAAAATGAGACTGAAGACCAGAAAAAGTGAACTGAATGTGAGAGTGTGTGTTCGTTGGTGATTGTGGAGTGGGTATGACTTGTGTGTGTGTGTTTGTAAATGTATCTAAGGTACATGTGTGTGTACGTGTGAGTGTGAATGTGCATGTATTGTGTAAGAGATGATGTGAATGTGTGGTAAGTGTGTGTATATGTATGTAAGGTACAAGTGTAATGTGAGTGTAAATGTGCATGTATTGTGTAAGAGATGATGCGAATGTGTGTATATATGCTGTGTGTGTGTGTGTGTGCTCCTCACTGCTAGTAAAGTCTCTAGTCTCCTCATTACCAACTGTGAGGAGAACATTCTGGGTCAACACACTGAATAATTCAACTAAACCGAGACTTCCAAACTCTTACTCATAAACACTCGCACACAATCCCTCAGATACTTTTCACATACAATACCTCGCTCTCACACTCACCCCCTCTTTCTCACACACACACATGAATACACCCTCTCTCACACTCCCACACCTGTGTGTGTGTGTGTGACAGACTCCCTCTCTCATACACACAAACATTGACCCACACACTTCCCCTCTCACACACACAAACTATTACATCCCTCTATCTCACACACATCCCCAGAGGCCTGATGCCTAGTCTTCCGACATGCATCGCTTGGACAGCCACAGAAATACGACTTCTGGTCACCTACCTCACGATCCAGATACGACTTCAGAGCCTCCGTCTCATTTAGCAGGGTCACGCAGCACTTTCCCCTGGAATCAGCCAACCACAGACAGGAGAAAGGTGTTGTCAGCCAATCATAGACAGAGGAAAAGCGTCACCAACCAATCCCAGACCACGATGGGGGAAGGGGGGTGGTGGCATTCCAAGACTAGACTGGTGAACTGTAAGGTCTATGGAGACACTCTACTAGTAGAGCTGAGAGAAAGACAGGCTATAGGGGTCGTATGACTCAGCAGGGAGTCAGATGGCTCAGTGGGTTAAGGCGTTGGCCTCATGAGCGGAAGGTTGTGAGTTCGAACCCCGGCTGTGGCTGTGTGATGTTGTGTCCTTGGGCAAGGCACTTCACCCTACTTGCGTCAGGGAGAATGTCCCTGTACTTACTGTAAGTTGCTTTGGATAAAAGCGTCTGATAAATGAATATTTATTTTAGTATGAGAGAGAAACAGGCTATAGGGGCAGGATGAAAGAGAGACAGGCTATAGGGGCAGGATGAGAGAGAGACAGGCTATAGGGGCAGGATGAGAGACAGGCTACAGGTGCAGCATGAAAGAAAGACAGGTACCTTATGTGAGTTGCAGGTAGAGATTCTAGCTGGCGAGAGAGGAACAGCTCTCTGTGTCTCAGCTGGTGTTTCTGCTTCTCAGGCAGGTCCACAATCTCAGGATTCTCCATCTCATCCTCCATCTCCCCTGACGCACACACAAACACAGACGCAGATAAATGTACACCTGCGCACGCACACACACGACAATAAACACAGACACAAGCAAAGCCAGCTGTGCAGTCAGAATAAAATGTAATTGATGTCATCAATTTAAGAGGAGTGTTCCTACATTCCCCCACACCTAGTCTTCTCACACACATTACCTGAATGCAGGTACCATAATAGATACTAAATACTAGACACACACACACACACACACACAGTCCAGCAAAGGCATACAGCAGACACACAGGATGTTCAGTGTGTATTTATTATTCTCTGTGAGTCAGGACAGGTTTGTGACCATCCAATAAGGACACACCATCGCTCTACCCATGCGTCTATTTCCCCCCCCTCCCCCTTTCTCTCTCCACCCCTCTAACCCACCTTCCCCTACCTCCAGGTATCTAGGGGAGGAGGGGGGAGAGAGGAGGTTAGAAAGGAGAAAAAAAAGGAAAGCCGAGAGACACAGTGGAAGGGAGAGAGAAAGAGAGAGATAGAGAGGGGGGGGAGAGAGAGAGAGACACACAGAGGGGGGGGAGAGAGAGAGACACACAGAGGGGGGGGAGAGAGAGAGACACACAGAGGGGGGGGGGGAGAGAGAGAGACACACAGAGGGGGGGGAGAGAGAGAGAGAGAGACACACAGAGGGGGGGGGGAAAGAGAGACACACAGAGGGGGGGGAGAGAGAGAGAGACACACAGAGGGGGGAGAGAGAGAGACACACAGAGAGAGAGAGAGAGAGAGAGAGAGACACAGGGGGGGGGAGAGAGACACAGAGAGAGAGGTTGTGGAGCCAATGGGAGCGCGTGCTCCGGTTCATTCCCAGTTTCATTAGAGAAGGAGGGAGACGGAAAGAGAGACGGACAAAGCAGAACAAAAGCAATCAGGGGATTTTCAGGAAAAAGGATGTGTGGCCAAAATCAATACTCCTTCACCCTGTCTCGTCCTAGCACCCAGTCCCCATCACACACACACACACACAGAAACACAGACACACACACAAACACACTATCTCTACCTGTGAGGCTTTAAGCTACACTAGATCATGTACCTACCTCCATCACATGGTCACATGCCTAATGAGAGGGGAGGAGTTTGGAAGGGCCTGAGGCAAGTGTGTCCGTGTGTGTGTGTGTGTGTGGGTTCAGGAGAGTGTGCTCACGAGCGTGTGTGTGTGTGTGGGTTCAGGAGAGTGTGCTCACGAGCGTGTGTGTGTGTGTGTGTGGGTTCAGGAGAGTGTGCTCACGAGTGTGTGTGTGTGTGTTCGTGTTCATGAGAGAGAGCGGCTGCAGGGTTTGGACAGTGCAGCGAGCAACGAGGTCATTATATCAACCCCTTAGTGTGTGCCCTTGAGGGAGAGGAGGAGAGAGGAGGAGAGAGGAGGAGAGAGGAGGAGAGAGGAGGAGAGAGGAGGAGAGAGGAGGAGAGAGGAGGAGAGAGGAGGGAAAGGAAGGAGGTTGGACCCCCACAGCCGTCTCTCTCTACCCTCCTCTTCTTTCTCCTCTTCCTCATACACACACAAATTGTCTCTCCATCTCACCTGTCCCTGCCAATTATCAAATATTGATGAATGAGATGGCTTACGAGGCGAGGGAGGGGGAGGAAAGACCTGAGGATAGAAGAGGTCAATCGAGTCACTACAGAGTACACTACAGCTGGCTCGTGAGGTCTTCCTCTGCTCCTCACACACACACAGAGCGGCTACCATCACAGAGCTGTTAGCATCACAGAGCTGTTAGCATCACAGACCTGTTAGCATCACAGAGCTGTTAGCATCACAGACCTGTTAGCATCACAGAGCTGGTACAGGGATGCTGTGGTTCAGATGAGTGTTTTCACTGGGCCTGATAGCTGACTGCTCTGCGTCAACATCAAACACTGTCCCGTCACTTTGACTGCCCAAACACTGAGATAACTTCTGATTCATGATGATTTACTGCTGTACTTTCTGAAAGCCACATTCTTATGCAGCTTTAGACAAAAGCATCTGCTGGATGAACACAATGTCATCGTAAGCGTGTCATGCTTACGCACCTTCAACCATGTTGTTTACTGGAAGCTTCTGTAAGAAAGGTTATGTGCGGCACTGTCTCCCAGACACAAAATATTAAAAGCTCCATTCGTGGAAAGTTACATGCACAATGCTCTGGACTGTGTCTGTCAAGGTAACCGACCAGTCAGGAGGCTGCTCTGCCTGTGGTGGGTGGGTGGGGGGAGGGGCTAAGGAGAAAGGAGGCGGAGTCCAGAGGCCAGGGCCCAGTGAGGGTTCTCAAACCCAGCGAGGAACATTTTTGATCTGTGACTCACTACAGACATGCACGCACGCCGCTCCAACACACACACACACTTAAACTGACACACACCAAGACCAACAGGCAGAGACACACATACCGGTACTCAAACACAGAAACACATGCAGACACAAAGACAAACACATGGTGAGACACACACACACACACACACACCGACCGACAAGCGTCTACACTGAAGCAGACTAGTGCCTACTGCTCAATCTGCACACAGGGGAAACTCACACACACACGAACATGCACGTGTATGCATGCACACACGCAATCACGCACACGCACACACTACACGCTACACACTACACACACCCTCGTTCTAATGGACTACATTATACACACGCTACACATCCACATTTTGGGCACCAGGCCCTGTACTGTCCCCCTCCTCAGCTCCTCCTCTCCTCTCCTCCTCCTCTCTGTCCTTGGTGCCAGGGCCAGAAACACACACAGGATGTGGCCCACACCCCTGCCTACACTTTCACATCTCACAACATGTCTGGGAGTTCTGGAACTGTTAGCAGAGGACCGTACTCACTCCAGAGTCCACACACACACAGGCGCACACACACCCAACACAGGCGCACGCACCCCAACACAGGCGCAATAACTCAAAAAGAGCCACTACCCCCCTCCCCTCCACTCACACACACACACACATATATATATACACACACACACACGTACATATACTGTATATATATACACACACAAAGTCCAAGAATACACACATCAAGAGCACATATACAAGTACTAAAAAATAAACAGTGGTTCTCTGAGGCAGACCGACACACAGGAATACGCACACCATGTCTTGTGTGGTACACACACAAACACACACACCATGTATTGTGTGGTACACACACACACACCATGTCTTGTGTGGTACACACACACACACACCATGTCTTGTGTGGTACACACACACACACACACCATGTCTTGTGTGGTACACACACACACACACCATGTCTTGTGTGGTACACACACACACACACACACACACACCATGTCTTGTGTGGTACACACACACACACACACACACACACCATGTCTTGTGTGGTCTTCTCCAGAACAAACAACCCTGCTCTGCACACTGATAGAGTTCCATTCTCCCAGCCTGGTCACAGAGGGTCTCCACACACACACACACACACACACACACACACACACACAGACACACAAAAACACACACACAAAAACACACACACACACACTGCCAGAGAGTCTCCTTGGTTTCGCTGGCTGCCACGCTGGAAGATTTAGGCGCTGACCTTAGTTTAAACTCCTCGTATGCGATCATATTCAGCGAGCGTTCTTCAGACCAGGAACAGGGAGTGGAGCCATGCTGAAACTCTGCCTGCCATGCAGAACACGCCCCCTTTCTGACAACACGCACTGTCCAATTAAGGTGACGCCCAATCAACTCACTGACATCTTCATCACCAGCTGCATCTTCATCACCAGCTGCATCCCCACCACAGGCGACGGGCTTGTCCTCTCAAACACACGCACACAAGCTGAAGCACACACTCACACTCTCAAACACACACACACACACACACACACACACACTGAAGCATAGGCGCACGCACTCAAACTGAAAATCGCACACTCTCAAATACACATTTACACGCTCGTACACCCACACACTCACACAAAGACTGTCAAACACACGCACACACTCTCTCTCTCTCTCTGAAACACGCACATACACTCTCAAACACGCGCACACTCTCAAACACACACTCGCACGTACACACTCTCAGACACACACGCGCTCTCAAGTACGCCGGCTGGTGTGTGAATGGACTCAACAGAGAGCACACTCTGCCAGGAGGTCAGGCAGAGCAGAGGAACCTGCTTTAGTGGTCGTCTAGCACAGTGCTGCTGGGGAGATCCAGACGGACAGACGCAATGTGGACAGACAGACGCAATGCTGCAGTCTGAGGGGTTGTCAATGACAAATCTTCCCTAGCTTCTCTCACTCCCTCTTCCCTGTCAATCTCTCTCTCCCCCCTCTCTCTCTCTCTCTCTCTCTCTGTCCCTCACTCCCCCCCTTTCTTTCTCTCTCTCTCCCCCCCCCCCGCCTCTCTCTCTCTCCCCCCTCTCTCTCTCCCCCCTCTTCCCCCCCCCCCCCCCCTCTCTCTCTCTCTGAAGCACTGCTCTGGCTCCAAACAGAAGCTCACACTGCTGAGCCAGCTAACACACACACACACCGCTGCAGGCTGAAGAGCAGGATAGGGTAGGCTTGGGAAGTGTAGAGTAACCCAGAGTAGAGTAGAGTAGGCCAGTTCAGAGCAGAGTAGAGTTGACTAGAGTAGAGTAGGCCAGTTCAGAGTAGAGTATAGTAGAGTAGCCCAGAGTAGAGCAGAGTAGGCCAGTTCAGAGCAGAGTAGAGTAGAGTTGACCAGAGTAGAGTAGGCCAGAGTAGAGTATAGTAGAGTAGACAAGAGTAGAGTAAGCCAGTTTCAGAGTAGAGCAGAGTAAGCCAGTTTCCGAGTAGAGCAGAGTAGAGTAAGCCAGTTCAGAGCAGAGTAGAGTAGAGTTGACCAGAGTAGAGTAGAGTAGGCCAGTTCAGATTAGAGCAGAGTAGAGTAGACCAGAGTAGAGTAAACCAGTTTCAGACTAGAGCAGAGTAGGCCAGTGTAGAGTAGACCAGAGTAAAGTAGGTTTGTACAGAGTAGAGTAAGCCTGAGTAGAGTATAGTAGTGTAGACCAGGGTAGAGTAGGCCACTGCAGAGTATAGGAGTAGGCCAGTGTAGAGTAGGGCAGAGTAGGGCAGAGTAACTAGGGTGAAGTGTTACTCACTGGCGTGCTTGTCTGCCAGGGCGATGAGTGTACTGGAGATGTCTCTGCGTCGGAAGAAACACACCACTTTGGCCTCGACGTTCCCATTGGCCGTCTGCAAACAGAGTAACAGGGTTACCACGGCAACAGGCCGAGGACATCACACAACGTCTGTAGACCAAGGTTGAGGCTTGTGAGACAGGAACACAGGCTCACACAACAGGGTGGCCCTGGTCAATAAGTTCAGCACCCACAGCCCCTCTGACGAGGACAAGGGTGAGGAGGATGAGGTGTGAAGTGAGATCGTGTTTTGAAAGGAACATCTGCCATTTGACAAAAGATGGAGTGAGAGGGTGGAGGAGGAGAGATGGAGTGAGAGGGTGGAGGAGGAGAGATGGAGTGAGAGGGTGGAGGAGGAGAGATGGAGTGAGAAGGTGGAGGAGGAGAGATGGAGTGAGAAGGTGGAGGAGGAGAGATGGAGTGAGAGGGTGGAGGAGGAGAGATGGAGTGAGAAGGTGGAGGAGGAGAGATGGAGTGAGAGGGTGGAGGAGGAGAGATGGAGTGAGAAGGTGGAGGAGGAGAGATGGAGTGAGAAGGTGGAGGAGGAGAGATGGTGTGAGAAGGTGGAGGAGGAGAGATGGAGTGAGAGGGTGGAGGAGGAGAGATAGGGTGAGAAGGTGGAGGAGGAGAGATGGAGTGAGAAGGTGGAGGAGGAGAGATGGAGTGAGAAGGTGGAGGAGGAGAGATGGAGTGAGAAGGTGGAGGAGGAGAGATGGAGTGAGAAGGTGGAGGAGGAGAGATGGAGTGAGAAGGTGGAGGAGGAGAGATGGAGTGAGAAGGTGGAGGAGGAGAGATGGAGTGAGAAGGTGGAGGAGGAGAGATGGAGTGAGAAGGTGGAGGAGGAGAGATGGAGTGAGAAGGTGGAGGAGGAGAGATGGAGTGAGAAGGTGGAGGAGGAGAGGTGGAGTGAGAAGGTGGAGGAGGAGAGATGGAGTGAGAAGGTGGAGGAGGAGAGATGGAGTGAGAAGGTGGAGGAGGAGAGATGGAGTGAGAAGGTGGAGGAGGAGAGATGGAGTGAGAAGGTGGAGGAGGAGAGATGGAGTGAGAGGGTGGAGGAGGAGAGATGGAGTGAGAGGGTGGAGGAGGAGAGATGGAGTGAGAGGAGAGATGGAGTGAGAGGGTGGAGGAGGAGAGATGGAATGAGAGGGTGGAGGAGGAGAGATGGAGTGAGAGGAGAGATGGAGTGAGAGGGTGAAGAGGTTCCACTCACCTTGTTAAGCTCCTCTATTCTCCTGATTAGCAGTGGGTTACTGGACGAGTTCTCAAAGTACACATAATCTGAAAAGGAGAGAGGAGGGGGGCAAGAGAGAGAGAGAGGGGGGAGGGATATCAGTTAAGTCCCTTCACTGCAGCCATTCAGAAATCAACAGTCAAAGTCAGTGTTCCTGTGCCGAGTCAGATCAATGAGTTTGAAAAGTGCTTCTTGTAATGTTACCAGGCCCAGCGTTTAGACAGAGCTACATACCCCAGCTAACGCACACCCTTCCTGGGATGGACCCCTCCAGGACAGCCCCCTCAGGGCCCAGGTCTGGTGGGGTGCCTGGTCTTAACCCCTTCTACTGACAGCAGTCTGTTCAGACCCCACGCTTGCCAAGCTGCCTGAAGCGCTTCTTTCCCCTCTCTCCCCCCACCTCTCCTCCTCCAGTACGCCCCCCCCTTCCTCCCTCTCCTTTCCCCAGGGTCACTGTAACCATAGCAAACGGTTGTCTGGGTAACTAAATGCACCTGCAGCATACACGCACGCGCACACACACACACACACACACAAAATGAGGGTGCACTGATATCAGGTGCACACCGATTTTTCTCACTCACACACAAACATCACACACACTCCACATACACATCCTACACTTGTGTACCTACACCACGTGATATAACAAATGTTTCAAGACATTTGGGGAGTCAGATGGCTCAGCGGGTTAAGGCGTTGGCCTCTTGATCGGAAGGTTGTCGTGAGTTTGTCGCTTTTGATGAAAGCGTCTGCTAAATGAGGTATTAGTCTAATTATTAATAAGACATGGCTCCCCGGTTCTTGGAGAATGACCTACCTGAGCAGTTAGCAGCACTGCTAGAACCTCTGTGTGTGTGTGTAGAACCTTAGCATTACTGTCAGTGTAAAAGCATATCCTTAATGTATGTCAAAGGTCATGGCTCAGTCCCCCAACAAGGGTCTTAGCAGGGCGCCGGTGTTGAAACCTCGTGTGGAGAAGGTCTGCTGGCAGGTTGATCCGGCCCAGAGCAGCAGTCACAGAGACAAACATCACGCTATATTTGAGTCATTTAGCAGACGCTCTTATCCAGAGCGACTTACAGCAAGTACCGGGACATTCTAGTAGGGTGAAGTGCCACCTTGCCCAAGGACACAACGTCATGTTGGCACAGCCGGGGTTCGAACCAGAGACCCTCTGAGTACTAGGACGGCACCCTCAGTGCTCAGCCACCTGACTCCCTAACTCTAAATGTGACGCTCAAAAATACCAACTGACTTCCTGGAAGAACGGCTTCAGGAAAATGCACTCGTTCCCTCTCTCTTACACACACACACACACACACACAGACACACAGACACACACACACACAGACACACAGACACACAGACACACAGACACACAGACACACACACTCCAGGTTTAGAGAAGTTTCCCAAGCAAATAGTGAACAGGGTCCTGACTAGGTTCTAGGCTGGGTTATTTGTTCTGAAATCTAAGATCTGCGTTCCGCGGTTTTGGGTTCTATGTCTTTGTTTCTTTTCTGGACCTCCAGGCAGTGTGGTTCTGAGTGTAGGTGAGCTTGTATGGTGGTACTGGGTCGGCATTAAGCCCGGCGCCACTCTTCCTCTGTGTTCCTGCCAACCCTCCCGCCATCTCTGCCTGCGTGTGCCCACAGCCACGGCTCTGCCCTCGCCCATCCCCCGCTGCCAGCCACGGCCAATCACAGGGCCTTAAGCCTGCGACGTCACGGTGCAGTCAAATACGGTGGGAGCCAATCAAGGCATGTTGCTGAGCTCTGGAGAGAGAGTCAGCAGAGTGGAATCAAACCAGGCCAGAGAAAGAGGGGGGGGGGGGGGGGGAGAGAGAGAGAGGGAGAGATAGAGGGGGAGGGAGGGATGTAGGGAGAGAGAGGGAGGTAAGGGAGAGAGAGATGGAGAGAGAGATAGAGAAAGAGATAGAGGGGGAGAGAGGGGGGAGGGAGAGATAGGACAGAGAGGGGGAGAGAGACTGAAAAAAATGGCACACAGAAAGACAGACAGACAAAAGAGAGAGAGGGTAGACAAGCAGACAAAAAGAATCAGAGTGAGAAATCAGACAGGCAGACAGACAGACAGGCAGACAGACTGGCAGACAGACTGGCAGTGACCAGACTGGCAGTAAAGTGAGTAAATGAGTGAGTGAGTGACAGATTTTCAGCATACGCAAGTGACTGATTACTGAAGAAGAGAAAGGGTCCAATTAGAGAGCTGACAGAGAGACCAGCCGCCCAGATGTGAGCAGAGAGAGAGGAGAGAGACCAGCAGATGTGAGCAGAGAGGAGATACAGGGAGAGAGACCATGACTGTATAGAAGACACTGAAACACAGAGAGAGAGACTGTGACTGTATAGAAGACACTGAAACAGACAAGGAGACAGGATAGGGGAGAGTAGGGCAACAGAAACAAGCAGGAGAGGAAGATGGAGTAGAGCGCACACACACAGGTACACGCAAGCACACACACAGGTACACGCAAGCACACACACAGGTACACGCAAGCACACACACAGGTACACGCAAGCACACACACAGGTACACGCAAGCACACACACAGGTACACGCAAGCACACACACACAGGTACACGCAAGCACACACACAGGTACACGCAAGCACACACACAGGTACACGCAAGCACACACACAGGTACATGCAAGCACACACACAAAAAGGTAAGCACACACAAACACACACACACACGTTCCTGCAAAGAGCAGGAACCATAGGGCAGGACACGAATATGGTATAAAGGTTTCTATGGAGATGGCAGGTCCTGTAACTCAACCTCCTGCTGAACCAATCACACACCTACTTTCATACTGTTACTGTCTGCCGCTGACAGCCCATCTCCCTGAGTACCGACTCAAGCTTCTCCACATCCCCATCCACACTTACAGCGCATAGCAGTCAGGATGCTGCTGTTTCAAATCGACTGCTGAGCGGCTGAGTGACTGAGTCTGACAGATGACAGACTGGTTCGTATTCCTGGCCGGCCCAGCACAATATCCTGCTCCTGCTGCACTGCCGTTTCGTAAGGCGCTCTGGAGAAAAGCACCCAATGCATGAGTGAAAATGTCAGATGCAGTCCGGTGTTAACGTGATGGGGAAGCCCCCCCCGTCAAGCCCCCTCCAGCCAGGAGGCCAAGGCATCGGAGCCAGAGCTCTGTCCTTGCTTCACTCACATAGGAAGTCCCTGGCTAACGCTGATCCCTGAGGGGCTGAGCAGGAGCTGGCTGTCTCCTCAGACAGCCGGAGGTCTTCCTTTCTCCAACACCTCCTCATTGTGCTGGTCTTGGACTGATGGTGCATCTGGATGTTTTACATTTAGTCAGGTTAGCAGACGCTCTTATCCAGAGCGACTTGCCGCAAGTACAGACATCCCCCCTGAGGCAAGTACGGTGAAGTGCCTTGCCCAAGGACACAACGTCATGTTGACACAGCCGGGTTTGAACCAGGAACCTTCTGATTACTAGCTCAACACCCTGACCGAATGCGCCACATGACTCCCTGGTTACTCACTTTCCATCTCAAAGACAAATGGGTTTAACCATAAAGCTATGAACAACTGTGTTAAACCTACAGCTATTTATTCACCTGCTCCTGGTTTAAACCTTCATCCATGGTTTAAGCCTGTTTCCCCTACCATTGTGGGGCGGTGTTGCACTTCCCACCAAAAAGACCTCACCCCAACTAAAAGAATGACAAAATAATGAGCCAGTACGTGCCAAAAAACAGATGGATGAGATCAAGCTATAATAATTTTGAACCATTCTTGCTTTAAATGGATTTCATTCTTTGCACAATGTTACCTTTGTCATTTATACATGATCTCCTGCCGACTGGCAGCGATGAATTTCATGGAAATGTGCCTATACATGTGCCTTGCTCCTCACAAGTGGTGTGTTGATGGAAACAGCAGTGACGTCCTTCTGTGCTAGCCGTGTCATGCTAGCTAGATTCGT
Organism: Protosalanx chinensis; assembly: GCA_030340685.1. Lineage (NCBI taxonomy): Eukaryota > Metazoa > Chordata > Actinopteri > Osmeriformes > Salangidae > Protosalanx > Protosalanx chinensis. Next base: position 13,804,918 of record CM059324.1, on the reverse strand, counting down.
TTTGACTGGCAACATACTGAAGTTGCCACAAATGCCCTAATAAATGCATTGAACAGGGTTCCCTGTCTTTGCTAGGCTACCTGTTGCCAGGTATCTCATACTGCCTTCAAGGCCCGTCAGGTGACTTCCATTGAAACTGAATAGGAGTTCCAAGGAGTCCACCTTCCTTGGGAAAAAATCAAACTCTGGTTTGAAACTACAACTCTGGTTTGAACCTATAGCTCTGGTTAATAACTCTGGTTTAATCCTACAGCCCTGGTGTTCACCTACAACCCTGGTGTTCACCTAAGCCCTGGTTTAAACCTACAGCCATCGGATCATGAGCCCAACGCTCAGATGAGACAGAAGGTTTAAAAGGTTCTAACTCAATGTATATCCCCAAAAATATAACAACAGCCCATAACATGTTCTGATCACATTAACATATTTGGACTGTTGTCGAAGTTTGACAAAGTTAACTTAACTTCTGAAAGTAAAAAGACGCCCCAATTCCTGTAACCCATTTCAAGGGACATGACTTTAAAGACCAACAACCAGGGAGTCCAAAGCATCTTTAACGACCGTGGCTCGGCTCGTTATCCAACCAGCTAACTAAAGTTAGCCAGCTAGCAAGTCCAGCCAGCTTTAATGATATAAAAGCTCCCCAAACTTCACTTCAAAGAGAGATAGTCGTGGCTTTAAGGTGATAAAGAGTTCCCGTCCAGTTCAAGTAAACGTAAAGAACGAGGCTCCCACAATGGAGGGGGGGTGGGGGGGGGGGGGGGGGGGGGGGGGGTACAGGAGAAAAGACGAAGTCTCCAGCTAAAGCCATACTCTTCATCGCCATCCTCCTCCTCCTCCTCAGTCACCATCATCATCCTCCGAAGCACACAAGCACTTTAGCTGGAGGGAATCAAAGAGGAAGGCTATACCAGGCTTAGAAACCCCCGCGACGAACCGCGTTCCAGCGCGCCGGTAAAGCACACAAAAACGACCCCCCCAAAACGACCCCTTCCTTTACCTCCAACCCGGTACATGTTCGCTGCCATGGCTGCCCCCCGGGGTCCTGGCGTCTCCTCTCGCCGCTCGTAGCTCAGTTTCCCCCTGCCGCCGCTGTGTGTTGGAAAATGGTGGATTGATCAATACGAAGCGGACCAGCCAAGACACCTTAAAGAGACAGCGCTCATATTTCTTTTTTCCTATCCGAAAGCTGCGTCTGCGGAGCCGGGGTCGTATTAATTGACTCGGCCTGGCCTTGGGTAACCCGGGTAAAAATGTGGACAGCGATCGGAACAAAGCGGGTTTCCTTCCCCTGGAAGTCGGCGCACGACCGACCGAGTGGATTGAGGCAGCAGCGGAAGGGGGAGGAGGGGGAGGGGGGGGGGGGGGGGTGGGGGGTGGGGGCACCTTTGAGGCAACATCACTGGCCCCTGCCTCTCTCCCTACCCCGCCTACCAATGCAAAAAAAGAGAAAAGAAACAATGCTCGAATCCTCTGGCCAAGGGGACAAAAGGAGGACAGCCCACACAACTGTTGCTGTCTAAATAAACTTTTACATGAGGCCGAGATGCAATTCTTCAATCCGTTGTGATTACAGGTCTACTTAATGGTGTGTCCTGTAATGTGTTATCAAGAGCAATACCTGCTCCACAAGAAGAGATATTATAGAGGCAGAGGCAAAGCTATAACCTTCAATACACTGTGCATTTTATATTGTTGACTTTTCTCACACTGTCCGTCACCCACATCCGTCCAACACACTCATTCAACCAGCAGAAGCAACACAAAGCTACATCACTCCGAAGAGAGATGCAGCCTCCATATCTGCCTTGACATGCCCTTCCACGATCTCTCCTCAACAAAAAACATGGCTCTGTTGAAGAAGGTGACCTGGGAGAGGGCTTGTTTATGTGTGAGCGGGGGGTCTGGTCTCTCCCGGAGGGAGGGTTCTGATCCGACACTGTACTGTGTTTGATTAGGTGGAGAGGGTTTTTCTATAGACTAGCAGCCTTCCAACATGGAGGAATGCTGTGGCTGGGTTCTGATCCATACCATCTGGAAACCTCAATTACTAGTCCAGGCATTGTGGCGACTACACCATTCGTAGTCACATGATTATTCTAAACCAATCACTGTCGTTTTATTCAGCTTACCCCAAGTGCTTATTTTCCAATGCAGTGAATCTGTGGATTCAAAGGAGTGATTCTATTGTCTCGGGTGAGGTGATGCGTCTGAAGATGGTGTCATTCTGTCTAAGGTCTTTAAAATCTCTGGCTGAATGAAGCTTAAAAAGTAGTGCTCAGTCTGCGGGTAAATATGTGACTACGCAAGTGAATGAGCATACTATTTAACATGCTGAAAGTATAGACCACAAAAAGTGTCCAAGTGTTTCCTTCCTTGTTTCCGTCCTTTTTCTCTCTCTGCTCCAATACGCTACACCCCTTTCCTCTCCTCCCCTCCCTCTTCTCACCCCCCCTCTCCTCCCCTTCCTCTCCTCTCCTCCTCACTCGCCTCTCCTCCTCACTCGCCTCTCCTCCCTCCCTCCCTCTCTCCTCCCATCCCCACCCTCTCCTCCCCTCTCCTCCTCCATTCATCTCCCCTCTCCTCTTCTCCTCCCCCTCTCCTCTCCTCCTCTCCCTCTCCTCCTCCCCGCTCCTCTCCTCCCCGCTCCTCTCCTCCTCCCCCTCTCCTCACCCTTTCCTGTCCTCCTCCCCCTCTCCTATCCTCCTCCTCTCCTCCTCTATTTTACCTCTCCTCCTCCCCCTCTCCTATCCTTCTCCTCTCCCTCACCTCTCCTCCTCCCCGCTCCTCTCCTCCTCCTCTCCCTCAACCTCTCCTCCTCCCCCTCTCCTATCCTCCTCCTCTCCCTCACCTCTCCTCCTCCCCCTCTCCTATCCTCCTCCTCTCCCTCACCTCTCCTCCTCCCCCTCTCCTATCCTCCTCCTCTCCCTCACCTCTCCTCCTCCCCCTCTCCTCTCCTTTCTCTAGTACCTACTCTCCTCCTCTGTTTGTTTTCCTGGCAGCACACTGCTGTGTCCTCTGGTTCTCTTGTTGCACAGCCAGATGTTCTGTCAGACAGACAGGCAGGTCGAGAGGTGCTGCTTCCCCTGTCAGACAGACAGGCTGAGAAGTAGAAGCAGGGAAGAGAAGCAGAGAGACAGGCCTAGAGGTACTGTATAAGAGGTACCGTTCTCCCCTTTCGATCTCCATGGGTTCAGAGGAAGTCTGATTGGTTCAGTAACTGCATGGTAACTGCATGTAACTCACAGGAGGTTCAAGAGCTTCTCATTATGCAATCTCAATATATCTGCAGGAACTCCCCGGACTGATTCTGCAGTGGAACCTCACCTGTCTTTCTCTTGTTCTCTTGCTCTCCTCACCTCTCCTATTTTCTCCTTTTCTCTCTTCTCCTCTCCCCTCTCTTCTCTCTCCTTCTGCCTTTTCTCCTTTCCTCCCCCCTTATTTTCTCTTCTCGTCTATTCTCCTCTTCCCTCTTTTCTCCTCTCTTCTCCCCTCCTCACCTCACCTCCCCCCTCCCTTCTTTTCCCATCTCTTCTCCTGTCCTGTCCCCTTCCATCTTTTCTTTTCTCCTCTCCTCTCTTCTCCTCCCCTCCTCTCTGCAGCCTCCTCTCTGGGGTAAAGGAGAGGACTACAAGAGACAGGATATAAATGATGTATGTTGCAAGACACCATTACCCTCATTTGGTGTGCGGTCTCTCATCATTATATTGGCATGTTTTGGGATTCACTACAGACACAGGAATTAATAATATAACGGGAATAAGCAATGTACTTACTCCCCAATCTCAGTGTGAATTGCTACTTCAGATCCCACATGAGTACTGTAGCTACTACCATGGTTGCTGCAAGGTAAAAAAAATAAAATACGTTTAAGCAATGAACGTGAAAGTTTTCAAATAACTGAGTTTCTCCGACAGCATGTGATGTAAATGACTACACAGCAGGGGGCACTGTTGTACCACTTTCAGTAGAACTGTCCAGGGGTCCGTAAAGGTTGCAAGCACAAAACGGGGCTGAAAACGTGCGTACGCCAGTTTCCACTCAAAGTTAGTTATTTATAAATAAATTAAAACTTGACGGGAGAATGTGCGGTCTCTACGCAAACTATGACCCTCCCGTAAACCTACGCACATTTTGGTTACAGTGGGAATTTTTGATCTTCCACTTTTGAAAACACTGCAACAGTGTGAACTGGCATGTGTGAAGTACCATTTATCAACCAGTAAAGGGCGCTCTAAGTCTCCATTGTCCTCGAATGCTCCATCGGATGCAGGCGGTCACGAACGGACCGACATGGCTGACAGCGGACTGGACACCCCAACCCCACAAAGTGATTTGGGAAGGGTCAGGATCACGGATATTATAGCTACCAACACACAGCTCAGGCTTGCAGTCCTCAAACTCTTACATCATCATATTCACAGTACTGTGCTGGGCAGATCCTGCCATCATCCTTTCCCTTTTCCTGTTTACTAAGTGTTCTTTCTGATAAGGAGGCCTGTGTGTTTGTGCACATCTGCACTGTGTGTGATGTGAACACGTACGTGTGTGTGTGTTTTTGCGTAACCGTGTTTGTACTGTAGATGGTAACTCAGGCAGTTTGGGTGTGGAGAGCGCCGCTCCGATAAGGGAACACAATGAAGAAGTTGGTCACACATTACCGAGTCGGAAGAGAATTCTAGAAGAGCCGCTCTCCTCACCGGCCAGAGCTTGAAACCGAAACGCAGAACTGGAGAAACGGCCGCCAACGCCTTTCAAGAAGCGGTCTGTAAATCCTGTAGGATCAAGTCCCTTGCGACTGGCGGTCACACATACTCAGACCAATGTTCTTGTAAGAGGTTCTGCATGCACAGGACAAGGTGTGGACACTGAGAAGAAGCCAGACTGGAGGCTGTGTCAACGCATGGTGGGACAGCAAACATTTTCTGGCACAATGGAGAACCCCCCCCCCCCTCCAGCTGGCCCTCCCCTCCCTCCCAGCCAGCCAGCCAGCCAGCCAGCCAGCCAGGGAGCATGGTGTCCATGTGCCCCACCCTGCTGCAGAACGCTAGCCCTGCCCAGCCGGGGCAGGAAGAGCCGGGAATACCAGGAGCACCCTGGGCTCCCAGGACAGCTGCCTGGGGCTGCACCGAGAACAGGCAGGCAGGTGGGGAAGAGGCTGGGGAAAACCATGGTAACCATATCCATGGAACGGCAACTGCATCTGAGTGTCACAAACTGGATAGAGTTACTGCTGCGTGTACAGAACAATTGTTTTTGAATTTGATTTTTTATCATTTGCTGTCACCGACATCATTCCACCAGTCAGCACGCATTTTAAGTTACATCTGCAAAGACTACAGCTGTGAATCCATGGGATCGATCTGTCTGTCATTTTGTCTGTCTGTCTATCTGTCTGTCATTCTGTCTGTCTTTTGTTTTATCTGTCTGTCTGTCTGTCTGTCTGTCATTCTGTCTGTCTGTCTTTTGTTTTATCTGTCTGTCTGTCTGTCTGTCTGTCATTCTGTCTGTCTTTTGTTTTATCTGTCTGTCTGTTGTTTTGTCTGTCTGTCTATCTGTCTATCTGTCATTCTGTCTAGATTAGATTAGATTAGATTAGATGAACCTTTATTTGTCCTCCAGGAGGTGGAAATTGCAGTTCACAACAGCAGCAGGGTAAAGTACAGCACACAGAGTTGCAGGGTAATATACATAATGACAATAACATAACAATAGCAATAACAATGGCAATAGCAATAGGCGGGCACGATAAGGTCAGATATCTTAAAAAAAATAGAAAATAAGTAATTAAGTAATTAAGTAATTAAGTAGTCTGGTTAAGTAGTCATATTGCACTTAGTACAGAGTATCAATATAACATGAGTATTGCACATGATTGAGGTAAGTAATAAAAGCCAAAAAATATATAATACAGATATAGATACAATAAAAGAGTAATAACAGTAATAACAGTAATACTGCATGGTGGTGAGGTAGTGAAGGTAATAGTTATAATAATGGTAAAGGTGTAGCACATGATAGTGGCTATGGACAGCAGTATTTAGTGATTATTGTTAAACAGTCTGACAGCAGCAGGAAGGAAGGACCTGCGGAATCTCTCCTTCACACACCCGAGGGTGAATCAGCCTGTTGCTGAAGCTGCTCTCCAGAGCGGACAGTGAGTCCTGCAGGGGGTGTGACTCGTGGTCCAGCATGGTTGTCAGCTTTGCCAGGACACGTCTGTCACCCACCTCCTGCACTGAGTCTAGAGGGCAGCCCAGGACTGAGCTGGACTTCTTGATGACCTTGTCCAGCTTCTTCCTTTCCTCTCAGTGATGCCGCTGCTCCAGCAGACCACACCGTACATGATGGCAGAGGCCACCACTGAGTCATAGAAAGACTTTAGGGGTGCCCCCTGCACTCCGAAAGACCCTCAGCCTCCTCAGGAAGTACAGCCGGCTCTGACCTTTCTTGTACAGTGCGTCAGTGTGGTGAGTCCAGTCCAGGTTTGTGGGTTCAGGTGAACACCCAGGTACTTATAGGACTCTACTCTCTCAATGTCCATTCCCTGGATGTTCACCGGTGGAGGGGGAGGTCGGTGTCTGCGGAAATCCACCACCATCTCCTTGGTCTTGCCCGCGTTGATGAGGAGGTGGTTCGGCTGGACACCAGTCTACAAAGTCCTGCGTCAATTGCTTGTACTCCGTGTCATCATCGTCACTGATCAGTCCGACGATGGCGGAGTCGTCGGAAAACTTGAGCAGGACGCAGCCCTCCGAGTTGTGTCTGAAGTCTGCAGTGTAGAGGGTGAAGAGGAAGGGCGCAAGCACCGTCCCCTGTGGGGCCCCCACACTGCAGGTCAGGAGATCAGACACACCATCCCTGGTTCTCACAAAACTGGGGTCTATTTGTGAGGTAGTCCAGGGTCCAGTCGGCCAGGGGTACATCCACACCAGCCCGCACCAGCTTATCCCTCAGGAGCACTGGCTGAATGGTGTTGAACGCGCTGGAGAAGTCGAAGAAGGTAATCCTCACAGCACTGCCAGGACTCTCGAGGTGGGGTGAGAGCACGATGAAGCAGGAAGATCAATGCGTCGTCCACCCCGATTCCAGGTCGGTAAGCGAACTGCAGCGGGTCCATGTCTGAGCTCACCTCAGAGCGGAGGTGGCCCAGAATCAGCCTCTCCAGTGTCTTCATCATGTGTGATGTGAGAGCCACTGGCCTGAAGCTGCTGAGGTCCTTAGCCCGCGGTGTCTTAGGCACTGGTACCAGGCAGGAGGTCTTCCAGAGCAGTGGTACCCTGCTCAGCTTAAGGCTGAGGTTGAAGACCTGCCCCATGATCCCGCACAGTTCGTCCGCGCAGGATTTCAGGAGTCTGGGACTAATTCCATCTGGACCAGCTGCTTTTCGCGCATTGATCTTTCTCAGCTCTCTCCTAACTTGGCCGGATGAGAAAACTAGGGGGGAGCACGGGGGAGGGTGACGGGGGTCCATGGGGTTGTGATGGGTTAGTGGAATGCATGGAATGTAGGGTGTGGCCAGGGTGCAGGCAGGGCTGATGGGGGAGGGGGGCATTGACCAGGAGACAGGGCTAGAGGCAGCAGCTGGGGGGGGGCAATGGGTGGGTCGTTAAACCTATTGTAATACAGGTTCAAGTCGTTCGCCCATTGTAGATCCTTCTCAGCCTGGGGGAGGGGTGTGTTGAACCCAGAAATGGTCTTCAGGCCTCGCCAAACTTCCCTCGAGTGTTCTGTTGAAGCTGAACCTCCATCTTTCTCCTGTATTTGGCCTTGCCCTGTTTGATCATCCTCCTCAGTTCCTTCTGCACAGTCCTGAGCTCCTCTCTGTCCCCTGACTTGAAAGCTCTCTTCTTCTCCTTCAGGAGAACCTTGATGTCAGGGGTAATCCATGGCCTTGTTGTTGGCAAAGCACCGTACCTTCTTGGAGGGCACGGTGTTCTCAAAACAGAAGTTGATGTAGCCTGTGATAGTGTCAGTAATGGCATTGATGTCCTCCCCATGTGGATCGCAGAGTTCAGACCACGCCGTGGTGTCGAAGCAGGTCCCTCAGAGCCTCCTCGCTCTCAGTAGTCCACCTCTTCACCACGCGCCGCTCCACAGGCTGTCTGTGCACCAAGGGTGTGTACACAGGCTGTAGGTGGACAATGTTGTGGTCAGCTCTGCCAAGGGGGGGCAGGGGGGATGCAGAAAAAGCCTCCTTGGTGTTGGCATAAAACAAGTCCAGAGTCTTATTGTTCCTGGTAGTGCAGGTGACGTACTGTGTAAAAGTTGGTAACACAGACGAGGGTGGAGCATGGTTGAAGTCTCCAGAGATGAGGAAGAGGGCCTGTGGGTGCTGTGTCTGTAGTCTGCTGGTAACTGAGAGCAGTGTGTCACAGGCAGCGTCCCGACCTTAGCAGAGGGGGGAACATACACAGCTATCACTATAACCTGTGTAAACTCCCTCGGCAAGTAGAAGGGTCTCATGCTAACCGCTAGCAGTTCGATGTCCTTGCTACACATCTCCACTTTCACTGTACAGTGTCCTGGCTTGCACCATCTCTCATTAACAAACACAGCCAGGCCTCCTCCTCTCCTCTTACCACTGTCCTCCGTTCTTGTCCGCCCTCAGCAGGTGAAAGTAATCCAGTGCGACTGCAGAGTCTGGATTTGAGGGGTTAACCACGTCTCCGAGAAAAACTATAATTCCACACTTTCTATACTCCCGCTGGTGTTTCCCGCTGGTGTCTGTCTGTCATTCTGTCTGTCTGTCTGTCTTTCCTCCTGTGTGTAATGAGGCTTCGCTGCATGTCCAACTAGGCGTTGTCTAACCAGACACAGCTTCCTGCTCAGACCAGTGGGCCAGCAGAGAAGGGATGAAAGGCAGGATGGGGGGATGGAGATCAGGTGTGCTGTGATGTCCTGGTGAGCAGACTGGAGGGGGGAGGAGGAGGGGGGGGGGGGGCTGGAGCAGGCTGTTAGCCAGGAATCCACAACGCTGGAGGACCAGGAGAGGCCCACGAGAGACCCCCCTCAAAGCTGCCGACCACAGGAAGGGGGCCTGCATGCTCGTCTGGGGTGACAGTCAAGCTCTGTTTTTGGGCCCTCCCACCCTCCGCGCAGACAGCCTGTATTCACAAATCAGGGGCTGAGGACGCTGCACCGGGGACCCTTACGTCACTCGGAGGGAGTGGAAAGAGTTGACTCGTCGCTTTGACTCGTACCCAAGCTCTGTTCGAACGTTCCCCTTTCTCCGCGGTGTAGGAACAGACTCCTCTTTGTTTCCTTGCTAGTTTTCCAGAGCCCCGGTCGTTTCAGTCAGAGCTGAGCGTGGATTCTCAGAGGGACGGAGAGGGAGTCTCCCCCTGACAGCTGATGCTGTCAGAGCTCCCCTCAGAGGGCTGTGTGTCCTCACGTCTGTGCAGTAAGATTAGGTATGTTCCTGCTCGGGGGATGCATTTGGTTTGTTGAAGGATTCCCTCGTGTAAACTGGAAGGTCCAACTGAATCCACTTAATTAATCATGGGAATATATGATTAATACGTTTAATTCATCATGACATTTAATTATGATTAAATGTCATAATTAAATGTATGACACTGACAACATGACATCTTTTTGGGGGCGGGAGACTACGTACACAACAAAAAACAAATGCTTGGTAACACTGTTAGACACACATAGCACTGAGATATCTGGATAAAGAACATGTAACGAATAATCTGGAGAAATCAAGCAATTCAGGCTGCCTAGTAGTTGAACCACAAATAAAGCAAGGGGTGGGTTTGTTGGTCTGTGTCTCATCGCCTCATCAGGCAAAGTGGAGGAGCAGCAACAGTAAAGCTTTCACAGCACAATCCCACCCACGCCACGCTGACTCACGTCGTTAAGCAATGGATCACTGACGCAGAGATATCGACGACCAATCCTGCACGACCAATCCAGCAAGCTCATCCCCCCCCCCCCCCCCCAAACAGACAGAATGGTCAGAAGCTGTTTGTTCAGCAGTAGGTTATTGACTTGACTTGGAAAACACAAGGGCGCAATGTTGAGAGTCTCTCCCACGGTCGCGCCCCCCAACATTGTCCTGTCACAGGGTGGTACAGTCAGTCCCCTACAACTGGAGGTGCCCCCCTCCTAGGCTTGAAAGGGCACCGTAATCGAGGAGAGCCACAGAACAAGAAACATGTTGACATGATGACAGCAAGAGACGTGGATCCAGATTCAACATGAGATCTTCTCTCATTGCTCCCCTCCATCCCCCCCTCCCTCTCTCTCTCCCTCAGGCCTCGTAAAGGGAGCATTCCACACAGGCACCACCAACATGTGTTTTTCCATGTCCGCTTTGTAAACAGAACCTTAAAGTAGAAAATGAAATTTCTAAATACGGGGTCTATAAATAAGCAGCTGAGATTAGAGCGAATGGGCCCTGAGAGGAGGGGGACTCCCTAAAGAGGCCCATTAGGATGTGCGCTGAGTGAAACAATATCTCGACATCTCTGAGAATGACATTCTGTGTTACTGAAGTGCCCAGCCCCCACTGGGCATGTGGTCTGGGGCCGGGGGCCAGGGGGCGGGGGCCGGGGGCCAGGGCTGGGAGTTGGACTGGAGCAGACTCTGTAACAGTAGCTGGAGATGTAAGTGGGGCTAACTGCAGTTCAGGCTCGTGTTGACGCTGAGAGGCTCCAGGTTTCTCTGTGGGCCGGTGCAGTAGCTGTGGTTATAAGTGAGGTTGTAGCTGTGGTTGTAGGTGAGGTTGTAGCTGTGGCTGTAGGTGAGGTTGTAGTGGTGGTTGTAGGTGAGGATGTAGCTGTGTTTGTAGGTGAGGTTGAAGCTGTGGTTGTAGGTGAGGTTGTAGGTGAGGTTGTAGCAGTGGTTGTAGGTGAGGTTGTAGCTGTGGCTGTAGGTGAGGTTGTAGGTGAGGTTGTAGGTGAGGTTGTAGGTGAGGTTGTAGCTGTGGCTGTAGGTGAGGTTGTAGGTGAGGTTGTAGCTGTGGCTGTAAGTGAGGTTGTAGCTGTGGTTGTAGGTGAGGTTGAAGGTGAGGTTGTAGCAGTGGCTGTAGGTGAGGTTGTAGGTGAGGTTGTAGCTGTGGCTGTAGGTGAGGTTGTAGGTGAGGTTGTAGCAGTGGTTGTAGGTGAGGTTGTAGCTGTGGCTGTAGGTGAGGTTGTAGGTGAGGTTGTAGGTGAGGTTGTAGGTGAGGTTGTAGCAGTGGCTGTAGGTGAGGTTGTAGGTGAGGTTGTAGCTGTGGCTGTAGGTGAGGTTGTAGCTGTGGTTGTAGGTGAGGTGAAGGTGTGGTTGTAGGTGAGGTTGTAGGTGAGGTTGCTAGCTGTGGCTAGGTGAGGTTGTAGCTGTGCTGTAGTTGAGGTTGTAGGTGAGGTTGTAGCAGTGGCTGTAGGTGAGGTTGTAGCTGTGGTTGTAGGTGAGGTTGTAGAGTGGCTGTAGGTGAGGTTGTAGCAGTGGCTGTAGGTGAGGTTGTAGCTGTGGTTTGTAGGTGCGGTTGTAGCAGTGGCTGTAGGTGAGGTTGTAGCAGTGGCTGTAGGTGAGGTTGTAGCTGTGGTTGTAGGTGAGGTTGTGGGCGGCTTGGGGCTGGGGGATGGGGTTGGGGGCCTTGAGTTTGGGGCTGGGTTAAGGTGAGGCATGTGCCAGTCCTGGTCTGGTGACTAGAAGAGTCCTTTACCTGACAGAACACAGAGCACAGCAGCCAAAAATAAGTCATGTCCACATCCTCCCTACCCAGATACCTGCCCTCTCCCTCCCCACAGGCCTGATAAACATAGACAGGGCAGTCTCTGTCTACTCTAGTCCTGCTGTCTTATCAGGACTCACACCAGGCCAGAAGCCTGTGTTCCCAACATGGTTTAAATACAGCACAACACTCAACATGCAATTGGATGTTTTCTCTGAACTGTCACATACACATACACAATGTTAGCACACAGTCTAATTTCCCTCAGCTGTTTGTTGAGGACGTTGCTACCAAACTGTTGCTTGTGAGGGGCAGCATGCCGCTGGCCTGGGTGGGAGTGTCTCTGGAGATTCCTTGGAGGCAGCTTGGGTTAGAACCACTGGCACATGGCTCACGTGGAATGTTCCGGACTTGAATGTAGGTTAGGTGTTTGGTGGGAGTGTACACTAGAGGAGGACGCTCTGACATACTGTCCATGACGCGTGCCCACCAGGATACATGTTGCATTCACATTACATTTACATTTATTCATTTAGCAGACGCTTTTATCCAAAGCGACTTACAGTAAGTACAGGGACATTTTCCCTGAGGCAAGTAGGGTGAAGTGCCTTGCCCAAGGACACAACATCATATAGCCACAGCCGGGGCTCGATCTCACAACCTTCCGATCATGAGGCCAACGCCTTAACCATTGAGCCATCTGACCCCATCTGACCCCATCTGACCCCCTGCATGGCCACTATCAAATTAACAGGGATACACAGGGAGTGTGCCAATATGTGTGTGTATGTATGTGGTGGGGGGTAGTGAGTCGGGAGGGGTAGGGTGTGTGTGTTGGGGGGAGTGTGGGAGGAGGGGTAGTGTGAGAGGAGGGGTAGTGTGTGTGTGTGGGGTAGTGTGGGAGGAGGGGTAGTGTGTGTGTGGGGGTAGTGTGGGAGGAGGGGTAGTGTGTGTGTGTGTGTGTGTGTGGGGGGGGTTAGTGTGTGTGTGGCGGTGGGGGTTATTGTGTGTGTGGCGGTGGGGGTGGGGGTTAGTAGTCGGGGGTAGGAAGGAAACCCAGACATAAACGCTGGAATGCAGAGTGCCTCTGATGCTGTGGGGCTGAGACACCTGTCTGCTCTCCGTCTAACAGGGTGGAGGAACACCCCTCCCTCATTTCACATCCCTGCTGCCCTCTCCTCCCATCTCCCCACTCCTTCCCTCACCCCTGCTCCAACGCCTCCCCTCTCTATTACTCTCTCTCTCTACTCACTCTCCTCCACTTCCCTCCCCTCTCCCGTGCTCTCTCCCGCTCCTCCCCCTTCTCTTCTCTGAGTGGATTAGCTAGGCCTCACGGAGCAGCAACAGTGACACAACTCTGAAGCAGGTCTCAGATGATCTGAAGGATGAAGCCAGTGACCTGGACTGTCCATCCCCCAGCCCCCCCTGGCTCGACCACCAGTCTCAGGGTCCAGCTCTCCAAAACTCCCCAGCCTCCCTCCCATGTCCTCTCCAGCATCACATGTCCTTCTGGTCTTTTACAATCCTCCCAATGCTGTCTGGTTCTTTACAGCACAGACACTGTAGTCCTCCCAATGCTGTCTGGTTCTTTACAGCACAGACACTGTAGTCCTCCCAATGCTGTCTGGTTCTTTACAGCACAGACACTGTAGTCCTCCCAATGCTGTCTGGTTCTTTACAGCACAGACACTGTAGTCCCACTGCTGTCCCTTGCTCCTTGTCTATCCAGACCTCTTCACCTTAGTAGAGCACTGTCAGCTTCTCAGAACATGTCACCAGTCACCTCATCCACAGCCTCTCTATCTCTGTCACCCTCTCTTCTCTCCTCCGTCCTCTGTGCCCTGCTCCTCACCTCACCTCCTTCCGTTCATCATTCCTCACCTCCTTGCCTCCTTTCCTTGCCTCTTCTCCTCTCCTCCCTCACGCCCTTCCTCTCCACGCCACTGAGCTTGACTCTGCATTGCAGCTGCAACCACACCAACCCTGCACCGCAGCAGACCACTAGACGTGAAGGGTAATATAGTCATGCCCTCCGGAACACACACACACAGATAAACACGCACACACAGATAAACACGCACACAGACCTCAGTGACCTGTGGGTGTCCGAGAGGACCGGCGTCTCTCAGCGCGCTTGGCTGACGGTTGAATGGAAAGCGTTCTTAAAGCGGTGAGCTAAGAGATAAGACGGAGCGCAGCTCGCGGGCAGCTAGCGGCAGATTGAGCTTCGGGGTGCTAATCAGCTGGGAAACTCTCACTGCTCTGGGAAGTAGCAGGAGAATGTGGTCGTTACTGGCCACTGGACCTGCGCCATGTCATCGCAGGTCTAGACAGCAGCCATGTGTGAATTGATGACCTAACGCTCACATGGGTTGGAAACAAGTGCCCACATTTTTGGGAGGGAGGCACTGATAAGGTCTATGGCTTTATGGTAAGGGGATTTTATGTGCGACAGATCGGTGGTGGCTTGGGGGTTTACATGCTTTTCTGTGTGACACTGGGATGATTGAATATGATAACTAGGCTAATACCAGCCCCCAACAGATCCTGTCATTACAGAATCCATCTCCCCTCCATCATCTCTGACAATGAGCATGCACGATTGATAAAAAAACCCACCGCCAACTTTCGACCTGAGCCTCGCAGAAACACATTCCTTGGCGTTCGACGTGAAAGGGCGAATTGTATTTCAACCTAACACTGCCTGCCGCCGCGGTTGAGAAAAAAACCCGAAGACAACGTAGGTGCGGGTGGGTGGGGCTAGCAGACAACTCTGCTTGCGACTCTCCCGCCCGGTCTTTGATTGACATGGACGTCGACCAAGAGAAAGAGGGGCCGGGCGTGGAGGGCGGGGCTATTCAAATGAGTCGGTGTCTACTGTGAAAGAGATGCTCCCAGCCTCTGCTGGAACACTTGCGCTTGTGAATGTAACGGTGCGAAAGTGTACTCGATTGCGCTTTCTCGTATTGTAAACAAAAGCAAAGGCTGCTTTCATCCATCGCAACGAGCGACATGGCTTCAAATGTCCAAAGTGCGACAAGACGGTGTATTTTGGTAAGTAGCCCAGTTACCCATTGACTGTCTGTCTGCTAACCTGGAATTGATTGTATATTCGATATAAATATGGTTAGGCGAGATAAAGAGATAGGCGTTAGCTGAACCGTTCCTGTTACTAATGAAAACAATTATCGTTTTTTTTTTCTTTTTTCTCAATATTGTAAATAATCGCAGGTTTTCTATCATTAAGGATAAATAAGCAAACTACGTGCCACGTCTTTCTTTTATCAAACGTTCAGTCTGTTGAATTATAATTTGAATCATTCATTGCGTGGCGGTCGCATGTCTAGACGTCTTGCTTGACCCTCGCAATGTTTGCACGCCATCAGCGCAATTTCTGTGCTCCATAGTATCAATCCACGTTCGGTGCATTCCAAAGATTAGGGTTACCTATTGGGAACAAAAGTTGCTGGTCACATTCCTTCTACTGTAAATAATTGACTAACTGAAAAAACAGACAAGCGATCACTGGGAAGCGGCAGAGTGCAAGCTGTACGACTGAGATCAATTCTAACTGCCGATCGATCGCCATAAAGTTAACCTAGAAATGTGACAGATTGAATGTGCTGTGCTTGGCACGCACAGCTATGCCAGTTGTCTTGTGAGGGTGCTTTCTGTGCTTGTTGCCCAGGGTGGGAACGTGCCATATGTTGAAAATGACCACTCCCTGTGGAGATGTGCACTGTGCTGTGGTCAAGCTGTGTCCTCGGACCGGGCCTATTCACAGCCACATGACAGACAAACAAAGATGTACACAACCCCCCCAGCTTGGTTTAACTAACAGTGCACATCAAAGGTAACGTTATTAAGCTGTCTTGATTGAAGGCACAGTCACATGGGGCGTGTGTGCGCGGCGCGCGTGCGTACGGATTGAAGCGGATTGAAACAAATAAATTTACCCTTCAATGGTTTCACCCCAACTACACCTCACAGCAGAGGAAAGCTGTCATGGGTTCAGAAAGTCTATTAGAGGATGGAAGGGTGGTTATATAACTCCAGCTGCTGCTCATGCTGAACCACAACTGGGTCCCGCAGGTCACTGAACTGGAAGAACGCGTCCAAATAATGACAGGATCTCCTGAAAACAGCCATCATACACATCTGGCTGAACCAGCGATTTTGTGGTCTGTCATCCCCAGCAGCACGTCTGTGAACCCCAGGCATTCCTACTTTCATATTCCTTTTCTTCTTTTTATGTAACTCACTGGGATCCTGCCTGTGGTTATTTTTTACTATTACTACTGGCTGAGAGATGGGGTGTGGCTGTGTGTGTGTGGCTGTGTGTGTGTGGCTGTGTGTGTGTGGCTGTGGCTGTGTGTGTGTGGCTGTGTGTGTGTGGCTGTGTGTGTGTGGCTGTGTGTGTGTGGCTGTGTGTGTGTGGCTGTGTGTGTGTGGCTGTGTGTGTGTGTGGCTGTGTGTGTGTGTGGCTGTGTGTGTGTGGCTGTGTGTGTGTGGCTGTGTGTGTGTGGCTGTGTGTGTGTGGCTGTGTGTGTGTGGCTGTGTGTGTGTGGCTGTGTGTGTGTGGCTGTGTGTGTGTGGCTGTGTGAGTGTGGCTGTGTGTGTGTGGCTGTGTGTGTGTGGCTGTGTGTGTGTGGCTGTGTGTGTGTGGCTGTGTGTGTGTGGCTGTGTGTGTGTGGCTGTGTGAGTGTGAGAGAAAGTAGAAGTGTTCCCTCGAGTAATCTTGACTCATGCAGTGTTCAGGGAGAGAGGCTTCTGTGTACAGTGATTTTGCTGTGATATTACTTTGATGTGTGATGTTACTATGAGGTGTGATGTTACTATGAGGTGTGATGTTACTATGAGGTGTGATGTTACTATGAGGTGTGATGTTACTATGAGGTGTGATGTTACTATGAGGTGTGATGTTACTATGAGGTGTGATAGAGAAAGATAGGATGGGAAGAGAGGATGATGAGGTCTGATCCAGGGTGAGGTAGGACGACGAGGTCTGATCCAGGGTGAGGTAGGATGACGAGGTCTGATCCAGGGTGAGGTAGGATGACGAGGTCTGATCCAGGGTGAGGTAGGATGACGAGGTCTGATCCAGGGTGAGGGACATGTGAAGAGGTCCGGGGGAGGTGTGGCACTCCCGTCCTCTCACCCTCTGAACGTCAGGGTGGTGACATCACGGAGGAATGTCGGACTGCTACTTTAAAAGGAGATTGCAGTCGCTTCCATCACCTAGCCTTCTCCACTCCCCTGACTGCCCAGCAGAGGAGGAGAGCATAAGCTCAGGATAATATTGTCATAGGCCTGTCCACAACCTCCATGGGCAATACCTAATATAGTTAGTGTGAGAATTTGCCATTGAGAGGTTTTCTTAGGATTTAGAAGATTCAGAACTGTTCTTTTAGCTGTCTTGGTAAAAACTAAAGCAAGGGTTTTGCCTTACCGTATAACTCCTCTTCTCCTCCCTCTCTCTCTATCATGTCCCCCTCTCTCCATCTCTCCCTCCTCTCTCTGTCTGTCTCTCCAATCCCCGCCCCCCCCCCTTCCCTCTCCCCCATTTCCCTATCCCCTCATCTCTTCTGAGACACACTTATTAAGCATGTTGTGTTAAACTGCTGTGGCAAACCACTGTCTGGATGGAAACTTCCAGCTTCTAAGGAAATGTTTGATTATTTACCGCCGGGGACTTTATTTGGCAGCTGTTCGCAGCTGTTACAGTCGCAACTGAAAGGAATACGAGGATCCCGGTGTTCCTGCGCGGTGCAACTCGCCCTGCAAACTCTTCCTCTCTTCCCTTCACAGAAGGCTATCCGTGCTGTGTGGGAACCCCATAGCCTATTACAGACATTGCATGACAGAGTGTGTGCTGTATCAATGTGTGCGTGTTTATGTGATGACTTGGCATATGTGTTTGCTCGAGAGTGTGTGTGCGCATGCACCATACGAATGACTTTGCGTGTGCGTGCATGCTGTTGACTTTGAGTTTGAGTTTGTGTGCGCGCAGCAAAATTGACTTAATCCAACATACATTTACATTTATTCATTTAGCAGGCACTCTTATCCAGAGTGACTTACAGCAACTACAGGGACATTCTCTCCCCCCCCCCCCCCCCCCCCGAGGCAAGAAGTAGGGTGAAGTGCCTTGCCCCAAGGACACAACGTCATGATGACACAGCCGGGGTTCGAACCAGGGACCTTCCGATTACTAACCCGACACCCTAACCGACTGCGCCACATGACTCCCAACTTGGGGCAAGTCTGTTCCTGGCCCGGACTATAGACCAGTGATGTCGAGCAGCATTAGCTGTTGTGCTGCATGTCAACTAGGTTAGCGAGCTGAAGATGAAGTCATGTTGGTGGTGTGCCAAGGGATCCTCTTTCTCTCCCTTTCACTCTTGTTTTCGTCCCTTCTTTTAATATGTCCCTGTACTTGGTGTGGCCCCAGGCTCTGGATTCCTGTCCTGAATGTAAGTGTGGAGGAGAGGAGGAGAGGAGAAAGGGGGGGGGGGGGGGGGTTGAGAGAAACCCTTAAAGCATCCTACGCAATATAATGGCCAAGGACATCGCCGTTCAGACAAGGCCGTGTTTGTCCCCTGCCCGCTCGCCAAGCAGAATACCTTGCGGCCTCCCCTCGCCCTCCGACACGTCACTCTCCTCCTCTTCCTCCTAACCCTCCTCTTCCTCTCTGGAGCCTCCTGCGTTCCGCTCGGCTGCCCAGCGTGGCTGTGTGAGCTCCTGCTTACGTAACGTGCCCTCGCTCCTGCCTCCTCTGGAGCCGCGCGGAACCACGGAGGAAAGTGTTCTACTAGGACCATCTGTCCTCCGCATTCAGTGTTCTTGCACGGTCCTCCATCCACCGCACATTCAGTGTTCTTGCACGGTCCTCCATCCACCGCACATTCAGTGTTCTTGCACGGTCCTCCATCCACCGCACATTCAGTGTTCTAGAAGGGCCCTCTGTCCTCCGCACCTTTCAGCCCCCACAATTCCACTTTTCATCAACATTCGATTTACTTGTCGGATGCTTTTAGCCAAAGCGACACAGGGAAGTGCTGTGGCTCAGGAGCTGACTGTACCCCAGCCGGCCTGGCTCTCTACACAGGGTCATTACCTGGCAGAGATCTGCTGTGTCATTGGGTTCTTAGGAAATTATTAATTGAATTTGGCGACTCTTGTCTCTATCGAAATAGATGAAACCCTTTTGATCATTCTTCTCCCAGATTGAATTATGTACTGTTCCCGCCCCCAGTTCTGCCTGGGAATTCATCCATGATAGCAACAAAAAGGTTGAATCTCTTCTTGTTAGAGTGTGTGTGTGTGTGTTGGGGCGGGGGGTAGTAAAAGCATGTTTCCCAGCCAGTGTAGCTGAACAGTAGCAACATTGTCAGATGCAGCTGAAAGGCCCGAGCAGGATCAGTATTCAGACCAGTGCTGCTCTGTGAGGTTGTGCTTTTCAAACCGTGACCCTCTAACTATAGCTCTCATGACGGAATATAACAGTAGCCTATATAACAGTAGATCTAACAGTAGATCTAACAGTAGATCTAACAGTAGCCTATATAACAGTAGAGCTAACAGTAGCCTATATAACAGTAGAGCTAACAGTAGCCTATATAACAGTAGAGCTAACAGTAGCCTATATAACAGTAGAGCTAACAGTAGCCTATATAACAGTAGAGCTAACAGTAGCCTATATAACAGTAGAGCTAACAGTAGCCTATATAACAGTAGAGCTAACAGTAGCCTATATAACAGTAGAGCTAACAGTAGCCTATATAACAGTAGAGCTAACAGTAGCCTATATAACAGTAGAGCTAACAGTAGCCTATATAACAGTAGAGCTAACAGTAGCCTATATAACAGTAGAGCTAACAGTAGCCTATATAACAGTAGCCCACATGACTGAGGCTAGCTGCAGAGGGGGAGACTGAGTGAGAGGGAGGGAATGGGATTGAGAGTGAGAATGCAGGAGGGTTTGTGAATGGGAGGGAGGGTGAGACAGACGGAGGGAGAGGGATTGAGGGAGGGAGGAAGAGAGAGGGAGTGAGGGAGGGAGGGAGGGAGGTGAAGAGAGGGAGGGTGAAAGAATGAGGGAGGGCGAGAGAGGGAGGTGGAGAAAGTGAGTGAAAGGGAGGTGAAAAGAGGGAGGGTGGAAAGGATGGTAAGAGGGAGGGAGGGATGGGAGGGATGTGTGTGAAGGAGGGATGTGAGGGAGGGATGTGAGGGAGGGAGGGATGTGACCCAGAGTGAGTTCTCCTGACCAGTGTAGCCAGACAGGATGTGAGTTAACTACAGACCACTGACGTCACCCAGCAGACCTCACGAGGGCGGCCTCTCCAGAGGGGAAGGGGGGGGGGTTTGGCAGAGGCGACACACCACCTCCTCCTCAGCCACATTTCCCCTGGGGTTGCATCAGCCACAGACAGCAGTAGAGGCAGAAACATGTATTCCAGAAGAGGCAGCAGTAGAGGCAGAAACACACATCCCAGAGGCAGCAGTAGAGGCAGAAACACACATCCCAGAGGCAGCAGTAGAGGCAGAAACACACATCCCAGAGGCAGCAGTAGAGGCAGAAACACACATCCCAGAGGCAGCAGTAGAGGCAGAAACACACATCCCAGAGGCAGCAGTAGAGGCAGAAACACACATCCCAGAGGCAGCAGTAGAGGCAGAAACACACATCCCAGAGGCAGCAGTAGAGGCAGAAACACACATCCCAGAGGCAGCAGTAGAGGCAGAAACACACATCCCAGAGGCAACAGTAGAGTCCGACACACACGCATCTCACAGGCCTCCCCCCCCCCTTCCCCCATCCCTCCAACGTCTACATCACCACAACGTTCAGCCTTGAGCACGACTGCCACATCAGTCCCACGAAACCTCCAACCACCAAGAACTTCAGAGACTGCTTATTATGGGATGTGGAGCAGTGTGGCTAGCCCTCTCACTGGTGCCCTTACTCAATGCCTCTGGCTGTGTTGCTGGGGTGGTTTGGCATGCTAGTGTGTGGCTTGAGGACTGAATAGCTATTGTCTCGGGGGCAGGTCAAAGGGGTGTTTGACCTTGAGGGCGGTTTGTTGTCCAGTGTAGCAGAAGGCTCAGAGGACACAGGAACCCCAGGCATGGCCTTCCTTCCTGCTGTGGAGGTGGAGGTGGGAGGGTCCTGTGTCCGGTCCTTTGTGAGTGTGTGCGTGTGTCTGTTTTTATGTTTGTACCTCTTTCTTTGTAACTTTGTGCCTTTCATGTGCAGC
The DNA here is from genome assembly GCA_030340685.1 of Protosalanx chinensis. Classification (NCBI taxonomy): domain Eukaryota; kingdom Metazoa; phylum Chordata; class Actinopteri; order Osmeriformes; family Salangidae; genus Protosalanx; species Protosalanx chinensis. Next base: position 13,783,996 of record CM059324.1, on the reverse strand, counting down.
CCCAGCCATGGAATCAGCCTCGGCCCCAGCCCCTGGCCTCAGCCTCTAGGCCCTCTGGAGACAGGTGCAGCACAGCTAACGTGTAGGATGCCCTCCTAGACTCAGGTGGAGCAGAGCTGGCAAAGAGAGGACAGGGCGGAGGTAGAGGGGGCTGAAGGAGAGAGGAAGGTGATGGAGGGGGATTGGACAGGTGGGAGAAGGCAGGAGAGGAGGGGGGTGGGTTTGGACAGGAAGTGGAAGGGGGGGGTGGTCAGGTGGTGTAGAAGGTGGGTGGGGGTGGGGGGGGTGGTCAGGTGGTGTAGAAGGTGGGTGGGGGTGGGGGGGGTGGGGGGGGGGGGGGTGGGGGGGGGGTGGTCAGGTGGTGTAGAGTAGAGTGGTCAGGTGGGGGTTTACAGTAGGAATGAGCAGAACAGATGGCTCCACAGCATGGAGACCTTCAACACAAATGAGCCAAACCAGGCATTACATGGAAACACTGACCCTAGCATCCAACACCATGGCCTCATATGCACTGGGCTATATTTGGACAGTTTTTTTTTTATCGTCTTAATGTGTCACTAAAATGCACGCTCTACCGCTCTGTGGGTGAGTGAGTGGGGAAGGAATGTGAATGAAGATGGAGGGTGGAGGAGTGCAACACTGGAGTCATTTATGTTGATTAAACAGAGGTGGACGAGGTTGCTCATCACATTCAAAGACATAATGTACCCTCATCCGTCTCTCTCTCTCTTTATCTCTCTCTCTCTCTCTCTCTCTCTCTCAATCTCTGTCTGATCTCTCCTATCATCAAGTCCCTTATTGCTTGATTGACTGTCTTTCTTTTCTAGACATGTATCATTACCATGGTAAATTTTTTGCCGGTAATGATATCAGATATGAGTGAAAGCCCCGATCATCAAGCCATACACACATACACTGTCATCATGTTACTGAGTGATATGAGCACAGCGCCTCCTGCCCTGGTCAGAACTAAGACCTTGGAGGACATTCCGCCCGCATTGCATGATGGGAATTCAGCTGTGCAAATGTTTTCCAGGATGGAGTGCTTATTTATCTGCCAAGCGAAAGATCATCTGCTTCTCTCCATCCCTCTCTCCACCGCTGCATCATCCTACCCTCCATCCCTTCCTTCATCTCCCTCCATCCCTTCCGCTTTCCTCTTTCCATCCCCTAATCTCTCTATCTCAATCCGTCTCTCTATCCCTCCATCCTGCTCGCCATTCCTCTCCCTACCCCCTCCTCCATACCCCCTCCTCCATACCCCCTCCTCCATACCCCCTCCTCCATACCCCCTCCTCCCCATCCCCTCCTCCCTACCCCCTCCTCCCCATCCCCTCCTCCCTACCCCCTCCTCGCTACCCCACCCCCTCCTCCCTACCTCCCCATCCCCTCCTACCTACCCCCCCATCCCCTCCTCCCTACCCCCTCCTCTCTACCCCACCCCACCGACTCCTTCTCTCCACCCCCCACCTGGCTCCAGAGCTCTGATACCCTGGCAGGGTTGAGCTATGCGGTCTCGTTAGTGTTTCTAATTAAGGAGGTGTAATTATGCCTATGGGGCAAGGGCCCATTAGAGGCCCCTCATCCCTGAAGACCCCTGCTCCTTATTATCGCTTCCTAATTACACACACTGGATTGCTGCACAGCCCATAAACTGCTCTCTCCAGATCTCCCCTCTATCATCCGGGTCTGTCTCCATCTCATCCTCTAAGTCCTAATACAAACACGAAAGGGACTCCCACTACCCAGAATGCTGTCTGCTCTGACCGGGAGGAACAGGTTCCAGAACCATCTGACAGCTGATGTTCTTAATGTTGATGGTTGAAAGGACTTGTTGGGATCCAGCTCCAGTATCGGGACTCCTCACTCCTCACAGAGAAAGAGCACCTCTTCCTCCTCTCTGTTCCAGCTTCTCCTATTGGCCTTGCCAGGATTAGAGCCCTCCCTCCTCTCTGTTCCAGCTTCTCCTATTGGCCCTGGCAGGTTTAGAGCCCTCCCTCCGCTCTGTTCCAGCTTCTCCTATTGGCCCTGGCAGGTTTAGAGCCCTCCCTCCGCTCTGTTCCAGCTTCTCCTATTGGCCCTGGCGTTTTTACAGAGAGCCTTATTCAATCTTGAGCGGATATATTTTCCCACTTATTGCTGATTCTATTAGTTGGCGTATGACTCTAATATACGGTGGAAGAGGCGACAGCAAAGGAAAATGAGTTCGCTCTGTCTGTCTCTTTCCCCCACCCTTCCTCTCTCCCTCTCCTCCTCCTCCCTCCGGAGGACATCAGCAGAGGACAGAGTTTCTTCCCTGCTAGTTGAAAGTCGGGCTTATTAAACTGCTGGGGTCGCCTGTGACATTTAGATCGAATCATTTAGCAGACGCTCTTTTCCAGAGTGACATACAGCAAATACAGGGACATTCCCCCCTGAGGCAAGTAGGGTGAAGTGCCTTGCCCACACAACGTCATATTGACCCAGCCGGGGGTTTGAACCAGGCACCTTCTCATTACGCACGGACTGCAGCACATGACTCCTGTGACCCTTGAGTGCAGCATGGTGAATATCCAGGTCTGTGTTGGCAGGAGAGGCCTGAGCCGGACGCTGGAGGGTTAACCTCAGGAGCAGCACAGCTAAGAAGCTTAACGCAGGTATCATATGTCTGCTGCTCTCTGGGCCTGGGCTCACTGAGGTCCTCTTAACCAGCAGCAGCAGAAGGGAAGGAGACACAGGTCACCCTGTCAATGAAGGACTCTCCTGGAGGTTTGCTTGGGTCCAGGGGACTGGGGAGTCAGGTGGCAGAGTGGTTAGGGAATCGGGTTAGCAATGAGAAATGTCCTGGTTTGGATTCCAACCGTGCCAACAGGGCGTTGTGCCATGGCTGCCTGGGAGAGGAGGGAAGGGTCTAACAGTCCCTATCCCCTAGCAGACAGGTTGTTGTTGTTGTTGTTGTTGTTGTTGTTGTTGTGGTGTGTCTGCACGCGTGCATACCCTGCAAAGGAGGGTCCTCGTTCCTTATTGTTTCAGTGTAATTGACAGAGAAACAGACAGACTGATTGGAGATGAAGCCAGCCCTGTGAGGGGAGGGGGGAGGGGGAGGAGGATTGTAAAACAGAAAGGAAAGGTTAATGGTAATAGGGAGGGAGGGAAGGAGTGGGAGGGAAGGAGGGGGGGTATAGGGAGGAAGGGATGGAGAGAGAGAAAGAGATGAGGGAGTGTAAAGTGACCCTGGCGTCCGGTTGACTGTGTCCTGGCGACCCTGATAAGAGAAGGTGTTTCCTCCAAGGTCTTGGCTGCCCCTGCCCCTCTACCCTGCCCCATTGTTAACACTGTTGCGTGTTATGATGTATATATGGAGGAGTATATTTAGGACCCGTCCAACCAGGTCTGGAAGGCAGCTGGAGGGAGGGAGGGAGGGAAGTAGGGAGGGAGGGACGGAAGTAGGGAGGGAGGATGTGGAGCGATATGGATTGGCTGTGCAGACTGTGCTGTCCAGCTGGACTTATGTCTGTCTATCCCACTGGGACCAGCACAACATCCTGGTGTGTGTGTGTGTGCGTGTGCGCGTGTGCGCGTGTGTGCGTGCGCGCATGCGTGTGTTTAATGTGTGTGTGAAAGTTCCTACCACAGCCTTCCAAACAGGATTTAGTCTGGCACACAGATAAATGGTCATACTGTCATCTATGAAGCTCTGAATATCCCCTTTCTCCACAGTAGTCTACTGAGAGAGCTTCTTTATAAGGGAACACAATGACCAGAGAGCACTAATGGATTAGAAAAAAGAGGGAATTTAACCCCGTTAAAGGTAGTCCCAAGTCTTCCGTGAATGCTGCTTTCTCTGGAAATATATTCACTAATCATTTTTTCTGCTCCCCCTCCCTCCCCACTGCACCCCTGCCCCCCCCACCCTGTCTTTCTGTCATGCTGTCTGTTTTAGCTGAGAAGGTGTCCTCGCTGGGGAAGGACTGGCACAAGTTCTGTCTCAAGTGTGAACGCTGCAACAAGACTCTGAACGCAGGAGGCCATGCTGAGGTATACACACTACATACACACACACACACACACACACAGTACCTACACACACCCCGTACACACACAAACACACAATCTATACCCGTACACACATACACCCCGTAAACACACTCTCTGTACACACACACACACTATACACACACACACACACACACTGTACCCACCCACGTACCCTGTACACACACACACACACACACACAAAGTACGGAAGTATACAATTAAATAACTAGATATAAAAAGATAGGAATAAAAAAATTATGCATACATACATATGACTGAAGTACTGTATGTACACAAGTGTGCAAATGAAATCAAGGTGGCTTGTGCAGAGTGCAAGGAAGCTTGAATGGTCGGTAGGTAGAAGTGTTCAATGTCAGTGGGAGTCCTTGGCCTTGTTGAAGAGGACAGTAGCAGATGGAAAAGTAGGGTATTGCAACAAAACATGCAGGGTGAGGATTAGGATGGGGGAAGGGAATTATTGCCATGGTGGAAGTATTGATCATGTAACATTCCACTCATTCATATGGGCTCATCTCTCTCTCTGATGCCATCACACTGCTTCACTACTGATCACCCACTGTGTGCCAGCCTGGTGTGCTCAAGTTCTACTTTAGCCTCATCCTCTCGGAGAGGGCTGTGTTTACGTTGTATGCTAGTGTTTTGTACTAGCATTGTGTGCTAATGTGCTAGCTACTGTGCTAGCATTGTGTGCTAATGTGCTAGCTACTGTGCTAGCATTGTGTGCTAATGTGCTAGCTACTGTGCTAGCATTGTGTGCTAATGTGCTAGCTACTGTGCTAGCATTGTGTGCTAATGTGCTAGCTACTGTGCTAGCATTGTGTGCTACTGTGCTAGCATTGTGTGGGGGAATTGTGGGTCAGCATTCCCCTTCTGGGGGCAGTGTGCAGTCAGACTCATTACTGGGATCAGGCTCATCTGCCCTGCAGGCTCAGGACTCCCTGAGTGTGGGGAGAGTGTGTGTGTGGGGAGAGTGTGTGTGTGGGGAGAGTGTGTGTGTGGAGAGAGTGTGTGTGTGGGGAGAGTGTGTGTGTGGGGAGAGTGTGTGTGTGGAGAGAGTGTGTGTGTGGGGAGAGTGTGTGGGGAGAGTGTGTGGGGAGAGTGTGTGGGGAGAGTGTGTGTGTGTGCGTGGGGAGAGTGTGTGTGTGCGTGGGGAGAGTGTGTGTGTGTGTGTGTGCGTGGGTAGAGTGTGTGCGTGGGGAGAGTGTGTGTGTGTGCGTGGGGAGAGTGTGTGTGTGTGCGTGGGGAGAGTGTGTGTGTGTGCGTGGGAAGAGTGTGTGTGTGCGTGGGGAGAGTGTGTGTGTGTGTGTGTGTGTGTGTGGGGAGAGTGTGTGCGTGGGGAGAGTGTGTGTGTGTGTGTGTGTGTGTGGGGAGAGTGTGCGTGGGGAGAGTGTGTGCGTGGGGAGAGTGTGTGCGTGGGGAGAGTGTGTGCGTGGGGAGAGTGTGTGCGTGGGGAGAGTGTGTGCGTGGGGAGAGTGTGTGCTTGGGGAGAGTGTGTGCGTGGGGAGAGTGTGTGCCTTCTGCCCAGTGGAGATCCAGAGCTGCTTCCTGCTGGACACTGAAGTCATCTCCCAGCAGGCCTCAGAGGATGCTTCTCTGTCTGTTAATCTCAACATGTGATTATATGTGCGTGTTCTCTATCGCTTTCTCTCTCTCTCTCTTCCTCCCTTCTTTGCTCTCTCAATCTCTCTCTCTCTTTCTCTACCTACCTCTCTCTCTCTCTCTCTCTCTCTCTCTGTCTGTCCACTTCATGGATAGCACCCAAATACCGCCCTCGGCTGTGTGTTGCCATGACGAGAGCGGAAAAAGTCCATGCCCTATCGTCATGGAAACGGACAAGGGGCTATGAGCTGGGGGTTGGAGGGGTGTGTGGGGGGGAGGGATTAAGGAATGTTTTGGCATTGCTGGATGGAGGATTGGATAAAGAGAGTGGACGACGATACCTAATCTCCTACCCGGTATGCAGAGAGCCAGCAGCCCCCTAGGAGGCTGGTGAAGCCCAGCCCGGCCTCTCTCCCTGGGCCGAGAGAGGAGCACAGCTCCCTGGAGGATCTGGTTCATGGCTGCTGGTCGGGACTATTGGCCTAACAGCAAGATAGACACTGTACCAGGTCCCCCTCCCCTCTCCCCCCGAGGGACGTATAGATGATAGGTCAGATGCTCTGATTGGTGGCTGATAGGACAGATGGGTGGATGTGTGAGCGAATGCAAGGATGGACAGTTTAGTGGATGGATTGATGGATGGATAGTTGAATGGATGGATGGATGTGTGGGTGTGTGGATGTGTGGGTGAGTGGATGTGTGGGTGAGTGGATGGATGGGTGGATGGATGGATGTGTGGGTGTCAGGGTGTGTGGATGGGTGGATGGATGGGTGGATGGGTGGATGGATGTGTGGATGGGTGAGTGGATGGATGGATGTGTGGGTGTCAGGGTGTGTGGATGGATGGGTGAGTGGATGGATGGATGGATGTGTGGATGGGTGAGTGGATGGATGGATGTGTGGGTGTCAGGGTGTGTGGATGGATGGATGTGTGGATGGGTGAGTGGATGGGTGAGTGGATGGATGGGTGGATGGATGGATGTGTGGGTGTCAGGGTGTGTGGATGGATGGATGTGTGGATGGGTGGATGGGTGAGTGGATGGGTGGATGGATGGGTGGATGGATGGATGTGTGGGTGTCAGGGTGTGTGGATGGATGGATGTGTGGATGGGTGGATGGATGGGTGGATGGATGGATGTGTGGGTGTCAGGGTGTGTGGATGGATGGATGTGTGGATGGGTGAGTGGATGGGTGGATGGATGGATGTGTGGATGGGTGAGTGGATGGGTGGATGGATGGGTGGATGGATGGATGTGTGGGTGTCAGGGTGTGTGGATGGATGGATGTGTGGATGGGTGAGTGGATGGGTGGATGGATGGATGTGTGGATGGGTGAGTGGATGGGTGGATGGATGGATGGATGTGTGGGTGTCAGGGTGTGTGGATGGATGGATGTGTGGATGGGTGGATGGATGGATGGATGTGTGGGTGTCAGGGTGTGTGGATGGATGGGTGAGTGGATGGATGGATGGATGTGTGGATGGGTGAGTGGATGGATGGATGTGTGGGTGTCAGGGTGTGTGGATGGATGGATGTGTGGATGGGTGAGTGGATGGGTGAGTGGATGGATGGGTGGATGGATGGATGTGTGGGTGTCAGGGTGTGTGGATGGATGGATGTGTGGATGGGTGGATGGGTGAGTGGATGGGTGGATGGATGGGTGGATGGATGGATGTGTGGGTGTCAGGGTGTGTGGATGGATGGATGTGTGGATGGGTGGATGGATGGGTGGATGGATGGATGTGTGGGTGTCAGGGTGTGTGGATGGATGGATGTGTGGATGGGTGAGTGGATGGGTGGATGGATGGATGTGTGGATGGGTGAGTGGATGGGTGGATGGATGGGTGGATGGATGGATGTGTGGGTGTCAGGGTGTGTGGATGGATGGATGTGTGGATGGGTGAGTGGATGGGTGGATGGATGGATGTGTGGATGGGTGAGTGGATGGGTGGATGGATGGATGGATGTGTGGGTGTCAGGGTGTGTGGATGGATGGATGTGTGGATGGGTGGATGGATGGATGTGTGGATGGGTGAGTGGATGGGTGGATGGATGGGTGGATGGATGGATGCGTGGGTGTCAGGCTGTGTGGATGGATGGATGCGTGGGTGTCAGGCTGTGTGGATGGATGGATGAATAGACATATGGACGTGTGGGTGTCAGGGTGTGTGGATGGGTGGATGGATGGGTGGATGGATGGATGCGTGGGTGTCAGGCTGTGTGGATGGATGGGTGAATAGACATATGGACGTGTGGGTGTCAGGGTGTGTGGATGGGTGGATGGATGGGTGGATGGATGGATGTGTGGGTGTCAGGCTGTGTGGATGGATGGGTGAATAGACATATGGACGTGTGGGTGTCAGGCTGTGTGGATGGATGGATGTGTGGGTGTCAGGCTGTGTGGATGGATGGATGGGTGGGTGTCAGGCTGTGTGGATGGGTGGATGGATGGGTGGATGGATGGATGGATGGATGTGTGGGTGTCAGGGTGTGTGGATGGGTGGATGGATGTGTGGGTGTCAGGGTGAGTGGATGGGTGGATGGATGGGTGGATGGATGGATGCGTGGGTGTCAGGGTGTGTGGATGGATGGATGAATAGACATATGGACGTGTGGGTGTCAGGCTGTGTGGATGGGTGGATGGATGGGTGGATGGGTGGATGGATGGATGTGTGGGTGTCAGGGTGTGTGGATGGGTGGATGGATGGGTGGATGGATGGATGCGTGGGTGTCAGGCTGTGTGGATGGATGGATGCGTGGGTGTCAGGGTGTGTGGATGGATGGATGTGTGGATGGATGGATGTGTGGATGGGTGAGTGGATGGGTGGATGGATGGATGTGTGGGTGTCAGGGTGTGTGGATGGGTGGATGGATGGATGTGTGGGTCTCAGGGTGTGTGGATGGGTGGATGGGTGGATGGATGGACGTGTGGGTGTCAGGGTGTGTGGATGGATGGATGTGTGGATGGGTGGATGGATGGATGTGTGGATGGGTGAGTGGATGGGTGGATGGATGGATGGATGGATGTGTGGATGGGTGAGTGGATGGGTGGATGGATGGGTGGATGGATGGATGCGTGGGTGTCAGGGTGTGTGGATGGATGGATGGATGAATAGACATATGGACGTGTGGGTGTCAGGCTGTGTGGATGGGTGAGTGGATGGGTGGATGGATGGGTGGATGGATGGATGGATGAATAGACATATGGACGTGTGGGTGTCAGGCTGTGTGGATGGGTGAGTGGATGGGTGGATGGATGGGTGGATGGATGGATGGATGAATAGACATATGGACGTGTGGGTGTCAGGGTGAGTGGATGGATGGATGGGTGGATGGATGGATGCGTGGGTGTCAGGCTGTGTGGATGGATGGATGGGTGAATAGACATATGGACGTGTGGGTGTCAGGCTGTGTGGATGGGTGAGTGGATGGGTGGATGGATGGGTGGATGGATGGATGGATGAATAGACATATGGACGTGTGGGTGTGCTGCAAATCAAGATGTGTGAAGGGTGCTGCCAAGAAGCTTCCTGGTGGGACCAGGATGTGGAGGATTGGGACCAGGAAGTGGGCGGGGCTGGGATGGATAAACCATCTGTATGGTCTTGATGATGCTGCAGTTAAACAGAAGCAGAGATTTGAGCTCATTGCTGTTCCAGACTAGGACAGAGCAGATCTGGGAACAAAGAGGTCTGTGTGTTCTGAGAGAATCATTACATTTACATTGAGTCATTTAGCAGACGCTCTTATCCAGAGAGACTTACAGCAAGTGCAGGGACATTCCCCCCTGAGGCAAGTAGGGTGAAGTGCCTTGCCCAAGGACACAATGTTATGTTGGCACAGCCGGTATTCTAACCAGGTACCTTCTGATAACTAGCCGGACGCCCTAACCAACTGCGCCACATAACTCCCATCCATTAGTGCTTAGTCAGCACTGTGCCACCAAGGGAGATGTGTGTGTTTCTGTGTGATGGCAGTTCTCATGGTTACGCTCGCTGCCCCAGTGCATTCTGGGAGAAGAAACTCGTGCAGATGAGTCAGGAGGCGCCACGTGTGGTGAAGTGCATTGTGGATGGATTTCCACGATAGGGGCAAGGAGTGTGTTGGGATTGAGCCAGACTGTATACAGACACTTCAACACATCCCCACTCTCCCAATACGTTGTCCCACTGTGCTGTTTGATCAACAGTCAGTCTCCTGGATACTGTGGATGTCACCATCTGCTGGAGGAAGTGACACGTACAATGCTGTGAAGTGGAAAGTGGAACGCCAGCCAGATTCCTGTTTCGCACACTATCTCACATTCCCCCCCCCCTCCCCCATAGATACGCACACATGCACACGAATGCACAGAGACACATACTCAGTATTGATATATATATATTTGTTAACGTATTTAATATGTTTGTATATTCTTATTGATTGCATCATCCCCGAAAAGGGAGTCAGGTGGCTGAGCAGTTAGGGAATCGGGCTAGTAATTAGAAGATTGCCAGGTTTGATTCCCGGCCGTACAACATGACCTTGTGTCCTTGGGCAATGTCCCTGTCGATGCTGTAAGTCGCTCTGGATAGACCGTCTGCTAAATGACTACATGTGAATGATGAATGATGGCAGTCCCTTGAAGATTAAGAGGGATATTGCCAAGCTGCAGTTGTCAGTTCCAATCTCATGCAATCTACTGTCATTTTCCTCCTCTCCCCCCCCCCATCTCTCCTCCCTGTCATCCTCCTCCCTCTCTCCTTTCCCTCTCTCCTCTCCATCTCCTGTCTCGTCTGTCCATCTCACCTTTGACCCGTCCCTCCTCTCATAGTCAAAGTTTTCACATCCTACTGTACCTAACAAATACAGCAGTAGCAGCACACACACAAAACACACAGATGAAAAACAAGCAGCAGCTTAACGTGTCTTCTTCTTCTGTGTCCTCCTGCAGCATGATGGGAGACCCTACTGCCACAAGCCGTGCTATGCTGCCCTCTTCGGGCCAAAAGGTGCAACGCTCATCCCTGCTCACACCACAAAACGCATACCGCTTATTTCAGGGTTGTCCCAATCCTGGTCCTCGAGGGCGACTGTCCTGAAGGTTTTAGATGTTTCCCTGCTCCAGCACATCTGATTGAATCTAAATGGGTCATAATGAGGCATTAACAGAGCTTGATGACAATCCATTCATTAGAATCAGGTGTGCTGGAGCAGGGAAACATCTAAAAGCTTCAGCACAGCAGCTGTCGAGGACCAGGATTGGACACCCATGGCTTATTTCAAAGCGGTAGTGTGTAGCGAGACTAATGTTTGTGGGGTCCCTGTGTATTGGCGCCCTGCAGGTGTGAACATCGGAGGGGCGGGCTCCTACGTTTACGAGGCTCCGGCCAACAGCCCACCCGCCCCCACCTCCGTAGACTCCGCCCCCGACCCGGAGAAGAAGGTGACGGCTGCACCCACCAGGGCGCTGGTGAAAGGTAACACTTTACCTCGGGTGTTACTCTGAGATCGTCTTGTACGGTCTGGTGCGTAGTTAGTGTGAACCCCAGATCACCCCTGCGGACTACAGTACTTTCTGTGTGTGCGTGTGCGTGCGCGTGTGTGTGTGTGTGTGTGTGTGTGCACAAGCCAGATGAGAGTATTGACTGGCAAGGGGGAATAAAGCAGAGGTGGAGAATTTCCTTTCTATTAGAAGTGCTGTGTGTTTCTGGCAGGTGCCATGTTGAGAGGGGGGAGGGGGGGGGGGGGGGGGGGGTTTCAACACTAGCAGGCCATAGGGCTGGTTTCCTATGTTTAGATACAGTGTGAGTGTTTGTGTTGTCACATGTGTATCTCATCTCTCTCCCCTCTCCTCTCTCTCTCTCTTTCTCTCTCAGCTGCCAGCATCACCACCTTCTCTGGAGAGGCCAACCTGTGTCCTCGGTGCAACAAGAAGGTCTACTTTGGTGAGTGACTTTCTCCCTCTAACTGCTGTTCTATGTGCTTTACCTGCCCTACTGGTGGAAACCTAGCAGTTTGTTTGCTTACTGTGTGTGTGTGTGTGTGTGTGTGTGTGTGCACGTGTGTGTGTCACAGCTGAGAAGGTGACATCACTGGGGAAGGACTGGCATCGTCCCTGCCTCCGCTGTGAGAGATGCAGCAAGACCCTCTCTGCTGGGAGCCATGCTGAGGTGAGGGGGGGGGGGGGGAGGGAGGGGACAGTGGGGATGGACAGAGGGGAAGAAAGGGATGGAGGTAGGAAGGAACAAAGACAAGAAGAGGGAGAAAGAAAAGGGATGGGCGAAGAAGAGGGAGGGAGGGGATGGATGGATGGAGGGAGGGAAGTGAAATAGAAAGTGAAAGACACAGAGGGAGAGAGTGATATGGACGTTAGAGTGCAGAAGACTGGAGCACAAGCAGGCCTCATGGAAGAGGAAGGTAGAGAACGAGAAAGGTTCTGTTCAGCGTATTCAGAGTCATGTGAACAACACTCTGCGTTGTGTTTCCCCACAGCATGATGGTCAACCTTACTGCCACAAGCCGTGCTACGCTGTCCTGTTTGGGCCCAAAGGTGGGTCGACCTCCTGTCTAGAAGGTGTTCTCCTTATCTACCACTAGGTGGTGCTGTTGTGCCATGCAGGCTCAGATGCTGTGTGCTAGTACTGAGACCTGCTGCTTCAGTGCTCAGCAAGGGTTGCAAAACAGGAGTGATTAGCACACAGACTTCCTGTCACGTGTGTTCAATGACAAACTAGCTATCTGTTGCACCACAAAAGGCCCAGCCCAGATGCATTCCTTTTCAAGTTGCAATATCTGAAACATGAGAGTGTGTGCGCGTGTGTGCGTGTGTGTGTGTGTGTGTGTGTGTGCGTGTGTGTGTGTTTTCAAGGCGTGAACACAGGCGGAGTTGGAAGCTACATCTACGAGAAGGAGCCAGGCGCAGTCACTGAGCCCTGAGGAACCCCTTCTACAGACACCACCTTCCACCTTCCACAGTATTAGCTTATGTTTTCTACCCCTCACCCACAGCCCCCACTCAGCCCCCCCAGCCTCTAGCCCCCAGAACCCCAGCCTCTAGCCCCCAGAACCCCAGCCCCTAGCCCCCAGAACCCCAGCCTCTAGCCCTCAGTCTCTAGCCACGTCAGCCTCTAGCCCTCAGCCTCCTACCACCTGTCCTCTGCTGGTCTCCCTAGTCCCAGTTTGCCCTCTGACCCAAAAACCAAGATCAACAGGGACGACATTACTGGACACTAATCCCATACACTGTGGCAGGGGATGACTAGTCTTCACTACTGCATAGTACTGTATGTATACAGCACAAATTAGTATTACTATAGTAGATAGTTATGTACCTTAGTCAGTTGTTTAACGTAGGTGTGATTGTCCTCCTGGATCACCTGCATGTCCTGTTAGAGGCAGAAGTGAGCCCTTTGATGTGAGTTCTGTGCCCCCCCCCCCCCCCCCCCAACACTGAAGATGCATCCTTTGCGCCATCATAATGACTTATGTCATGTTTACACATTAAATCTCACTTGTAGACGTAGAGAACTGCAATTAAACTGCCTATTTCATTTCAAATATATTTCCAGTTGAGAAAAGCTTTTGCTATGGTTCATTCTGAGGGGGCGGGGGGTGGGAGAGGTGGGGCGGGGGGGCGGGGCGGAGCTGAGAGGAACATGTTGACAGGTTGAGGAGTGTGGCCTCTGAGACGCAGGCTGGCGGCTGCAGGTTCAGAAGCAGCAACATAACCAGGAGGGCTGTGGGACCCAGATTTATCGTTTGGCTGCTCGGCAACATTCCTGATAAAAGACTACCATGGGGGGGGGGGGGGGGGGGGGGGGGGGGGGATTCTGGAGAAAAAATTTCAAAAGAACGTCTGGTTATTATTTGAAGAGGAGTATTTCAAGACGTGGGTCTCCTGTTAGAGGATGACAAGCAATGATCTGGACCTTGAAAACATTTGGATTCGATTGATTTTCTTTGTTTATGTTGACAAGGTGTATTTATTGGTTACTTAAAACAGTACCTGGAGCAGCAAGTATTACCCTGATCTTTCTATTCCCCCCATGACCTATGAGTTATATGAACCATTAGCTTTGACCTGTGGATGGTAGCTTATAGACCCATAGATCAGAACCTGTGCTGACAAATCATTCTAGAAGGAAGAATGTGCTTTACTATTCTATGACTGTTACTGTCCTCGTGGTAATTACTATTCTGTATAGTGGGACTTCTTTCAGGACTTCTTTCAGGACACTGTTTGTAGGAAAAACAAGGCTGTACTCAAAGTTCTGATGCTTTGAATTTGTAATCCCTAATAAAACTTTCGATACTATTGACCAGCTTCTTGTCATGATTTCCTGGTTGAGTCATGAACCCATGGCTGGCTCTCAGGTAACCTAAGCGATAATGTAGTACATGGGATGTGGCTTGGACCAGATTCGGGTGTTACTAGCTGTTGTTAAGATGGGCAGTCATGTTCGAAACTCAAAGGTATCAAACATATCAGAATCAGAATGGGGGTTTATTCGCTATGCAAGATTAACAAATGTAGAATTAACTGGCAGAAATGAGCAAACATAGAACATATATGTGTCTCACAGGGAGTCCTGGCCAAGACAGGCAGCAGAAAAGAAGTTGCAGAATTTGCACAAGGCCACACACACACACACAAACAAAGTACACCACAATTTACACTATAATGCTAAAAATTACACTTCATGACAGGCTATATAAAAACAAGCTAATACATATAGCTAAATAAATAAAAGTTAATAATAAATAATAAAAATAAATAGATAAAAAGCATCAGGTTAAAAACAGTTGCAATGTTCTTTTAGAGCTGATTGCAACATGTTTTTAAAGGTACTGAGTGGTGGGAGTGATTCCAGCTTTAGAGTGACTTGAAGTTCATTCCAGAACTTTGGTGCATATGATGAGAAAGCTGTTGTACCCAGTTGCGTTCTTGTTAGTGATGTGGTTAATAACATATATTCTGATGACCTTATTTTGTAAACACTGTTACGGAAGGAAAGCAAATTTGAAATGTAAAGGGGTAGTTTACCCATTAGTGCCCATTAGTACTTTAGCAAGCTCTCTCCACCACCTTCTACCACCTGTAAAACCTACACATACATCAATATAAACTGTATATACTGTGTATCCATCGATCTGTCTCTAGTATACCTGCCTACCAACCTACTGTACCTACCTGTCTCTCCTTTGTATCATTTGTGTTCCATCTAAGATAAGTAACTCCAGCTACCACGTTAAGCTTTACCCTACCCAACCCCTCCAGCCCTGCCCACCTGTCCTCCACCTGTCCCCCTCCTGTCCCCCACCTGTCCTCCGCCTGTCCCCCTCCTGTCCCCCTCCTGTCCACTGCCTGTCCCCCTCCTGTCCTCCTCCTGTCCCCCACCTGTCCCACTCCTGTCCCCCTCCTGTCCACTGCCTGTCCCCCACCTGTCCCCCTCCTGTCCCCCGCCTGTCCCCCTCCTGTCCACTGCCTGTCCCCCTCCTGTCCTCCACCTGTCCCCCTCCTGCCCCCCTCCTGCCCCCTGCCTGTCCCCCTCCTGCCCCCCTCCTGCCCCCTGCCTGTCCCCCTCCTGTCCCCCGCCTGTCCCCCTCCTGCCTGTCCCCCTCCTGTCCCCTGCCTGTCCCCCTCCTGTCCCCCGCCTGTCCCCCTCCTGTCCCCTGCCTGTCCCCCTCCTGTCCCCCTCCTGTCCCCTGCCTGTCCCCTACTTGTTCCCCTCCTGTCCCCTACTTGTTCCCCTCCTGTCCCCCTCCTGTCCCCCTCCTGTCCCCTACTTGTTCCCCTCCTGTCCCCCTCCTGTTCCCCTCCTGTCCCCTACTTGTTCCCCTCCTGTCCACCTCCTGTCCCCCTCCTGTCCCCCTCCTGTCCCCTACTTGTCCACCTACTGTCCCCCTCCTGTCCCCCTCCTGTCCCCTACTTGTTCCCCTCCTGTCCACCTACTGTCCCCCTCCTGTCCCCCTCCTGTCCCCACCTCAACACACAGCCTGTCAACATAACATCTCTCCCCTCCAGGAGCTGTGGGAGGAACTGGGAGACAGCTGCCTTCACCGCTTCCATCACAGAGGAAGGCAGTCTCTCTCAAACCTGCTTTCTGTCTCTGTGGAAACAGGATTTAGAAAGAGCACTCTGATTAGGCCTCAGGGCGGTGGAATGATATGCATAGATCAAGTTCTTAACGGACTTAGTTATCTGGCATCCACTGAAATAATTGAAGCTAAAGTGAAGTTCACTGTCACACAAGAGGGATTTAATTCCAGGTCCCAGTTGATTAATGACCCTCTGATTTTCATTTGTAGGATTTATGTGGCTGACATTTGCTTACAGTGACAGGGTTCACATGTGCACACGCACCCGCTTAGACGGATTGACAGTTGAAGGAATGCTCTCTGCCCACTGGAGAGTTTCAGTCTGACATCACTGAGGAAAAACGTGCGGGGTTTCGAGGACTGCTGCTATGCTAACCTCCCAAACACACACACACACACACACACAAACGCACACACACACACACACAAACACACACCAAAAGACTTTCAGACAGATTGTGAAGGTCTGTTCTGCTACAGTATATAACACAACAGTACTGTAAGCCAAAGTACATAAACATATTTGGTGGGTTCCCAAGAGTGGGGAAATAGGACTGAATGGCTGTAACCTGGAAACAATGTTCTAGTCTGGATACCAAACAGAAGTCCATTCAGCTAACAAGCTGGGCAGCCTCACTGGGCAGCCTCACTAGCAGACCTCACTGGGCAGCCTCACTAGGCAGCCTCACTAGGCAGCCTCACTAGGCAGCCTCTCTAGGCAGCCTCACTAGGCAGCCTCACTAGGCAGCCTCACTGGGCAGCCTCAATGGGTAGCCTCACTAGGCAGCCTCTCTAGGCAGCCTCACTAGGTAGCCTCACTGGGCAGCCTAACTAGGTAGCCTCACTAGGTAGCCTCACTAGGTAGCCTCACTAGGCAGCCTCACTGGGCAGCCTCAATGGGTAGCCTCACTAGGCAGCCTCACTGGGCAGCCTCACTAGGTAGCCTCACTGGGTAGCCTCACTGGGCAGCCTCACTGTGCAGCCTCACTAGGTAGCCTCACTAGGTAGCCTCACTAGGTAGCCTCACTAGGCAGTCTCACTGGGCAGCCTCTCTAGGCATCCTCACTAGGCAGCCTCACTGGGCAGCCTCACTAGGTAGCCTCACTGGGTAGCCTCACTGGGCAGCCTCACTGTGCAGCCTCACTAGGTAGCCTCACTAGGCAGCCTCACTGTGCAGCCTCACTAGGTAGCCTCACTAGGCAGCCTCACTGGGTAGCCTCACTAGGTAGCCTCACTAGGTAGCCTCACTAGGCAGCCTCACTGGGCAGCCTCACTGGGCAGCCTCACTGGGCAGCCTCTCTAGGCATCCTCACTAGGCAGTCTCACTGGGCAGCCTCACTGTGCAGCCTCACTAGGTAGCCTCACTAGGCAGCCTCACTGGGTAGCCTCACTAGGTAGCCTCACTAGGTAGCCTCACTAGGCAGCCTCACTGGGCAGCCTCACTGGGCAGCCTCACTGGGCAGCCTCACTGGGCAGCCTCTCTAGGCATCCTCACTAGGCAGCCTCACTGGGCAGCCTCTCTAGGCAGCCTTACTGAGCAGCCAACTGACCACTCTTATTGTTTTTGAATCATCCTTCAACGATGGCAGACTTTTGGCCGCAGACCTACACACACACTCACACTGGGCCAAGAGCGTTTGAATGAATCTGTGCCATTGCAGATTAAGGCAGATTAAGTATAAGGGTTCCTCTCTGTGTTCTAGAAGAGCTGTGGAATGTGTGACCTCAGACCGGACACAGGCCCAACCTCAACCCCTCTCAAATTCAAATCCCACAATCCTAACCGCCTCTGACGAGTCACACATCTACCCTGTACTGTCTCATGACTCTTCTTTCACCAGAATAAAAAGTCAATGTTGAGTAACTGTTCTCACAGATTCAGACCACGGATTCTTCATGGCAGAGAAAAAATATTTTGCGTCATTTTCTTGCATCATAAAATCATATTTCCTCCATCCACACTAAATCCTCAAATAGAACAGTCTGTTGTGGACATAAAAGACGGAGAGATGGGATCTATCTGCCAGCTGTCCTGTGCTTTCAGTAGAGCAGCCAACATCAGAATCACTGCATGGGAAAGAGCGCATGGGTCTGTATTATGTGACCAGAACACTCTCTAGGGACCCCCCTTCCCCCCTACTCCCCCCCCCCCACACACACACACACACACAGGCCTGTTCCCCCCACCCCACACACACACACACACACACAGGCCTGTTCCCCCCCCACACACACACACAGGCCTGTTCCCCCCACCCCACAGACCTTTCTCGGGTCTGGAGAAATCTGTCAGTCAAACAGCCAGTTGGTTGCCCAGCAGCCAGCCAGCCAGCCAGCCAGCCAGCCAGTCAGAAAGGAACGAGTGGTGCTGGATTCACTTCACCATGGAAACAGAGAGGAGACTTGGAGAGCCATCCGGGAGTGTATCCGTAGCGACAGCTGTTCCTCCCCAGCCTACCTCATCCCAGATCAGAGCCCCTCCGGATTAAACCCCTCAGTTGGTCCGACGGCTGCCAGCGTCACACAGATTCTCCCAGCCACTTCCAGGGTCAGGGGTCACTAATGAGGCGCCTGCTGGTGATTGGATAACTGCTTCCCGGAGCGCTCTGATCCAGGCTGATTAGAAGGGTTATGTGTGACTGAAAAAGGGACGCACTTAAATGCTTCCTCTGATCATGGTGATTGGTGTCTCTCCGATGTCACTGTCTTTAGTGTTGTTGTCACTTGCACGAGTGTCATTCTCTATCCTTATGGTCACCCTCTCACTGCCCCTTGAGGTAACCCCAAATCCGAGGGTTAACCATCTCTTACTCTATATGTCTCTCCAGCGATCCTCCCCTCCATCTGTCCCTCTGTTCTGCATCCATCTCCTCCCTCCCTCCACTTCCACTCCCTACTTACATGTTCTCCTTCTCTAACCCTCTGCAGTTGTGGATGTGCACTGCAGATGCTCTTCAGATGCAAACGTTGCCTTCCCATTTGCTTTTGTCTCCTCCCTATCTGCATGAGCAGATCGATTCGCTGACGGAGCCAGATGTGCGAGTCGGATCGTAGACCGTTTCCCCAGACCCTCCCTTCCTCCCTCTCACTCCCAGTCTCTCCCTCGCTCCCTCTCCCTCTTCCCCTCCCTCGCCTCTCCCTTCCCCTCCCTCGCCTCTCCCTTCCCCTCTCTCTTCCTCCTCCTTCCCTCCCCATTGTCTCCCACAGGTTCAGCTTGGTGTGGGTCAGATGATCAGGCATTTACAACAAATGAAACAGGCCGATGCAAAGACCCAAAAAAGGTTCTGAAATGTACCCCCCAGAACATCCTTGGTGCCCCGAGGGGCCGTGGCCACTCTGGCACCCCCTCACAAGCCCCCTACCCCTAGGTGGGCTGGCAGGCACACTAAGGTTTCAGAGAGATGACGGTAGCAGGGAGACAGGACACCATGGCACCCTGCCACTGTCCATGCTGAGAGCCAAATCTTTCAAGTTCATGCCGTTCTAACGTGTATCCCTCTTTCCCTCCCTTTTTCTACGCCCTCCCTTTATTTCCCGCCCTCTCTCCCGCTCTTTCTCCCTCGTCTTCGCCCGCTCTCTCTCCCCTCGCTCCCTCTTTCTCTCCCCTCGCTCCCTCTTTCTCTCCCCTCGCTCCCTCTCTCTCTCCCCTCGCTCCCTCTTTCTCTCCCCTCGCTCCCTCTTTCTCTCCCCTCGCTCCCTCTTTCTCTCCCCTCGCTCCCTCTCTCTCTCCCCTCGCTCCCTCTTTCTCTCCCCTCGCTCCCTCTTTCTCTCCCCTCGCTCCCTCTTTCTCTCCCCTCGCTCCCTCTTTCTCTCCCCTCGCTCCCTCTTTCTCTCCCCTCGCTTCCTCTTTCTCTCCCCTCGCTCCCTCTCTCTCTCCCCTCGCTCCCTCTTTCTCTCCCCTCGCTCCCTCTCTCTCTCCCCTCGCTCCCTCTTTCTCTCCCCTCGCTCCCTCTCTCTCTCCCCTCGCTCCCTCTTTCTCTCCCCTCGCTCCCTCTCTCCCCTCGCTCCCTCTTTCTCTCCCCTCGCTCCCTCTTTCTCTCCCCTCGCTCCCTCTTTCTCTCCCCTCGCTCCCTCTCTCCTCCTCTCGCTCTCTTGCCTTTTTTCCCTCCACCTTTTTTTATTTTCCTTCCTTTCCCTCTCCCTCACCCCCCCCCCCCCTTCCACCCCCCTCTCTTTTCCCCTCCTATCCCACTCTCTCCAACACTGAAAAAGTACTGGGCGGCGGCCTCAAAGAGAGACCAGCTGTTTTATTGCATTGTCTCACACCTATAGTGTGTCAGGCCTATGTTGATGAGATGTGACAGCGGGTCAGGAGAGAGCGGTGGGGGAGAGACAGTGAGAACTGCTGCTGTCTCAGCTCTAGTTAACACACGACAGTGAAAGCACATTCCAGATGAGTAGCCTAGGCCTTTAAGCTCATCACTCTTTACCTAAAAGCATGTCAGACACATTCAGTGACTCCGATCGTGACTCAGTGAAAGGAAGGGCATCCAGTTTCATTGTAGAATGTACAATGACAATAAAGATATTGATTGATTGACTGACAAGCTTTCTTTCAGAGGATGGATGAGTTAAGTCCTCACTCCAACAACAGTTTTAAGATTTCTCAAGCAAGCCCTCTGTCTAATAACGCATGATCTAACCCAGTCCGCTATCAGACAGCACCTTGGCTCTCTTGGTTCTTCTGTCCAAAAGCAACACTGGATCTTCCCTGCCCTATGCCCCTTATCTGGGCCTGGAGGTGGACCAGGGCTGGGAGAAAGATAACACTGTGTTCCACACAGACCAGACACAGAGATAATGATGCCCCGCCCTGTGGGTGTGTTGTGAAGGGTTCTCTTAGAAGCGTCCCAAATGTGTAGTCATGATGTAAGTGCTGCTTTAATGTCCCTCGGAAGACAGGAAACAGCTGTTCAGCT
Source organism: Protosalanx chinensis (assembly GCA_030340685.1). Lineage (NCBI taxonomy): Eukaryota > Metazoa > Chordata > Actinopteri > Osmeriformes > Salangidae > Protosalanx > Protosalanx chinensis. The sequence continues at coordinate 13,763,361 of CM059324.1, read as the reverse complement.
GATCACGAGGGCTCTCCTCATGCTCCACAAGCTCTTTCCCTCTTTTGTCAGAGCGTTTCCTGTTGTGGAGCACACTGCACGTCTCTCAACCTCTCCCGAGGCTGCCGTTAGCACACCTCTACTGCCCTCCCTACCTCTACTGCCCTCCCTACCTCTACTGCCCTCCCTACCTCTACTGCCCTCCCTACCTCTACTGCCCTCCCTACCTCTACTGCCCTCCCTACCTCTACTGCCCTCCCTACCTCTACTGCCCTCCCTACCTCTACTGCCCTACCTACCTCTACTGCCCTACCTACCTCTACTGCCCTCCCTACCTCTACTGCCCTCCCTACCTCTACTGCCCTCCCTACCTCTACTGCCCTCCCTACCTCTACTGCCCTCCCTATCTCTACTGCCCTCCCTACCTCTACTGCCCTCCCTACCTCTACTGCACTCCCTACCTCTACTGCCCTCCCTACCTCTACTGCCCTCCCTACCTCTACTGCCCTCCCTACCTCTACTGCCCTCCCTACCTCTACTGCCCTACCTACCTCTACTGCCCTACCTACCTCTACAGCCCTACCTACCAATAAAGCCATACCCTCCTCTACTGCCCTACCCTCTTCTGCTGCCCTACCCACCACTATAGCCCTACAGACCTCTACTACTCTACCTGCCTCCACTGCCTTACAATCCTCTACTGCTCTACCCATCCCTACTAACCTACCTGCCTCTACTGCCCTACAATCCTCTCCTGCCCTACCTGCCTGTATGGTCTTAACCTGTATTGAATGTTTGGTCCTCGCAGTCAGGTGCATTGTTATTGTTGTTTGCTTTCCTACAGGTACACTACTGCCCGTTGGAGATGCGTGCCTTATAATTGTACCTTGCTTGGCTGAATGCTCTTATGGCTCTTCCCTTTGGCACTTGTTTGGTTTAATCTATCATAATCTATAAAATCGCTATGTTTGGGGTCTATCACGTTGCTATGACCAGTGACCGATGCTCTTTTTTAAAGCTCTCTCTTGGAAGTCGCTTTGGATAAAAGCGTTTGCTAAATGAATAAATGTAAATGTACAACCCTACCTGCCTCTACCGCCCTACAATACTGCCCTACCCACCACTACTTCTCCCTATGGTGAAAGGAAACTTGATGTCACACCCTAAAAGGGAACAGACAGTTCAGTCATTCCGACACCATAATAATCTGATGTCGTACTATTGTCCATTATCAACCCACTCTGCTGCTGTGAATGGACCATGGCTGACATTAGGTCATCATCACATGGTCCTCTCCACATCCTGCGCTTGATTCAAATCAACCGTTTATCTGTGGTCATCCAGCCAGCCAGCGAAAGAAAAGACACATTCTGCCAGTCTGTGACAGGGCTGTCTGGGTTCCAACACGTCAGATGATTGGAGAAGATACACCCAGCCCCACCCAATGATGCCACGGTCCAGTGATATCATGGTCCAGTGATGTCACAGTTCAGTCTCCTGAGGTCTTCATGCATCCCAAAGGGGAGAGGCTTGTCTCAGTACAATGGAGCCAGTGTGAAGCCTGCCAAACTGGTGCGGAACAGTGTTCAGGAAGAACTGAACACTGGCAAGTTCTACTGAGACACTTACTGAGGAGGCAAGAGAGAGAGAGAGAGGGAGGGAGAGAGAGAGAGAGAGAGAGAGGGAGGGAGAGAGAGAGAGAGAGAAAGAGATAGAGAGAGAGAGAGAGAGAGACAGACAGACAGGCAGGCAGGCAGGAGTGATTCAATGACAGAGGCTGATAAAAAAGCAACAATGGTGACTGAGGACGTTTGACTGAGACATTTTTCAGACCCAGGCTGGCCTGTCTCAGGAAGTCCTGGAGATCATGTCTGTTGTCCATCAAAGGGGTCTGTCATGTCCTCCACACTCAACTTCCTGTGTCCATAAACACAAGCCCTTCCTACGTGTTCCATCTAGAACACACACAATCTACACACACACCAGCAAGAACACACTCACACACCAGCAAGAACACACTCACACACCAGCAAGAACACACTCACACACCAGCAAGAACACACTCACACACCAGCAAGAACACACACACACACCAGCAAGAACACACTCACACACCAGCAAGAACACACTCACACACCAGCAAGAACACACACACACACCAGCAAGAACACACACACACACCAGCAAGAACACACTCACACACCAGCAAGAACACACACACTAAAGCTGCTTTGGGGACAAAAGGCCAGCCTGTCAGAACAGCCAATCTGGGATAATTTCGGCAAATACCTTGGTGGTTAGAGTGCATTCCCACATCCAGCAGGACCCAGGGCCCCACAGTCCCAGCGTCCAGCTCTTGGGAAAACATTTCACTCTTTTTTTTCCTCCTAGTGTGAAACCCACGGCCTGTTTGTGTTTTGCGGAGAGCGTTGCCATAGAGACCCTGGGTTCTCAGACAAACCGCATTCCGGTATATTTCTGACCAAACGTTCTTTTCATGTATCAGGACCAAGAGAGTGCGCAAACGTAAATATGAAACCGCCTCTTTAGTGTAAAGTTATATATAGTCTGTTTAAATATGATTTAAAGGTCCTTCATGTTAGGGTTTGGAAAAAAAACGGTGAATTCGTTTCTGTAAACTTGACAGAAGCATGTGTTTAACGGCACGACTGATAAAACAGAACTGCTAAGTGGAGGTAAGACCTCACCATTATGCCACCGTCTGATTAGTTCTTGATTATGGGTTGCCATGTTAGTTACTGAACTACAGTTTGACAGATGATAAGTAGGTTATCGGTTGCCAGATGTATGGCAAAAAAAAACCTTGACAAGAGATTCTTAGTTTGATTGGCTCAAGCAGGATTCAGTTAAAAGAAACCACAGGTTCCAGCCCACACATGACTCCTTCCAGCAGCAGAGAATGTTTTTCGGGTACAAAATACGAGTCCTTTAGTAACTCTAAAATAACCCACTCTTTCCAAGGAAATTCTTTCTATTAGTAGGCCTGTTTGGAGTAGAAAAGAATAGAATATAATGGAAATATATTTTACGTCTTGAAAAAGGTATCATTCACCCAATCAAGATTTTCCCTTTTTTTATTGTGGGTCGCTGGTTCTAGTTTCCCCAATTGGTGTTTAGATTTCACTGAAAAACTCATTTTTAATAAAGGGTGGCATTTCACTACATGAGAAATTTTTCAGCGAACAACTGGCATGTGCACTCAATCCAAGATGTTTAAAACACTTCAGCCTTATTTTTACATCAAAGTCATCCACTGTGTACGTTCCAGCTGGGGAAATGCGTCCCATATGTACTGGGCCGGATTAAGGCAATGGGCCTCGCTACCAGGGGGGCCGCAGGTTGTCCAATGTTGAGTGAGTTAACGTCACCGCGCATAACGTTAGAGAAATAGAAAGGTTATGCTCCAAAATGTCAGCTCCAAGAAAGCACGACTGTGGGGCCCAAAAAAGAAAATGACAAGCTGAAAAACATGAGAGAATGTCAGAATTACTGAAGAAGACTCCAAAATGAACAAATATATGGAGTGCTGCAACAAAGTTAAATCGTTTTTTTCTTCTTCAAATAGCTGGTTTGTATGTAAGCTCATTCAAATGCTTTCCACCCTGGATATGTTACAATGTATATCAGACTGTCTGCATTCTCGTGTTTGAGTTTTTGAGTAACCTATAATGGTCATTCCCTGTCTAGCATTTTCTTTTGAATAAATCGAAGTATACATTTACAGCCTATTACACACAAACATTTTGTTCTTAGCTTTTTACTGATCATAGTGTGGTTCTGCTGTCTTTAGAGCACTGATTTGTCAGTGCACCTTTCGTGGGTTTGTCATGATGAGCGCCGGGTCGATATAGGGGCCTCATCCTGGTAATTATAACTTATAAATTATAAATGTAGCCCCAATCCGGCCCTGCATATGTACACCCTCCATTTGCAAGTCAAAGCTTGTAAAGTCAATTTAGCACCTCCACCTCTGTATAACAGCATTACATTTACATGTATTCATTTAGCAGACGCTTTTATCCAAAGCAACTTACAGTAAGTACAGGGACATTTTCCCTGAGGCAAGTAGGGTGAAGTGCCTTGCCCAAGGACACAACATCACATAGCCACAGCCGGGGCTCGATCTCACAACCTTCCGATCATGAGGCCAACAACTTAACCCACCGAGCCATCTGACCCCTGCACCACAGGATCTGAACCCACAGAAGGGGACTCCGGTCTGCGTCTCCCTGGGTGCTGTGGAAGCACGGCAGGGGAGCAGGTTCCTCTTCTCTGGTGGGAGGAAACCTCCGAGGACGTCCTCTGGAAGCCATCAAGAGCCACGTCCCTCGGAGTCATTAAGACGTCTTACGATGGAAGAGACATCCAGAGGAGAGAGACCACAGCAGAGGCCAAGTCTCTTGGCAACATGCTCCAACCCAAATGAAGCCAAGCTGGTCTGCTGAGTGTCATGGCTGTGTGTATACAGACTAGTAACAGGGTGGGTATTCTTCTCCAGATCGCTCAATGCCGCAGAGTTCCAGTTCGCTTGCCAAGCATGCTTTTTATTAGCGTGTCATAATCCCGGGGTGTATGTTTCGCGTTATTGCATCATAATCCCACAGACCTGGATGTAATTACAGCTCCTCTCTGCAGTTCCGCCATACTTAATGGTTCATTTTTATATGGAACAACCTCCGCTGTAAAACTCTAGGCCGCAGAATCCACCATGAGCCGGGCCCTCCTCACAGCAACGAAGGTAAACTGGTAAACAAATTGAATTTAATTTAAATTAAATGAAGACGAATTAAGTCCACAATGACTCAAACGTTTCTCTGAAACACTTACCCAGGTATTAATTAGCTCTTTAAAACGAAAGGTTGCAATACCATTGGAATTTTCACAAAGGAGGGTGTGATGTATGGTGATCCAGGGTTCCCTGTGAGAGGCATGGCACTTTGGGATGTGAAATCATCTCGGCATATATACGACAATTTACCATGACGTCACAACCATAAAATGCGTTCTTCCAGGTGGCAAAAGCGAAATGGACTGTATGAATGGATGGATGCTATGAGGTAAATGTTTGTAGCAGAAGCCTACAACTTTGTTTTGCTTTTGCTATTTCTTCCATTGACATTTGATCATTTACATTTAGTCATTTAGCAGACGCTTTTATCCAAAGCGACTTGCAGTAAGTACAGGGACATTTTCCCTGAGGCAAGTAGGGTGAAGTACCTTGCCCAGGGACACAAGGATCACATAGCCACAGCCGGTTCGAACTCACAACTTTCTGCTTACGAGATCAACGCCTTAACCCGCTGAGCCATCTGACTCCAGTAGCCTACATGACATGGTTCTTTCTGACCTATATCTATGTTCTGTGACATAACATAACATCCTGTAATATAATCATGTATATTTGGCAATATTGTTTTGTTTGTGGCAAAGATTTTTGTTGTTGCTAGTTGAGCAAAACAAAGGCAAAGATCTGTAAATGATGTTATGGCGTTTTGACTAGAGCCTTTTTTTTTTTTTTTACGGTGTGTGTGAATAAAACATCCTAATTTCTTTGAAAATAAATCATGAAATCAAGATATTAGGTCAGATGATAAAGCACACCTTAAATGTTCCAAAACGGAAGAAAATGAATCGACATTTCAAAGTGTCTCATTGCTAGTTAATTCAGGTGACCCTGGACATGACTGAACTACTTCAGTTTGGATCTCTTGTGTCTGACATGTGGTTTTAGCTTGACGCCTAAGTTGCTGTTGAAGAAGCTCCATGTGTCTCTGGCACTCTTTCAGCTCTCCTGCTTTATCTATCAGCACAGCTTCTAGCTCAGCTTTCCTCTGGTTTGCCTTTTTCTTTTTGGCTTCCAGTTCAGCTGAACTTTAGTCAGCTTGTTTCCGGAGAGACTCGATCTCTGCACATTTACCAGATGTAAACCTAACCCTAACCCTAACCCTAACCCTAACCATGTCTGGTTTTGTGAGGGTCTTCCTGAACCTTTTCCAAGACCTTCTCCAAAATGATGCTTGTCCTTCTCCCTCAGGTCAATCTGCTGTTTGTCAGGTTTGTCTCCAGTTCCTGCTCAGCCCTTCTTGTGACCTGCAGGGCCTCCTTGGAGAGGATGAGGATGTTGTCGTCCCTTTCTGCAATCTCAGCACGAAGGTTTTTCTCCAGGTTCATGATATCTTCTCTGGTCGTGGTATTTCATCTCAGTCTTCGTTCTGGTGGATTGGGCTGCACAGAGTTCATCTTTGAGGGTAGAGAGGTCTGTCTGGAACCTGATTCCCAGCTGAGGAACCTTTTCCCACCTCCAGCAGCTTAGCTTTGAGACCCTGTTCAGCCATCTTCCACAGCCTGGTCCTTCTGTGATGTCAGCTTCTGCCTCTCCTTCTCCCAGGCTCTGAGGTGAGAGGAGAGGTCAAATGGCTGCTAGCTTAAAACGCCATTATTAAATAGGGCATTTCAGAATGTTTGTAAACAATAGGCGCCAAGATACTTCCGGGTGGCAGAACCTTGGCTGTGCCAACATGACGTTGTGTCCTTGGGCAAGGCACTTCACCCTACTTATCTCAGGGACAATGTCCCTGTACTTGCTGTAAGTCGCTTTGGATGGCATGTCAGAGGCATGTGATCAGTAATCGGAGTTAGATCAACTTAAGTAATTAAAATTCGGGAGGAAGAAAATACCCTGAGAACTATTTTCGATCTCTGTTTCCGCTAGCTCACCGAATTGTTTTATCATTGCCTGCTATGTACAGAATTTTCCATATACACGACTAGACCTCATTCATTTGGTCCCGTCGCCTCACCGTAACTCACATAAAAAGGTTATGATACTGAACATTCTGTTGAACCCATCAAACTTCTCGTATTATCATACAAGCCCTTCTGTGTTCTGTGTTCTAGAGCATGGAGTACCTCGGAACACTAGCATATCCAGCTGCTCTTCACCTTCCCTCTGGCTTCCCTTCATTCTGCTCTCCTATGATGTCACATCCTGTCAGGACCAGAGTTAACAAACGGTGCACATATATGATGGCTCCAAAAGAAAATGGGAGTAGATCTATTCAGCCATATAGGTGGAGTGACATTTAATGATTAGAGTTCCTTGACGATTAGATTTAATGTTCCTGTTGGGTGAAAAAAGTCCAGAGTTGGTTGTTGCTGCAGTAGCTTGGAACCTGCATGCTTTCTGGGTGAAAGCAGGTGCAGACATTTCAGATCCTCTCGTTAGTGAGTCGTTAGCTCGGTGATTGATTTGAAAGGGGGATTTATGTGGTGTATACAGGATCCAAATGTAACTGTTCAAAGCTTAGGCTGATGATTACTTACAGTGTCCGAGGTTTAAATACAGTATTGGCTGAGTTTGAAACCAACCATGAGACTTTTAACATAATCAAAAATAAACCACTGTGCTCTGTAAATGGCTTGTTAAGAGTGGTGGAACAGCGAGGTTGTGTGGTGGAAGTTTCCGGGCCTGGACCATGTGGCCATGCAGCCATGTATGTGATTTCTCCTCTTCATGGTCCAGCACTTATTTCTCTCCCTCACGAAGATCTTCTAATCTCTAATCAAAACCAAATAATCTCGGTTCTCCAGAGGCTGCCTTGCCTGCCAAGGAGGAAGTGTGCCTTTACTAAGAGAGACAGGAAGTGGAGTATGGGAGTTAGGTCTCAACACGAAAAGAAAATACTTCCAAAACGGACTGACCCCTGAAGGGCATGGTTAACACCATCCGGACTGTCCAAACCCCAGCCTCTGAAACATGACTGTGATGTCATCCTCAAACTCAGGAGTTTTCGCTACCATGGTGACACATGAGATACACAAGAATCTGCCCTCTCCAGTGAGCTTGCCTCCCATAGCTTGCAGACAACTTGCTGTGTCCCTCCAAGTGGACGCAAAAATTATGACATGAACTGAGATTGTGTTGCTAGGGGCCAGCGCAGGGATACAGACTATCTTGTGAAAGCCTTCTTTGCCCATACCTTCTTTTTTCGGTTGTGTACCAGCAAACCTGTTGTGAATTTGAGTTATGTTAACTTACAAACCTGCTGACTGAATGAGGACTTCCTCTTTCCTGCTGTGGGTTTCTGACAGGAAGGGCGTTTTTTTTTTAAAGAAGATGTTAGCAAATGTTCTAGAAAGCAGCACCTCTGTGTCTTCTGAATGCCCAGCACCATGGTGAGGCTGCATGGTGTTCTAGAAAGCCTTTTTGACATGGTAAGGCAGTGGAATGTTCTAGATTCTAGAATCTAGACCCTCCCCAGCGCACCTACACTGCTGAGGATGGACAGGTGATGGTCCAGTCCCCCAGCAGGGGTGTGTCGGGTCAATTTACTCCCTTGTGCAACTCTGCTCTGCTAATTAACTCCACCTGTTCTCTATTGGTCTGCCAGCATTCTCCCCCGGAACTTAACCTTCCTGTTTTCAGCCGTACTCTGACAGTCCGTCTGCTTGTATCCTGCAATCCCTGTACTTGAATCCTGCCTGCCAGTACGCCACTCTGACTCCTGTTAAGAACTCGGACCTGCTTGATTACGACCTGCTTTTCTGCCCCGGTGAATCGACCTGCTTTCTGTCCCGGTGAATCGACCTGCTTTCTGTCCCGGTGAATCGACCTGCTTTCTGTCCCGGTGAATCGACCTGCTTTCTGTCCCGGTGAATCGACCTGCTTTCTGTCCCGGTGAATCGACCTGCTTTCTGTCCCGGTGAATCGACCTGCTTTCTGTCCCGGTGAATCGACCTGCTGTCTGTCCCGGTGAATCGACCTGCTTTCTGTCCCGGTGAATCGACCTGCTTTCTGTCCCGGTGAATCGACCTGCTCTTCTGTCCCGGTGAATCGACCTGCTTTCTGTCCCGGTGAATCGACCTGCTTTCTGTCCCGGTGAATCGACCTGCTTTCTGTCCCGGTGAATCGACCTGCTTTCTGTCCCGGTGAATCGACCTGCTTTCTGTCCCGGTGAATCGACCTGCTTTCTGTCCCGGTGAATCGACCTGCTTTCTGTCCCGGTGAATCGACCTGCTCTTCTGTCCCTTACTACGTCTTTGTCTTGCCCTGTTTCCACCTGCCCTGCTGTTGTGTGTGTGTGTGTGTGTGTTCCTCCAGGACTTCCAGACTGGTGGCGAGTGAGCCTGGACCCTTCCCCTCCCCGACACCTGACGCCGCTCTGCCACTGGGGGACACACACACGCACACACACGCACCTTCACTCCCATTCCCACCAACCCTTTAATAAACTGGTGTTACGTGACACATTTGTGGTTCTCCACATTTGTGGTCTGGTTCGTGACCCACACACACGTACACCGACGCACACACATCCTCACACAGCAGAGCTCTGTCATCCTGGGGAATGCACACACTCACACATCTACATACACACACACACACACCCCGAGAGCTACTGGAACCTTCCAGATCACAGGCCTGAGCTGTCACAGGTGAAATATTACTTCTCTGTACCTCAGGTAACACATTCTAGACAAGCCTTGCAGGGAAGTTGGCTACAGTGCAATAAATAAGGATGGACGGCCAGTTCGGGGATATAAATGTGACAACACTGTGAGAGCAATACGGGGCTAAGCCAGTAGGGAGCGAGGCCAAGGCTGGGTGAGGCCGGGGAGGGAGGAGGCCAAAGCAAGGTGAGGGAGGGACGAGGCCAAGGCTGGGTGAGGCCGGGGAGGGAGGAGGCCAAAGCAAGGTGAGGGAGGGACAAGGCCAAGGCTGGGTGAGGCCGGGGAGGGACGAGGCCAAAGCAAGGTGAGGCTAGGGAGGGACGAGGCCAAGGCTGGGTGAGGCTAGGGAGGGACGAGGCCAAGGCTGGGTGAGGCCGGGGAGGGACGAGGCCAAAGCAAGGTGAGGCTAGGGAGGGACGAGGCCAAGGCTGGGTGAGGCTAGGGAGGGAGGAGGCCAAGGCTGGGTGAGGCCGGGGAGGGACGAGGCCAAGGCTGGGTGAGGCTAGGGAGGGACGAGGCCAAGGCTGGGTGAGGCTAGGGAGGGACGAGGCCAAGGCTGGGTGAGGCTAGGGAGGGACGAGGCCAAGGCTGGATGAGGCCGAGAAGGGAACAAGGCCAAGGCTGGGTGAGGCCGTGGCTCAGGGCTACAGGGCTCACACCTGATATTGATGATATCCAGATGTTCGTCGATGAGCTCCTGTTCATGCCTGGCCTTCTATGACTGATACGCCGCTCGGAGGAAATGATGTCACAGAAAGACTGAGGGAGATGAGAACCCTTCTCACGGTAGACGCTCATCCTTCTCTGCTGACATGACGTGACACATCTTAGGTGAAGAGACAAAACTCTCCAAAATGGCGTCCCTTTCTTAAGTTTTAAACTTCACCTTGCTTAAGAGATTTTTGGAAGCCGATAAGAGTTTACTAAGCTCTCGTTTCAGTCTGGCTATTTTCCCCCCACAAGGCAGAACTGGAAGGAAACCACTGCAGATGATCATCAAACGCGGTCTGGCTTTTCGTATCCTGTTTTTGAGAAGCTTCTGGTTGCCATGACACACAACCCAGAATCCCGACAAAATAATTACCGGTTGCCAAGGAAATGCCATTTTATTGTTTATTTGTTTGTCTCCTCCACTTTTTTTTTTACATTTTCTAAAAACAAATGGTTAGAACCACATTGTGGCCCATTTAAGACTGGTCTGTATGTTTGAGGGCTGTGAAGGCTGTTTGGTTTGGCTCATTTGAATCCAGTTCATATGATTCCTAAATGAGCAGCCTCTGTTTTCACCACAGTGGTTGATTCATTTATCAGGCTTCATTTGTTTGAACAAAACCTTTTATGATGCCTGTTTGCTTACATTTACATTGAATCATTTAGCAGACGCTCCAGAGTGACTGACAGCAAGTACAGGGACATTCCCCCCTGAGGCCAGTAGGGTGAATTGTCTTGCCAAAAGACACAACACAACACACCTTTGACACAGCCAAGGTTTGAACCAGGAACCAGGACACCCTAACCGACTGCGCCACAACTTCCCACAGCAAGATATGAAACACAGAACCTTTACTTAGTGTCCCTTTGCTATCTAACCTGGTGTTTTAAGAGTGTGCGTGTGCGCGTGTGTGTGAATATATGCACATGTGACTGCATGTGTACTTTGCTATCTATGTGAGTGTGTATATTTGGATGTGGGTGTGTATTCTGTACGTGCATGTGTGTGTGTTCGCATGCACTGCATGTCTAAATGCATGTGTGTGCTGCATGTTTGTTTTGACTGCGAGCCATGCCTTGACACAGATTCAAACCAAACACACGCTGAGCCTGTCTGCTGTCTCCTGCTTCTCACAGAGACACCTGCACGTGTCACCATCACCTTTCCCCACCCCAACACGGTGTCCCTCCACCAGCAGGGGGTCGCTCTTCCTCTATCTCTGCCTGAAACCTGCGATGGGTGTTGCCTAACAACAAGTGACATCAACAGCAAATATGACCTCATTATCATGTCGACCATGAAATCATGCGACTGTTGAAGCACTGCTGCGTCTCCTCTGCAGTGCTTCTATGGAGGGTTCCAGAACGGTGCTTGGGGAACAGATGTGTGCCCTTCTGTTCTTTGGTTTCACTCAGACACAAGAAGGTAGATAGCTCATTGGACGTGGCTATTGGTTACTGTTACCTGTGCTGTTTAGAATCCCTAAAGATCTATTACATTTAGCAGACGCTTTTATCCAAAGCAACTTACAGTAAGTACAGGGACATTTTCCCTGAGGCAAGTAGGGTGAAGTGCATTGCCCAAGGACACAACATCACATAGCCACAGCCAGGGATCAATCTCACAACCTTCCGATCATGAGGCCAACGCCTTAACCGTTGAGCCATCTGACACCCATCTGATGCCGATGAATTATGTGGAAACGTCAATATATTGCTTAATACACATTGTATTTAATAGATGCTTTAATAGATGCACCCTTCTGGGATAGTATTCAGAACGTCCCTGGTTCAAACCCCGGCTGTGTCAACATTACATTATGATCTTGGTCAAGGCACTTCCCCCTACTTCCCCCAGGGGGAATAAATGTCCATGTACTTGCTGTAAGTCGCTATGGATAAGAGCGTCTGCCAAATGACTAAATGTTCTGTCTTTGTTAATCGCTGTCTTATAGCTTCACAGAGAACACATTTTGTCTGCTTGTACTGGGAACATGGACTTCTACAGTGTGTTCACCCTCCTGGCTCCAGGCCTCAACACACCAGGCTGAAACATGTCTGTCTTCCGCCACTGACACTCTGTTCCTCCTGCTCATAATTCCTCTCTCTCTCTCCCTCCACGCCTCCCTGCCTCTCTCTGTCTCTCATTCTCGTTGCCTGACACATTTACAGGGGTGGTGACCAACGCTACCATGTGTGGTTTTGTTTCCAACCATGATTACCTCATCACGGAGCGAGATCATTTGCTAGTGCTGCGCTCTCCAACCCCCCCCCCCCCCCCCCCCCCGCACAGACTTCCTTCCATCATTTACATTAGCTACCGTGCTCCAAATGAAAGAAACCCCTAATGTCCTGGTTCACAAGCAGCAGGCAGGGCCTGGCTAGGTAACAGATTCACAGTCATAGTGAATGAACACGGACACTGTGAGAGACCAGGGAAACTAAAAGGTTTCCATGTCATTCTGTTTATCTTTTTAGACGTCCTCTCCATTCAGGACAGTGTACATAAGACATTCTGTTTATGTTCACTTATCTTCTAAACTTATCCTGCTCTCTCACCCCCCCCCCCCTTTTCCCCTTGTCTCACCCCTCCGCTTTCTTATCGCTTCCTCTATCTCTCCTTCCATCTTGTCCTCTTGCTTTGGGTCTCGGATGCTCTGCTTGTTTGTGCCAAGCCCCCATGAAGAGCCTTCATGAGTGAAAGGAGAGGCTGGTAACCAGGGAACCAGGTGGGTGAGATCGCATGGAGAGACAAAACATGCGCCAGGCTAGGGATCTCACAGTCACACAGAGGAACGCCCGAAACGACTTCCCCACCGCAGCACTGAGGGCAAGGATGGCAGCATGGCCTCCCCCCAACCCACCTGGACCTCTAGGGTGGCAGCAGGGAGACCTGGCACAGATTACCCCTCACCCCGAAGATGCTGCTCCTGCGGGCACCGCTGGCACGCCCGCCTGAACCCATCTAACTGCTTCCAGACAGGAAACCACAGAAGAAGAGCACATTCTCCAGGAACATCTCCTGAACGCCATCCCATTCTCGAAAGCTAGATGCTGGATGTCCCAACATTATCAACCCACAATCTGGAACATACAGTATAACCAGAACACAAGCGACCTTTGACATCCCAGAGACCGTCTATGCTGACCTTTAAGCCCTTTCCCAACGCTGCGCTTGACATCTTGTTCAGGGCAGCTCTCTCAACTTTAACCCCAGCTGTAAATCCTTTGCAGTTCAGATAACCAGGTCAGGGACTAAAATGAACACCCGGCCTTCTGCACCTCCTCCTTCCCTCCTCCTCCCCTCATCCTCCCCTCCTCCTCCCCTCCTCCCCCCCTCCTCCTCCCCTCCTCCTCCCCTCTTCCTCCCCTCCTCCTCCCCTCCTCCTCCCCTCCTCCTTCCCTCCTCCTCCCCTCCTCCTTCCCTCCTCCTCCCCTCCTCCTCCCCTCCTCCTTCCCTCCTCCTCCCCTCCTCCTCCCCTCCTCCTCCCCTCCTCCTCCCCTCCTCCTTCCCTCCTCCTCCCCTCCTCTTTCCCTCCTCCTCCCCTCCTCCTCCCCTCCTCCTCCCCTCCTCCTCCCCTCCTCCTTCCCTCCTCCTCCCCTCCTCCTCCCCTCCTCCTCCCCTCCTCCTTCCCTCCTCCTCCCCTCCTCTTTCCCTCCTCCTCCCCTCCTCCTCCCCTCCTCCTCCCCTCCTCCTCCCCTCCTCCTTCCCTCCTCCTCCCCTCCTCTTTCCCTCCTCCTCCCCTGCTCCTCCCCTCCTCCTCCCCTCCTCCTTCCCTCCTCCTCCCCTCCTCTTTCCCTCCTCCTCCCCTCCTCCTCCCCTCCTCCTTCCCTCCTCCTCCCCTCCTCTTTCCCTCCTCCTCCCCTCCTCCTCCCCTCCTCCTACCCTCCTCCACCCACCCTCTGCAGGCTGGGACCAAAGTCTGGGTTCTGTTGACGAATATTCCACACTGGTGGGATGGTTTGTTGTTTGGTTGCCATGGTGAGCTAATTAAAGGGATGGTCCCGTACTTTGATAACGTTTTGAAGTTCGTCAGCAGCGTGGAGCACACAGAGAGCGAGACACCCGAGGTGCGTGTTTGCATGTGGGTGTACGAATGTATGCTTAAAGTTCAGTATGTGTTTACACAGTTAATGCCCACAGATCCTACTTACACAGACAAATTGACACTTTCTTGTGGTCGGTTGTGACATCAGGTTAACCTTTGAACCTGTTGGTTAGGGCTTATAGCTTTAAGAGGGCGAGCCGAGGATGTTAAACTGTCATTTTCTTTCTCAGGTGATGATGGGATCGATACACAACAACCCAAAGGCGTGTCCTTCTGAGCGAGCTATCTAAATATCACTTGTGCTAAGTTGATACATTTGTGACAACTTATCGCTGTGTAATCACAGCCCTGTGACACTCCCATCCATGACTAATCCACAGGAGCTGGATGGGTCTGAGTAGGATGCAAGCGTGCATGATGTCATCGTTGTCAGTGAATATCAAACCTGGCCCAAGGGTGAGCCCAGAAACCGCTCTGACGGGCAGACAGATCCTGTTTCAAACGTTGAGGCAGGTGAGCTTCTATCAGTTTTTCGCTGAGGGGAGATCAGACACAGAGATATCAGACTCTCACTAAACAACTATCTTCAACTATCTCAAACTTCTGTGTCTGCCACTGTTTCCAGGCAACCTGGATACCATATAAAGGTGCAAACAGCTTTGGAGAAATAAGGTTTGATTCAGGGTCTTTTCTCAAAGGTATAGGGTAGATGTAATAACATTTACGTATTGAATAAACAAACAATATTTTCTGTGGTGGAATTCAGCTATTAGACTGACTGGAATCGAAGAGCAGATTTGTGTTAATCAGGGTAGACCAGGCATTCCCTTCAAACGTCCAACAGAAGCTCAATACTTCTGTGTTGTTTGACCTCTTCTGCTCCATGTTGTCAGTGTGGAATCCCGGCACCTCCCATCCAGTTCTGTTGTACAGCTGACATCAACACCTGCACGCACAGCACGATGAACTTTGACACTTGGTGTTGCTCCTATATGAAAGGCATGGCCCTTAAAGATGTGCAAATAATTATGAGTTCAACCAGTCCACCCAGTGTAATTATGAATAAATATAGTTCTTTCAATGAGCAGTATTGTGGTTTAGCCACCCAGTAATCACAGCATGTCAGTCTATGGTGCCGTTTAAATGTGTTTGTGATATCTGATGCACATGATTTATATTACATAACCTAGGATCAGGGCCAATTCAATAAATTCACATCAGGAGAACATATTTGCGTCGCCTACGTAAACTCTCACTACATACGAGCGTACATTCTCCAACGACGCAAAACGCGCCCACAAGCCCTCTCCCTCCCTATTCAAAAAGAAAAACTTTCATCGGGCGTAAACTATTTCCTGAGCGGTATAAATACGCGTCCCTGCGCACATCTGGTGTTCAGAACGAGGCGTGGTTGTTAACGCACAGGTGGGCAGCAGTTCAACTTAAGGATATTTGCTCTTTTTCTCCCTTGGAAACCATCATTTCATTAAGCAAAAATGCCCAAGTGCCCAAAATGCGACAAGGAAGTTTACTTCGGTAAGATTTTTTTTTTCTGTTAATTGTCAAATGAACTGTCATGTTGAAATTGTAGGTTTATTCGTTTGAGCCCCCCCCCCCAAAAAAAATGTATCACTTTTTGTTGCTGCAGTAGAATTATGATGGTTCTTCCGCAACTCTAACGCGCTGTTTCCTGATCTGTTAACTGACAGCATGTCTGAATAGTTCACAAGGAATTAAAACACCTATTTAGATCGTTCAAATAGTAAGATAACGCACTGTAAGCGGGAATAACTTAATTACTTAGAAGAACAACATATTTCTTTAATCACCAACCACTACTTTTATATATTTAGAATTGGATTCGACAGTGATCTGCGTTTTGATGTGATTGTGACTGTAGACGGTCAAACCAGAACCTTTTTGCTCAAAACTTCCTGCACACAGTACCCTACTGTAACCATATATAGACCAACAACTTTTAAAGGTTATCAGTGAATGATAAGCCAGGGGCAATGAGGCAGAGCCCTTTCTGACTCACGAGGGCAGGGCACAGTGGAGGCACTGCCTCACTCTACTGCACCTCCACCAGGTCTACTGTTACTGGCAGGGACCAAGGGCTTCTGTGGTTTTATGTGAAAGATCTGAAAGGCTTTTCCCTCAGAGAGAAGGCTTTTTCTCTTCTGGTGAGTGATGGCCTACAAGAGACATGAGAGAAGAAGAACCCAGGGTCTATTCAGACATACTCTGATTGTTTTCCGGGGCTTTCCATGGACGCAGGACTGATTCCAGCATCTGGGCGAAATGATGGAAGGCCTTTTTTTATGTTGTTCCTTGATCCTGATTCATTCACCACGTTGCCCTGAGTAGCTACTTCAGCAGACGCTGAGAGGCTCTGCAGAGGGAGTGTTTGGTTTGGACCGTCAGTCAGATGGATCGACCCCTCCGTCTGGGGAGTCGCCCCCTCTTCTCCTTTCCTTTCCGCAGATTAACTATCCCCTTTGAGCCAAAACAAGCGCCCTCAACATTTGTTTCAATGGTTTTTCTCTCTCTTTTTTTTTTCATTTGGTGGAGAAAAAAAACACAGTTTACAAAAAGCAATCCTCAAGGCTGGAGAGAAAATGTAATAAAGATTTGTATTCTCAGCCCGGCAAGCATGTGTTATCAGTTTTATTTTCTTAAACGAGGCACTTCGCATCATATTTGGAGGCGTAAGTTTTGACTGTGCTGCTGTGCTGGGAGCAGTGTTGATGAACAGCAGGCTCCTGGAGCCTCAGCCCCCGTCTGCTAGGTGATGGCCCTCTGCTCTCCACAGTTCATCTCCCAGCCCATCATGATGGCCAGGCTGCAGACTCCTCTTAACTCTGGTTTGCGTCTTTCAATTTCTCTCTCTTCTCTTTTCCACCCTGCTGCCGTCTATTTCTCTCTCCCTCACTCTTTCTTTCTCAGTCTCTACCTCACTCACTCTGTCTCCCTCCCTCCCTCCCTCCCTCTCCCGCTCTCTTTTTCTCTTTCTCTCTCTCCCTCACTCTCTCTCTCTTCCTCCCTCCCTCTCTCTCTACCTCACTCACTCTGTCTCCCTCCCTCCCTCCCTCTCCCGCTCTCTTTTTCTCTTTCTCTCTCTCCCTCACTCTCTCTCTCTTCCTCCCTCCCTCTCTCTCTACCTCACTCACTCTGTCTCCCTCCCTCCCTCCCTCCCTCTCCCGCTCTTTTTCTCTTTCTCTCTCTCCCTCACTCTCTCTCTCTTCCTCCCTCCCTCTCTCTCTACCTCACTCACTCTGTCTCCCTCCCTCTCTTTCTCTTTCTCCATCACTCCCTCCCTCCCTCTCCCTCCCTCCCTCCCTCCCTCACTCTCTCTCTCTTCCTCCCTCCCTCTCTCTCTACCTCACTCACTGTCTCCCTCCCTCTCTTTCTCTTTCTCCATCACTCCCTCCCTCCCTCTCCCTCCCTCCCTCCCTCCCTCCCTCCCTCACTCTCTCTCTCTTCCTCCCTCCCTCTCTCTCTACCTCACTCACTCTGTCTCCCTCCCTCTCTTTCTCTTTCTCCATCACTCCCTCCCTCTCCCTCCCTCCCTCCCTCCCTCACTCTCTCTCTCTCTCTCTTCCTCCCTCCCTCTCTCTCTACCTCACTCACTCTGTCTCCCTCCCTCTCTTTCTCTTTCTCCATCACTCCCTCCCTCTCCCTCCCTCCCTCCCTCCCTCACTCTCTCTCTCTTCCTCCCTCCCTCTCTCTCTACCTCACTCACTCTGTCTCCCTCCCTCTCTTTCTCTTTCTCCATCACTCCCTCCCTCTCCCTCCCTCCCTCACTCTTGACTCCATGTCTGACTATTGCTTGAGCCGTCCAATGGTCAGATGGAAGCAATCATGCTACTGCTCCTGCCGTCCTGTGAGCGGTGGAGGGAAAATTCCTTCTGTTTCCAGAGAGGGATACGATCAAATCCACCCTGCCTGGAATTAGCTTCAGGATCACTGGCACATATGGGTAGAGAGAGAGGGAGGGGGGGGGGGGGGTGGGTGGGTAATTGTCAACAACCCTCAGTCTGTGTAGGAAATGACCCAGGAACTAGAATTAGATATGAATGTTTACTTTATCTGGGCAGCATCCAGTTTATCTTGTTTCTGTGCAAAAATGTGCGCAGAGCTCAAAGTCAAACGTTTCTTTTCTGACAGTAAAGCGTTTCTCCTCAGACGAAGTCGTCTATGCCTAGAACGTCTGTCCGCATGCATCCATCAAATATTTTGGAGGTAGAGAGGGCAAATGCTTTTGCCTTCACAGAACTCAGTTACCCGGTCTGGGGATTAGTGGAGAGGCATTAGGAAAGTGCGTTGAGTGAACATTTTCCAAGTTTTTTCCCCCCCGTAGAACCGTTGCGTGTGAGTTTTGGACGACCTCCACATCACTTGATGCAAAGAGCAGATGAGTCTATTCTTCTGTCTCTCACTACCCCCTGGTCACGCATTGCTTCTCTCCATGGTGCACGCACACACACACACACACACACACACACAAGAGAAACACACACAGAGAAACACACACAGAAAACACACATAATAACCTGAGCAGTGAGTGATGAGGAGTGAAGGATGGCCTCGTTCATCACAACAACCAAATGGATTTGACACAAAGTTTCCGGACAAGCTTAACCTGTGGAACTTAACGCCATGCTAGTTTTGCCCGGAGGCAGAGGCAGCATGGAGGCAGGGGGCCAGATAGGCAGAGGCAGCAGAGAGGCGGGGGCCCCGAGGAGGCAGGGAGGCAGGACCCACAGTTTCCTGCTTACTGGGAATTGTTATTAGAAGTAAAGTGCAGTCATTAGTGAGGATTTGCCTGGATTCTGTTCTTGCCCAACCAGTCAGGCCACAGAACTGGAAACACACAGACACACTGGGAGGAAACACACAGACACACTGGGAGGAAACACACAGACACACTGGAGGAAACACACAGACACACCTGGGAGGAAACACACAGACACACTGGGAGGAAACACACAGACACACTGGGAGGAAACACACAGACACACTGGGAGGAAACACACAGACACACTGGGAGGAAACACACAGACACACTGGGAGGAAACACACAGACACACTGGGAGGAAACACACAGACACACAATATAAATCCAGCAGCCATATTCACTTCCACCCCCTGTGGAACACCCATATATGGCATCAGGGATATAAGTTTATTTAGCCCATAGCTAATTTGAATGCCAGCTGTGAGCGCACACTCTTCTGTCGTTTGAACGTAAGAACGTTAGTTTAACATCCTGTCGACTTTAGCAAACCCCTCATGCACATTCAGACCCTCAGACGGTCATAATAGGATTCTCACACCATATTCACGGCAGTGTTGGGGATGGCCTTAGTGTTCCAAAAGCCAACATTTTCTTTCTGCTCTCAGAGTTTTCCAGGCGGTATTTGCGTGGGAGCCGTGTCTCTCTCAGGGTCCATCCGGCGTCGAGTTCCATGCTTTGGTTGTGCTCCGCGGTCCTGAGGAGTTGCTAGTCATCCTCAACGCTCGTAAATCCCCCCCCCCCCCCCCCCCCCTCAGAGGCACATGACCACAGCTGCCCTCGCTGGGTTTACAACCATCAACATCGCTGCTCGTTAAAGTCCTTGTCTCCAGAGCCTGGCCCAGCAGATAAAGACATTCTTTTATCAGACTTTATGATGCGAGCGGAGGGAGGGGCGGATGAGGGAGGGATGGAGGACGAGGGAGGGAGGGAAAAGGGAGGGGGAGTGCAGATTCCCCAGGGACTCTCCCTTCTTCTCTGCCGGGCTCCACGCCCAGCCAGACAGCCCTCATGCCTCTCTCATCTGATGATAATGATGATAATGGAAGAGCACTGATAATGCTCCCCATGTTCAGACCACACCTGTGAAACAGAGATCTGACACTTTGTCTCTGATGGGGTTACCTAGTGTGGTCTGGGGCTTTGGCAGTGTAATCATAATTAATAATCATAATTATTATTATTATACATTTCATTTGTGCACTCATTTAGCGCCACATAAATTTATAATCCGACTTAATACACAATAATGATAGTGTAAATTCACAATGACCCTACCACGCCCTTTGCATACTACTGTGGCTTTAGTGTGTGTTTCAAAGTGTCTGGGTGGGAAGATGAGTGTGGCGTGGATCTTCCATTAATCCTGTCTGTGTTGCCTTGGCAGCGGAGCGGGTGACATCGCTGGGGAAGGATTGGCACAGGCCATGTCTGAAGTGTGAGAAATGCAGCAAGACGCTGGCAGCCGGCTCACATGCACAGGTGAGACCTCACACACACTTCAGACGCACACCTCACACACACTTCAGACGCACACCTCACACACACTTCAGACGCACACCTCACACACACTTCAGACGCACAACCTCACACACACTTCAGACGCACACCTCACACACACTTCAGACGCACACCTCACACACACTTCAGACGCACACCTCACACACACTTCAGACGCACACCTCACACACACTTCAGACGCACACCTCACACACACTTCAGACGCACACCTCACACACACTTCAGACGCACACCTCACACACACTTCAGATGCACACCTCACACACACTTCAGACGCACACCTCACACACACTTCAGACGCACACCTCACACACTTCAGACGCACACCTCACACACACTTCAGACGCACACCTCACACACACTTCAGAACGCACACCTCACACACACTTCAGACGCACACCTCACACACACTTCAGACGCACACCTCACACACACTTCAGACGCACACCTCACACACACTTCAGACGCACACCTCACACACACTTCAGACGCACACCTCACACACACTTCAGACGCACACCTCACACACACTTCAGACGCACACCTCACACACACAACTTCAGACGCACACCTCACACACACTTCAGACGCACACCTCACACACAACAGACAAGCACTTCACACATAGCAGACGTTCACCCCCACACACACTTTAGTACACTCCGAATACACACCTCAGGACACATTGGATACCTCACACACACGACAGATCAGTACACCTCAATACATGATCAATATTACAAACTCGGGATGAGAGACTAAATGTAATGTCAGACACACGCGAGTGACACATCCACACAGACACACTCCTCAAGCACACATTCAGAACATTCAGAACATTCTGGTCCACCTTCATTCTGAAGCCATGAACTCTTATGAGAAACGACCAAATAAAAACCCAAACAAACAGCGACATCGTGCGTCCAATGATGTCAAGTGTTTCATGCTCATGCTGTGCTTCCTCTTCCCTCTAGCACGATGGCAAGCCTTACTGTAACAAGCCCTGCTACGCAGCCCTCTTTGGGCCTAAAGGTACGTTGTCAATCTCTGGTTCCCTTGGTGGTCAGACGGTGGGTTCAGAGTGCAATGTTGACGTCACTGGAGATTACGGGGATCCTTGTCCTCGTCTCTGGGTCACTGTGTAATATTATGGGATGCTGTTCCAATCTGTGAGGGGGTAATCATGTAATAATCGTGGTGACCATGTTAGATTAGATTAGATTAGAA
>CM059324.1:13696876-13741108 GCA_030340685.1 Protosalanx chinensis | reverse complement strand
AGAGACTAGTCAGGTAGGTTTCCCTGTATCATTTCGCTAGGGAGCTCAACCCTGTGACATGTGACTGCGAACAGACTGAGAACACGCACACGGCTAGAAAACACGACAAGGACGACACACACAACATTGGTTGTTTTTAACAAAAGCAATGATTCGTTGTCATGGATTCAATGTCTAACCCACGCCTTCTCTTTTTTTCCGGTCCTGGTCCTTATTGTAGAATCGTAGAAGCTTTGCTGTTCATCAGAAGACTGGAAAGCTGTACGGAATCCAACCCCCCCCCCTCCACACCCCCCCCCCCCCCCCACACACACACCCCCCCCCACACACACACACGCCCCCCCCCCCCCCCCACACACACACACACACACCCCCCACACCCAAAACAATAAAAGGTGTCTTTGTGTTCATGCTCTTGTCTTTGTGTTCTGAGGTGATGTTGTGTATTCCTGCCACCTGACCAGGAGTGTTCTGGGACTTCCGTGTCTCAGTTCCTGTCCTGGTTGGAGAGTTCCACGTCAAAAACTCCTAGTTTTCTCCTCTGCTTATCAGAAGATCAGAATCAGAACACACACATATCCCTCGTCATTACCTCTATTAGGCCTCCGCCAGCGCTAATGCTAGCTAGCTAGCTCCTACATGCCTCGGCATGGAAGCTGATCTTATCCGTCACCCAGCCTGTGAGAGTCACCTTTGCAGTTTAATGGGTTATATGTCTACTGGAGGCAGCGTCTGAGACCTGGCGTGCAAAGTCCACTTTCAACACATCACTAATAGATTTGACTTTGTCAATGTGTTTGCACATGTTTCTGGTTAAACTGTCTTCGACCCAAGGCACTAAGAGGGGTTGAACCATCACACTGTAATAACTTAATGATACAGTGGAATAAAGTTAATAACACCTTCTCGTTCGGATGACTATCCAGTTCAGAGGCTCTGCACACTGTGTAGATGATGACAAACAGACACATCAGTGTTGGAGACAGCCTCCCACTCAGCAGCTGGATCCAGGCCTGACAGGGGCCCAACCCTGGGATCTCTCCCATCAGCGGGGCCCTCTTCCTGTGCTTGTGGCTTCCGCTGCTCCACCTCGTTCTCTGGAGCCGCCCTCGGGGCCCAAGGCCAGCGGAATCAACTTGCTCCACACACACACATGCTCACATGCTGTGCCCACACACGCACATAGTCACACACCCATTGCACATGCACAAAATAGCATACACATGCGCTCACATACACACAGACGTTTTTCACACGCATAGATTGACACACACACACACAACTGGCAGCCGCAGCCTTCCTCCCTCCCTTCCCTCCGCCATCACAGAGCCGCCGTTCCATGGTAACAGACACAAACAGGACTCAACAGACACTCAACGTGGCGTGTTGCTCCACCCGTCCTTCACCCCCTCCCTCCCTCTCCCTCCCTCCCTCCCTCTCCCTCCCTCCCTCCCTCCTCCCTCCCTCCCTCCCTCCCTCCCTCCCTCCCTCTCCCTCCCTCCCTCCCTCCCTCCCTCCCTCTCCCTCCCTCCCTCCCTCCCTCCCTCCCTCCCTCCCTCTCCCTCCCTCCCTCCCTCTCCCTCCCTCCCTCCCTCCCTCCCTCCCTCCCTCCCTCCCTCCCTCCCTCCCTCTCTCCCTCTCCCTCCCTCCCTCCCTCCCTCTCCCTCCCTCCCTCCCTCCCTCTCCCTCCCTCCCTCCCTCCCTCCCTCTCCCTCCCTCCCTCCCTCCTCCCTCTCCCTCCCTCCCTCCCTCCCTCCCTCCCTCCCTCTCCCTCCCTCCCCCTCCCTCCCTCCCTCCCTCTCCCTCCCTCCCTCCCTCCCTCCCTAACCCTGAAACAAAGATATCCAGTGTCACACAGACAGACTGGGTCACCGACAAGAAGACAGACGGAGGAGGGGGGAAGGGAGGGGGGGCAGACAGGAGGAGGGGGGGGGGCAGGGAAAGGGGGCGGGGGGGCAGACAGGAAGAGGGGCAGAACCTCACAGCCGTGTCTCAAGTGAAACTGAGGACATCGCAGTGAACGAATGCGCTCCTGTGTTGCTGTAGAGGTCGTGTCTACCTTGCTGTGCGGATGTTCAGTGATCCTTGTCCACAGATTGGAGGTTCAGAGATACTCTGTCTGGCCCTGGAGTTGGAGACATCACCTCTTTTCTGGTTTCCAGTTCGTCCGTGTTTGACCCAAAGTTCTCATTGATTTTTCTCAACATACCACAGAGAGCAGGAAGGAAGGATTCTAATGTGTTTCCGTTATAACCCAAGATGAACCGGCAGAATCATTACAATTCTATTGCCCTTGGCTACAGGGTTGTTATACGTAAGAGACGGTATATAAAAACTGTAACCCAGGGAACCGTCTGAATGGAAAAAAGTACTCAGCTACAATTACTCATGCACACCATGGCAACCAATGTAGCTCCAAGTCGCCATTACAACGGCTCAGGTGCGCGCGTTTGTTCATATCTGTGTGTTCAAATCTTTTTTTTTACTGTGGATGAGATCGTTAATATAATTTTCTCAGTATAACGTGTTCCACACACATGAAACTAAAGCTCCTGTATTTGATGCTGCACCAAGTCGCCATAACAACTGATGCTGCTCCAAGTCGCCATAACAACTGATGCTGCTCCAAGTCGCCATAACAAGTGATGCTGCTCCAAGTCGCCATAACAACTGATGCTGCTTCATGTAACCATAACCGGACCAGGTCCAGAACTAAACCCCCAACCAGACTATACCCAGATTTAGAACCAGGACCAGGCTTAGAAACAGAACCAGACCAAAATCAAGGCCCGAGGGGGAGAACCAGAGGGTTCAGTAGAACTAAGAGCAGGACTGTTGACACAGAAGCTCTGCAGGTTCCTGACCCACCCTAACTGAACTCAGCAAGATCACAACAGCAGCCAGTGCGTGTTTACGACACTCGCCTTATAACAAGACATTCTCAAGTTCCCCCTCTAAAAAAACGAGCCAGAACCGAGCTGGCAGAACAAAGGCCAGCAGAGAGAACAGAACGTTTGGCTCTACGTTCCTCCAGTTCCACCCAGAACTGTTTGAAGTGTACAGCGAGACACTGAATCATGGAACTCATAAAAGGGAAGGTGCCAGCTTTGAGAGTCTGTGGGGAACTTCATGTGTGCCAACACGTTTTTTTTTTTATAACTGCTTTTTTGAGGGCTTCTTTTTATTACCAGGCAAGTCATTTCAAAGACGATATGCTTTCAAGTTTGACGGAGCCTTTTAATGTCATTCGGGTGCTTTAGGTTTCTTCTCGACAGTTCCAGACTCCACTGGATTTGTGCCTGAACGGCTACTGTGTCAAAAATACACCACGGTAGAAAACAAAGAGTTGAAAACGTTTTTCCCTCTATTTTTTTACGTTAAAAAGAATGGCCGACGTTAAATCAGGGTCCAGGGAGAATTCCCATCCACTTTGCTGTCTTGGAGGGAAGAATGTGTTTGGGAACAATAATTAACTTCCAGAACAGCATCATTTCCTCTCAGTGTTAGCCTAAACTCCAATATCCACCACCGATCACTTGAGAAAGATGGAAACATGTGATGGAGAGATCTCGTTCGTTCTGTGTCGCTCAGAGGAACCCACCGCCTTCTTCGACCGCCTCATACCACACCAGGGTCTCATAAATGCTGACAGTGGAATTTGGGAACATGCTGCATGTTGACTCTCATCTTGAGCAATGGCAACTAAGGGACTTGTGGAGCCCTGCAATGTGTTCCACGCTTCTCCCCCTGACGCTCTCTCTCTAACGTATCAATCGTCTGCAGGGAGAGACCGACAGCCAAGTGAGGAAGAGAGACACCCAGCCGTGGTTCCTGTCCAATCAGGACCTTGATTACTCTTGATCGATGTGCAAACCAGCCGCTCACCTTTCTCATTCCTTCACCACCACCCGCCACCCTCCCTCCTTTCCTATTTTCCTTGCTTCCTTGGTTGCATCCCCCCCCTTCCATCCTTTCTCCCACCCTCTCTCCTTCGCTTCTTCCTGTCTCTATCCTTCCCTCTTCGCTCCCTTCATCGCTCCTTCCTCTCCTCCTCCCTCTTGTTCGCTGTAGAAAGACAGACGAGAGGCTGTGAAGGATCAGCTCCACTGACTGATCTGGAGTGTATTCCAACCCAGGGTGTGAACCCAGGCTGGAAAGACCCAGAATGGAAGTCGATGGGGGGGAGGTGGGAGCAGCCTGGAGGGGACCACTATCCTCCATCCACACCCCAGGAAGTTCTATTTAACGAGGACCTCCCTATCAGTGTTAATTAAACTTTGGGGCTGCACAATTAACATTGTCATGTGTAAATTCATTCTCACCCCTCCGCTGCTGTGTAATGGGTGGTTCTGTTGAGTGTGTTGTAAAAACTGGAATTCAGAGCAGGGGTCCTGGCCTTGGGATATGGGATAAGGACAAACAGTCTCTATGGCCCACACACACGTGCAAACACACACACCAGCAACCTGGCAAATGTGTGTGTGTGTCTCCCCACACATGTTGTCAGTGCCTTAGGCGGTTTGGAGGCAGTCTGTGATTACAGGGACTGCATGAATAATGCCCCAGTTTTTCCTCCCTGATAAATGACCCAGTTCACCGGTCCAGTCCGTTTCAAAGGGCTTAAAGGAATCTCTTAAAAGCGTTCTCTTCCAACTTCAATTTGCGTAAGTCTCATATAACGTTGAGACTCCTTGAACAAATCCGATGCGCAGCCTCTCGCTCA
The DNA here is from genome assembly GCA_030340685.1 of Protosalanx chinensis. NCBI lineage: Eukaryota > Metazoa > Chordata > Actinopteri > Osmeriformes > Salangidae > Protosalanx > Protosalanx chinensis. The sequence goes on along the minus strand of CM059324.1, from coordinate 13,736,385 downwards.
GCGCTTTCATGTAACGCTACCTGAGCGTTGTCATCTCCGGTAACCTGCGGCTGTCTCAGTAAACACAGATAAAGCGATGCATATCTCATGTTCAGAACTCTCCACCTCCATCTGCCTTCAATTGTCCTCCATTGCCCCCCCCCCCCCACTACTCTGTTCTTCCCTTTTCTCCCCTCCTCTCCTCCCGATCTCGCAGATTATGCGGAGGGACATATCCAAGCCTCGTCCAGTTCCTTGTCGTCTTTCCCAGAACTCCCTGCTGCTCGTTCTGGTGCCTGGTGAAGTTGGCAGCGACTCCTATCTTTTTAACCACACCAGCCCCCTCAGACCTCTGATTGGTCAGAATTGCAAGAGGTCCTCTACCGTTCAGTCCACTGGTGTTTTACACCTACCTGAGAAACACTACACACTCCTGGTATCACTGCTGGTAGAAGGAGAAACACTACACACTCCTGGTCTCACTGCTGGTAGAAGGAGAAACACTACACACTCCTGGTATTACTGCTGGTAGAAGGAGAAACACTACACACTCCTAGTATCACTGCTAGTAGTAGGAGAAACACTACACACTCCTAGTATCACTGCTAGTAGTAGGAGAAACACTACACACTCCTAGTATCACTGCTAGTAGTAGGAGAAACACTACACACTCCTAGTATCACTGCTAGTAGTAGGAGAAACACTACACACTCCTGGTATCACTGCTGGTAGTAGGAGAAACACTACACACTCCTAGTATCACTGCTAGTAGTAGGAGAAACACTACACACTCCTAGTATCACTGCTAGTAGTAGGAGAAACACTACACACTCCTGGTATCACTGCTGGTAGTAGGAGAAACACTACACACTCCTAGTATCACTGCTAGTAGTAGGAGAAACACTACACACTCCTAGTATCACTGCTGGTAGAAGGAGAAACACTACACACTCCTAGTATCACTGCTGGTAGTAGGAGAAACACTAGACACTCCTAGTATCACTGCTGGTAGTAGGAGAAACACTACCACACTCCTGGTATCACTGCTAGTAGTAGGAGAAACACTACACACTCCTAGTATCACTGCTGGTAGTAGGAGAAACACTACACACTCCTGGTATCACTGCTAGTAGTAGAGAAACACTACACACTCCTGGTATCACTGCTGGTAGTAGGAGAAACACTACACACTCCTGGTATTACTGCTGGTAGTAGGAGAAACACTACACACTCCTAGTATCACTGCTGGTAGAAGGAGAAACACTACACACTCCTGGTATTACTGCTGGTAGTAGGAGAAACACTACACACTCCTGGTATTACTGCTGGTAGTAGGAGAAACACTACACACTCCTAGTATCACTGCTGGTAGAAGGAGAAACACTACACACTCCTAGTATCACTGCTAGTAGTAGGAGAAACACTACACACTCCTAGTATCACTGCTAGTAGTAGGAGAAACACTACACACTCCTGGTATCACTGCTGGTAGTAAGGAGAAACACTACACACTCCTAGTATCACTGCTAGTAGTAGGAGAAACACTACACACTCCTAGTATCACTGCTGGTAGAAGGAGAAACACTACACACTCCTAGTATCACTGCTGGTAGTAGGAGAAACACTAGACACTCCTAGTATCACTGCTGGTAGTAGGAGAAACACTACACACTCCTGGTATCACTGCTAGTAGTAGGAGAAACACTACACACTCCTAGTATCACTGCTGGTAGTAGGAGAAACACTACACACTCCTGGTATCACTGCTAGTAGTAGGAGAAACACTACACACTCCTGGTATCACTGCTGGTAGTAGGAGAAACACTACACACTCCTGGTATTACTGCTGGTAGTAGGAGAAACACTACACACTCCTAGTATCACTGCTGGTAGAAGGAGAAACACTACACACTCCTGGTATTACTGCTGGTAGTAGGAGAAACACTACACACTCCTGGTATTACTGCTGGTAGTAGGAGAAACACTACACACTCCTAGTATCACTGCTGGTAGAAGGAGAAACACTACACACTCCTGGTATCACTGCTGGTAAGCCAGTAGTCATAGGCTCAAATCGAAAAGTAATAACTGCTTACTGTCAATTTGACCAAAACATAACTGTCCTCTTCCTATCATGTACTGATAAAAAAGTATTTGACAATACTGCCCTCTGGTGTATGTGACAGGGACAACAGCTAATTGCACGACTACGCTATCATTTAATGAACATAAATAAACATACATCTAATTGATTACTATATTCCTTCTACTTATAGAAAGAGGACTTCACATATGCCCATAGAGGTGCACCTAGACCCTCATGGGATAAACTCAATGTGAAATTAATGGAGGGAAAATGGAAGGGACCTTGAGTGGGGTCATGATAGGTTGTCTTTCCTATTGCGGGGAGGGGGGGGGGGGGGGGTGGGTGGAGTATCGAACCATGTTCACGTGATGGAAATAAAATCAATACGCTGACTGTCAATATCTTTTTCTTTTTTATTAACAGTGCCAATATTTAATTACAAAAAAAACACAGGCGGTAAAAATCTAAACAAATAAGTTACATTGTAGTAAAAAAGCATGAGATTCTGTTCCGTAATCAACATTAGTTTGAACCTCATAGGAAAATAGCACAGAAAGTATGCATCCATAGAATTTCATTCATATATATATATATATATATTCTATTCTCTAGCTAAATAAACCTTTCATTTTGAATTCCTTGACGTATTGGATGAAAGCAAAGAGTTTCCAGCTTGCTATGTGCCCTCATGTCCTCAAAACTTCTGCTGAATGGGATGAAACCCTTTTCTGAATAACTGCCCCAGAAGAGAAAAGGAACAGCTCATTAAAGGACACATAAATTAAGATAGTAAAAGTGAACAGTCAAGCAAAACCTTTTCATATCAAATGGCTGAGTGATATTTCACCTCAAAAGCACTCTCGCAAACACACACACACACACACACCTGTATCAGACTCATGCACACGCTCAGACACACCCACACACGCACACACTCACACGTACACACACTGTGCATAGTCCCAGACTAAGCTGGGTGTCTGTGGAGTCCATCCCCTCTCAAGCAGTTTCCAGCTCCTCATCATAGCTGACCGTCTCAATCTCCCATATTTAGCGGGAGAGAAACCGTAGACACACTGGGAAGGCGTATGGCTTCAGGGCTGCGTTGGGGTGGGTTGGCAGCAGTAACCAGGGTGTTCTGTTATGCTGGGGAATAGGATGAGGGTGTTCTAGGTTGGGGTAGGGGTGACCTGGGGGGTTGGGGGGGTGCAGTAGGGACCAGGGTGTTCTATTGCACATACGTTAGCGTCACATTCCATCTTCTTTTTTTTTTCTTTCTCCTTCTTACGGCCGTTTCCACGGAGCTAGTTCTAGAACCTCACAGTTTAAAACACAGGCAGCAAGAGAGCATGTTCTGACTAGAGAAGCTCACAGACGCCTCAAAAGCAAAGATCAACAACCAAATCAGCGCCGCAAATGAGAAAATACCTGTCATAATAATAGTAATAATATGTTGTACAATTAGCAACAGTACATCCTGACATCCTTATTAATAATAATAACAACAACAACAACAACAATATTCACAATACAACAATAACTATTTGATAGATACAGACGAAATGTAACAGCAATTGCTTGAATATATAAAAAAAGAGACCTTTGTCAATTGATTGTCGTTAATAAAGAGCATGGTCACATCAAAGGCAGCGACAGTGAGTAGGAGGAGGCCGAAGAGAAGGAACAGGTATTCACCAGGATCACAGAAGTACAGAACATCCTGTTTGGTGGACGTGTCGCAGAGCAAGCTTCTGGTAGCCTTTGACGATAAAGGACAACAGGCAGAGGAAAGTGCTCCCACACACGCACCCACCCACAGGCTCTCTAGGAGGTACTCTACGGGTACCTCGGAAACTAAGACGGCAGCATTGCATTTAGTTTGAGTCATTTAGCAGACGCTCTTATCCAGAGCGACTTACAGCAAGGGCAGGGACATTCCCACTGAGGCAAGTAGGGTGAAGTGCCTTGCCCAAGGGACACAACTTCATGTTGCCTCAGCAGGGAATCGAACTGATGACCTTTTGCTCCAACGCCCTAACCACACAGCCACCTGACTCCCTATACACAGCATCAGCAGTGGTCTGCAGTACAGTTTGTTCGTGCGTGTGATTGGTTGATCACAGCCTGACCAGCTGAGTGGCTGAAGGTGCAGTGGGAGGAGCTCAGGCTTCCATGGGCGGGGTCTGTCAGCGTGGGAGGGGCCAAGTCGGGGGCAGGCAGGCGAAGTAGAAGGAGCCAGTGTGTGTGTGTGTGTGAGTGGGTGGAGGCCCTTGTATCAGTGTCATGGCTGCTGCCGCGCGTAGCCCTGACAGCATCTTAAGAGAACATAATTGAAGGGGAACGTAAACACACACCCACACACAGATCAGCATACAGCAGTCCTCTCACACACATCCACAGGATGGCCTGTTCCACAGAACATTTACAAACAGACACAGGTTTAGTCCACTGCACTGTTGACTTCCTCGATACCGGCGGTGTACCAGGACGTCTGGGTGAACCTGAGTGTCAGAGAGACCAGAGTGGCACCTGGCAAACACAGGAGGCAACTTTTTTGCGTTTTATTTGGGAGGGGCAAATATGTAAAAAGGTAATTCAATATTGCCAATGACACAACTCCATGGATGTTTCTTGCCGTTCTCATCGTGAAAGCGACAATATCCCTGTCGAACGAAGATAGCTAGCTAGCTATCCTTCCGTCATGTCCAGGATCTCCATGGAGATTCAACTCCCAACGTCCTTGCTGCTGATGAGCGATATGTGTCCGGAGAGAGAACTTCCAGAACTTAAGCGCAATCTAGAACGTTCTCTTCCGCCCTCTACTGAACAGCTGAGGTGAGCAGTGCGGGCTAGGTGAGCAGCTGCGCAGCCTGGCCGCAGTAGGTGCAAGGCAGTGGGTAGCTGGGCGGACCGGAGGAGGGCGGGGGCGGGGGGCACCATGGAGGATATGGAGCTGGAGCAGAACTGAACCAGCTGGCTGAGTTTATCCTGGCACCGGTAAAGGTCAACGCCGGCCGACTTGGATGCTTGCACTGCTATCCTGGACGTGGCTGTCCATTCCAATCAAGGACACCGCAAGGCGAGTCCGCAGGGGGAGGGGGGTGCCAGGAGAGGGCGCCAGGAGAGGGCGCCAGCCCCCCCCCCCCCCCCCCATGTCCTCAGTGCCAGTCCTCGTCGTCCCGGTCCTCGTCGTCTACGGATGAGTCGTCGTTCGTACTGTCACCCCCCGCGCCCGAAAGCGCGCCGTTGTGCCGCACGGACAGCAGGGCCGCCGCCTCGGCCGCCGCCCGCTCCTCGGCCTCCTTCTGGCGCAGCGCGGACGCCTTCTTCTCCTGCTCCGCGTGGCTCTTCATGTGGGCGCTGCGGCTCTTCACCTTGAAGAACACTCTGGAGGAGGGCAAATAGGGTAAAGGTCAAAGGTCACGTAGGGTTGCACAGCCCTAGGGTTGCTGGGATTACAGGGATCCCATTGGGATTACTACAGAGGGTTGTAATGAGTAAAATGTAATTAGTAAAATTTGTATTTATAATGGGGCGAAGGTCAGAGGTCACGCAGAGCGGCACAATGGTTGTTCGCTGTTGTTTCTTGTCACCCTGGAATTAACGAGAGGCTAATTGGTTCTGTTATAACACTCATTTGAGGTTTGTATCGTGTCATTGCACCCTCTGGGGTGGTGGAGAGGCGTGTTTGTATTATGTACACGGTCACTAGGCACAGCACTGCATGGCAACTCTCAGTTGCTAGGAGACGGTTGATGAAAAACAGGACTGCTGTTGCCATGGATGAGCTACTCAGTCACTCAGCTGAAGCTTGACAGGAGCTGCTGGATACCTTCCTGTTCCGATGCCGCAGAACACACTTCACACCATCTGTATCGACTTCACACACACTCACGCTAAACCCTCATACTGCTGTATGTCTGTGCACTGCTATAGTCAACTGACAAGCAATATCATCAAATCAAAAGATACACATGTTTAGAACTGGGGGCTGGTGTGGAGAGACTGGGAGAGACTCAGAGGTGTGGAGAGACTAGGAGAGACTCGGAGGTGTGGAGAGACCAGGAGATACTAGGTGGAGTGTGGAGAGACTAGGAGAGACTGACCTGCCACACTTCTTGCAAGGGAACTCCCCCACCTGGCCCGTGGGGTTGGGGGGAGGCTTGGCTGAAGCAGCGGCCCGCGGTTTGGAGGGAGGAGGATGGCCAGTATGAGACCAAGGCTGATCTCTCCTCACCTCCTCCTGGCTCTTCAGCCCCAGCACTGCTCCAGCCTGCACACACACACACACACACACACACATTGATAAACACGCACACACAGATCTGCTTAGATGAATTCAGAACCTAATAGAGTACATTCACATTTAGTCATTTAGCAGACGCTCTTATCCAGAGCGACTTACAGCAATAACAGGAACATTCCCCACTGAGGCAAGTAGGGTGGAGGGCCTTGACCAAGGACACAATGTCACGTTGACACCGACACCCTAATCAACTGCGCCACATGAATCCCATACCTGAATATCCTCACAGTCCTCACAGTATCTTCAGTAAAACAGCAGACAGCTCAAAGTCAAAGGTATTCCAGTAAAAGAATAAGGAGACAGGAAGCCGTCGTCTGGAGAGCCTCTCCCTAGAGCTCACATATGAGGAACATGGAACCAGGCCACAGGTCTCCTGAGTCATTGTTTGCTTTCACTACCCCGAAGTTACGCAACCACCGCTAACGCAAGGGGGCCAGCAACCACTAGGGGGCAGCAGAGAGCGACCACAGCTGGTCTGACATGGCTTGTGTTTTCAACCCGGGCTGGCATGGCTGACTTGCTGAGAACTGAAGTACCATGTTCAGGTCGATATATTCGCTCTATTTTACAGTCTAACACAGGGGTTCCCAACCCTGGTCCTCAGGGCCCCGGGGAGTCAAGTGGCTGAGCGGTGAGAGAATCGGGCTCCTAATCTGATTTGTTTCTTCCAAAATTGGATTTCCTAGATAGTTTCAGAGCTCCATAACGACCCGTTCATTCGAATCAGGTCTGCTGGAGCTGGGAAACATCTACAACGTGCAGGAAAGTGGGTTCCTGAGGACCTGGGTTAGGAACCACTGGTCTAGCAGATACTAACTCCTAGCATGGCACTCCCCCAACGCTGTCTAACTTACGTTCTCATTGGCCTGTAAGGTCTGAGTTATCCTCCCAGGGCTGCTGCCGCATGGCTTCCTGTCAGCTGACCCCTCCCACTTCCTGTTGTCCTCGTCCTCCTTTCGAGAGTCCAATCTGTGAGAGCTCTGTGGGAGGAGCAAAGAAGATTAGTCTGTGTGAGTGTGTGTGAGCGCACATAGGTGTGTGTGTGGAGGTATAGGTGTGTGTGTGCGGGTGTATGTGTGTGTGTGTGTGTGTGTGTGTGTGTGTGTGCGCAAGTGTAGGTGGGTGTAAGTGTGTGTGCGGGTGTAGGTATGTGTGTGTGTGTGTGTGTGTGCAGGTGTATGTGTGTGTATGTGTGTGTGTGTGTGTGTGTGTGTGCGGGTGTATGCAAGTGTAGGTGTGTGTGCGGGTGTAGGTGTGTGTGTGCGTTCTGCATGCGATTCAGCAGGGTAAACGAGAGCGCGCCTGCGTCTCCAGGAGGGGTCGTGACCCCAGGAGGGGTCGCAGGGGTGGGGTCGTGACCCCGGCTCACCTTGTGGTCCAGCTCCTCGTCGGTGGTTCTGGTCTCCGCAGGTTCTGCTTGTCCGTAAAGCAGAGCTCCGTTGCGGCCCATCTTAACGTGCTTCTTGTAGGTGTAGTAGAATTCCACGCACTGGGCCACTGTCTTGGTGTTCACCTGGGGAGATACACACACACACACACACACCCATGAGAACACACACATACAAGAGCACACAACAACCACGAGACACCCAAGCACACACGGCATAAGCCCATGGCATGACGTGCTAACTTACCAGCTTCTGAACCATGAAGAAGTCCTTCTTGTAGGCCGCGATGCCTTTGTTAAAGCAACGCCTCTCTGCAGCAGTCCAGCTGTCTGACCCTGAGGGGGAGGGAGGGAGGGAGGGAGGGAGGGAGGGGGAGGGAGGTGGATGAGGGTTAAAAGACAGGTCGCTAGAGGATGACTGTGAATGTCTGCTACTCTGCGGGCTGACGATGGATCCACCATGGACTTACTCCCCCTACTATGCTCGCTCACACACGCGCGCGCACACAGACACACACGCACACACAGCAGACAGCTAGGACCCACACGCGGCTGGGTAAACAATGGCTCTCCTGTCTTCTGGGATTAACCACACGTTACAAGCCCCTTGCCCCGTCCCCCCTTGCCCCGTCCCCCCTTGCCCCCCCCCCCCTTGCCCCCCCCCCCCCTCCCCTCCCCCCCCCCCCCCCCCCCCCCCCCTTGGCCGTCCCCCCCCATCCAGCAGACCCAACAAACCCACAGTTATGCCACATTCACCGAATCACACACACACACACACACACACACAGTGGCTGTCCTCTGCCCCCTCCACCCCCACCTAACTCCCACTACAGCTGGCACTGTGTAGGACTGAGAAGGGATCTGTAGCTAGGCATGAAGAGAGAGAGAGAGACAGACAGAGAGGAATTGACCAGAGAAAGAGACAGAGAGAAACAGAAAGAGAAACCAGAGAGTGGGAGGGAAATTGAAAGAGTGAACATCTAGAAATAGAGATATAGAAAAAAAGAAAGGGAGTTACAGACAGAAAGAAAGATTGAAATATAGACTGTAGAAAGAGAAAGAGAGTGAGAGAGAGACAGAGAGAGATGTAGCTAGAAAGCATTCCTACCAGAGTAGTGATAATCTGCTAGGCGGTGAGACTTGGGAACACAGGGTCCTTCAGTAGCAGCAAAGCCAGCGCTTCCTGCAGGAGCAGAAACAGGCTCAATCCACACAGCCACTCACCTCGGATTGGAAATCCAGTCAACAGAGGAAAAAGATCCATTATTTCCGGCGCATTCAAAATCGAAAGGGTTGCGTAAAATGTAACAGCTTGATGGAATAACAGAGATTGCGCAACAGTCTCTCAGTATATTGGAGATTGCGGGGATGAATCGGAGCACAGCGGAGCGGAGAGTCTGGCGCGCTGACAGGCCCTCTCCGTCTCCTTGACAACACGAACAAGCGCTGGTCGCTAGGGGCCTGAACCAGCCTCTGCATAGCCCTGCGCTGGTGGAGCTCTGGATCTGGCCCGGGGGCCTCTAAGGTGACCTCTGACCTTCAGTTTTAGATGTTTCCCTGCTCCAGCACACCTGATTCAAATGAATGGTAATTACGAGGCTTCCACAGAGCTTGATAGCGGCCCTCGAGGACCGGAACGGGCCAGCCCTGGTCTAAAGCCTGGTCTCAGCTGTCAGCTCGGCTGAGTAGCATCCCTCAAATCAAGCCCTGCTTCTCTGACAGGCTGTGTGTGTGTGTGTGTCTGTGTGTGCCTTTACATATGACAGATGGCTCTCTTATTGGCTCTCATTTGTGTGTGCGTGTGTGTGTGTGGATGTCCACCTGAACACCCAGCCTGCATTGCTCACCATGATGTCACCCTTGCACTCGTAGAGGCAGTGCAGGGCCAGCTCCTGATTGGTTCCCCCTCCACATAGGGCACTAGAGCAGGCTAGGTGCATGAGGTCATCCACTAGAGAGAGAAGAGAGAGAGAGAGGAGAGAGAGAGAAAGAGAGAGAAAGAGAGAGAAGAGAGAGAGAGAGAAGAGAGAGAGACAGAGAGAGAGAGAGGGAGAGAGAGACAGAGAGAGAGAGACAGAGAGAGAGAGAGGGAGAGAGAGACAGAGAGAGAGACAGAGAGAGAGAGAGAGAGAGAGAGAGAGAGAGAGAGAGGGAGGGAGAGAGAGACAGAGAGAGAGACAGAGAGAGAGAGAGAGAGAGAGAGAGAGAGAGAGAGAGAGAGAGAGAGAGGGAGAGAGAGACAGAGAGAGAGACAGAGAGAGAGAGAGAGACAGGGAGGGAGAAAGACAGTCCCCGGAGGACAAATAAAGGAATTTATTATCTTATCTTCTTATCTTATTGTGCCGGAACACATGCAGGGTGTGGTTGACAGAGTGTGTGCGTGTCGTATGTGCATTTTTCTCACTGGGTGCGTGTGCACACAGGTACGTGTGTGTACACACGTGTGTGTGTGTGTGCTGGTGCCTGGTACCTTTCTCCTGGAAGGTTGGTCTGGCTAGGGCCTGTTCCAGGGGGGCCCACACCAGATCTGCCAGATGGGGGTCATGCTGGGCCGCCTGCCGCTGCCGCAGCTCAGGCACCTCCGCCTGGTAGCGCACGCCGATGTTGATACGTCTAGGGGACCCAAACAAGATGGCCACCGATCAACAACCGCACACTCGATAAAGGCGCCGCCTAAATAACTTTGACTGAATTGTTGAAAGTAAAATAAACAAGGAATATATCTATATAAGAGGGACGTGGCCAACAGGTTATGGTGCAAGGCTTTTCACCCTACTTGCCTCAGGGGAATTGACCCTGTACTTGCTGTAAGTCGCTTTGGATAAAAGCGTCTCCTAAATGAATATTTATTGTTATTTATTTATTTTATATCATACAGAGATATATATCTGGGGGGTTGAGGGTGTTTTTGATAGAGGCCGAGGAGGTGGGAAAAGGGCCACTGAGGCACCGTTCTGGGACATTTGTGGGGCAGGGGAATGAGTCACTCTGATCCTGGCTGCAGCTCTGCAGTGGCAGAGATGCTGCAGACTAATGATGCTAACATCACACTGAAAGGCCCGCTGTATGTGTGCTCTGCTGCTGAAGGTGTGGGTGGGTCTGATGGTTTAGCCCTCCCAACCCGGGAAGGGAAGATGTAACCTGAGACAAGCAGGCTGAATGACTGGCTGGCTGCCTGGTCAGTCTTGTTTAGTTTGCTAGTTTAGCTAGCTGACTGAATGGCTGGTTTGGGTGACTGGAACGCCGGGTTTGTTTGTCTGTCTGGTTGGAAAACAGGCCTGCATAGTTTGGGAGGACTCTTTGCTCGGCCCCTAGCTGCAGGCTGCATGTCCTCAGTTAACTGCTGAGCAGCTGGCACCAGTCAGGGAACAGCTCCCACAATGCACTCTGATCCCCTTCCCACCCACTCCTCCCACTTTTGTCATTTAAAACCAGTTCCCCCACCCTGTCCCTCCACCCTGTCCCTCCACCCTGTCCCTCCACCCTGTCCCTCCACCCTGTCCCTCCACCCTGTCCCTCCACCCTGTCCCTCCACCTTGTCCCTCCACCCTGTCCCTCCACCCTGTCCCTCCACCCTGTCCCCCACCCTGTCCCTCCACCCTGTCCCTCACCCTGTCCCCCACCCTGTCCCTCCACCCTGTCCCTCACCCTGTCCCCCACCCTGTCCCTCCACCCTGTCCCTCCACCCTGTCCCTCCACCCTGTCCCTCCACCCTGTCCCTCCACCTTGTCCCTCCACCCTGTCCCTCCACCCTGTCCCTCCACCCTGTCCCCCACCCTGTCCCTCCACCCTGTCCCTCACCCTGTCCCCCACCCTGTCCCTCCACCCTGTCCCTCACCCTGTCCCTCACCCTGTCCCCCACCCTGTCCCTCCACCCTGTCCCTCCACCCTGTCCCTCCACCCTGTCCCCCACCCTGTCCCTCCACCCTGTCCCTCCACCCTGTCCCTCCACCCTGTCCCCCACCCTGTCCCTCCACCCTGTCCCTCCACCCTGTCCCTCCACCCTGTCCCTCACCCTGTCCCTCACCCGGTCCGGGGCTGAATGTAGTTCTTGAAGGGTGAGTGTAGTTCTTGAAGGGTGAGTGTAGTTCTTGAATGGTGAGTGTACAAAGGAGGAACTTACGGCTCAATGCTGACTGGGGTGGCCTCTCCTATGGCAGACAGCACTGGAGGAGTGATGTCACAGCTGTCTAAAGGTACAGTACAACCAAAACACATCTTACTATCATCATACATACAGCAGCTCTATTTCAGGTCAAATACCATAGCTGCAGATAAAAAAATTAAAACAGATGATGTCGTTTCCTACGATACGCTTTACTTTATTATTACAGTTGAATACGCTTAGAATCAGGGACAGTGAGAGTAAAAGAAAAACAGAGAGGTGAAAGAGTATGTATGAGAGAGAAGAGAGTGAGAAATAGAGAATTATAGGCAGATAGAAAGAGAGGGAAAGGGAACAATAGGGAAAAAAGAGAGAGGTATCAGAGATAGAGGTAGAGAAAGAGAGGCAGAGAGAGCGATCAGAACTTACTGGAGCGCAGCAGACTGCGTGAGGCTGACTTGGGCGTGGCGGGCAGAGGCAGACCCTGGGCGCTGGCGGCAGCGGCGGAGGAGAGGAAGGTGGAGAAATAGAGGCCGGAGCCCTCGCGGACGGGGCTAAGGATGGGCGGAGGGGTGTAGGGCGGAATGGCCAGGGGGGTGTCCACCAAGCGGACAGGGGAGCGCAGGTGGCTCTGGTAGGGCGTGATGCTGGAATAGATGGGCGGGGCGATGAAGGTGCCGGGTTTCGGGGGCGGGATGAACAGGGGCTCGGGTCGGGGCCGCCGTTTGGACTTGACTTTGCCGTCTTCGTCTCCATCCGTCTCGCCATTCTGCACCCGTGAAAGAGATACCGAGGGAGAAGGAGGGAAGAAAGACAAAGTCAATTTTGACCTTGAGAGTTATCCATGCCAGACCCCCCCCCCCTTCCCCCTATTCATCCCATATACCTCCATCCATCCATCCCTCTCTCTCTCCCCCTCCCCTTCATCCATAGGAAGGTTTACCCCTGCTAATCTGCCTCATCTGGGCCAGGGAGACCAGCAGCCTCAACAACACCCCACAGAGAGAGGGAGAGGGAAGGGGAGGGTGGGCGGATTTAAGAATGAGGTCATGGGGAGCCGGGGGGTACTTAGGGGGGCTGGTCATGGAGAGTGTGGTGCAGGATGGGGGGGGTGGGGAGGTTGTGATGGAGAGGATTACTAGGAGTGTCAGTGGGATTAGAATCGGGGGGGAGAGACATGAAACCAATCTACTATGTGGGGTTCTAGAACACACACACACACACACACACATCAGGACAGAGCCCCCTGTCCCCTCGCTGGAGTTCTAGAACACACACACACACACACACACACACATCAGGACAGAGCCCCCTGTCCCCTCGCTGGGGTTCTAGAACACACACACATCAGGACAGAGCCCCCTGTCCCCTCGCTGGAGTTCTAGAACACACACACACACACACACACACATCAGGACAGAGCCCCCTGTCCCCTCGCTGGGGTTCTAGAACACACACACATCAGGACAGAGCCCCCTGTCCCCTCGCTGGAGTTCTAGAACACACACACACACACATCAGGACAGAGCCCCCTGTCCCCTCGCTGGAGTTCTAGAACACACACACATCAGGACAGAGCCCCCTGTCCCCTCGCTGGGGTTCTAGAACACACACACATCAGGACAGAGCCCCCTGTCCCCTCGCTGGAGTTCTAGAACACACACACATCAGGACAGAGCCCCCTGTCCCCTCGCTGGAGTTCTAGAACACACACACACATCAGGACAGAGCCCCCTGTCCCCTCGCTGGAGTTCTAGAACACACACACACACACACATCAGGACAGAGACCCCTGTCCCCTCGCTGGAGTTCTAGAACACACACACACACACACATCAGGACAGAGCCCCCTGTCCCCTCGCTGGAGTTCTAGAACACACACACACACACACACACATCAGGACAGAGCCCCCTGTCCCCTCGCTGGAGTTCTAGAACACACACACACACCGCGGCTCACCTGTCCTGAACTCTCCGACAGGGAGTTCCTCAGCGAACGGCGCCTCGTCACGATGACGGAGGGTTTGTGGTCTGAAAGCCCCAAATCCAGGAATCCATGCCGGAGGGGCCAGCTGGACGCCAGCGCAGACTCCTGCCGCCGGACCGGCACCGACACCGGGATGACCAGGGGCATGAGGCTGTCGTCACGAGGGCGTTTGATAGTCAGACCGTCCCCAGGACCTGTGGCCCGTTCTGGGCCTGAACAAGCTCTGGACGGACTCCATGGGCGGTGGGGGTCCTGGGAGGACACACACACAGGTACCACACACAAACATATGTACCAGACGCGCACACACAAACAGGGATTGGACAGACACACACACACACACACACACAAAGTTTGATCAGATTGTGGATCACCTGTATATCATTGACAGTAGCTAACAAAAACATACATGTTTTGTATTCTGTAGCATTAGCACAGACACGTGTACATGCTATGACATACAGTAAGTGAGCATGTGATTGACTGTAATCTTTCACTGTGCTGAAGACACGTTACGAGTCAGTTCCAGGTACTTTACTGCGAACAACTACTGGCAGAGGCCCATATTAGAAGTTGATTGTAGCCTTTTAGCCTAGCCTGTTCTCTAGCCTACCCTCTACAATGCCAAAAGGTTTTCCCTCAGGGGATTAATAAAGTATTCTGTATCTGAATACCCCATTCTCTACTCCAGCCTCTACCCCAGCCCTAGTGTGAGCCTCAGCCCCAGCTTCAACCCCAGTCAGCTCAGGTCAGCTTCCAGCCTCACGCCCCAGCCTCTATCCCTGCACTAGCCATATCTACCAGCCCAGTGTGTGTGTTAATTGCGTATATCTCTCTGCGGAGTGTTAATCTCAAAGAACACTGATTCTGGCAGCCTTGGCCCTGGCAGATGCAAGCAACAGGTTGCTCTGTTCCTGCTCTAAGAAGCCAAAATCACTCTGCCATCATGGGAAGGCTCACACAAAACTGATGCATTGATGTCAAATAACTCCTCGAGCTACAGTAAAGGTTTAAATAGTAAAAGGATGTGCATGATTTACATGATTAAATGATTTAATGTGGTTTGGATTCATGTCATGAATAAGTAGACAGAGTTCGTACAAGAAACAAGCTAACGTTGATGTCTCCATGGCAACCCAGAAGTAGGACGTTTACCTTGAGCCCATGGGAGGGCAAAGATTCCATCTCAGAGGCTTTCTGGGCCAGGGTCTCCAGGTTCACCTCCTGCGAGACCCTCCGTTTCCTGCGTGTGCTCTGGATGACACCCGTAGGAGCGGCCTGGACCTCCTCTGTCCTGAGAGGCCCTTGCACCGCCTCGAGGGCCCCCCCATTCTGGGATCCAAGCTCCAGCTGCTCAGAGGGGAGGAGAAAGGGGTTCTCCCCAGATGGAGCCCCCCCTTCCTTGGACAGCCTTCTGGACCGGCGAGGCTGAGCCTGGGGCTGGTGAGGCTGGGCGTCTGAGGCCAGATGGGGGTCCGAGGGGAGGGACGGAGGGGCCGGCTCCTGGACTGTGGGGAGGGCTGGAGCTGGAGGCTCCTGGGAGTGCACAACGACGGGAGGCTGGGGCTGGGGAAGGGGCTGAGCATGGGGTTGAGAGCTTTGACTGCTGTAGTACATCCCACATAGAGCCAGTTGCTGTTGGAGTTGCTGTTGCTGCTGCTGTTGTTGTTGTTGCTGCTGTTTTTGTTGTTGCTGCTGCTGCTTTTGTTGCTGTTGCTGCTTTTGTTGTTGCTGCTGCTGTTGTTGTTGTCGTTGTATTTGCTGTTGCCTCAGGTGCTGTTGGTGCTTCAGCATTTTCTGCTGCTGCAGGAGATGCTGCTGCTGGATCTGCTGCTGGAGGATCTGCTGGTGCTGCAACTGCTCCTCCTGCATCTGTTGGGGCCGAGGCTGGGGCTGGGGCTGAGGCTGGGGCTGGGATTGAGGTTGGGGCTGGGGTTGGGACTGAGGTTGGGGCTGGGACTGAGGTTGGGGCTGGAGCTGAGACTGAGGTTGGGACTGAGGCTGAGGCTGGGGCTGGGGCTGGGGCTGGGGCTTGGCCTGGGCCTGGGGCTGGGGCTTGGCCTGGGGCTTGGCCTGGGCCTGGGGCTGGGCCTGGCCGCCATAGTTCAGGTTGGGCAGAGCTCTGCTGCCTTGAAAGGCCTGGTAATACCCTGTCAGGTTCTGCTTGGGCTGACCGAAGGCTAACTGGAAGGGCTGGAGGACTGAGGTTCCTCCGGGACTCTGCACGCTATGCTGGGGGGCGTTCAATGCCCCTGGTTTGAGGGGCTGCTGGTAAGCCTGGACCTGGGATAGGGATTGCTGTGGAGCCTGGTGTTGGGGCTGGTTCTGCGGGTCCCAGTCCAGCCCATGGGCCTTGCTTACCTCCCTGTAGGTTTCAACAGTTGGGTTGCCCACCAGCTGCTGCTTCTCTGGAGCCCTACTGGGAGGTTGGGGCTGTGGATGGAGAGCCGGCCCATCACGGCCCGGCTTGGCAAAGGACGCCTGGGCCCTGGTGTCTCCCACACTGACCCCTCCAAGGTAGGGAGCAAAGTTCTGGCCCCAGTTGGCCATGGTGACGCCCTGGGTCCAGCTCCCAGCCCTCTGCTGCTGCTGGCTCTGCTGGGAGGGCTCCTGCTGAGGCCACTTCATGGGCAGCGTCTGCTGGTAGTGTCCCCGGTTCTGGTCCCCTTTCTCTGGGCTGAAGATCACAGAGTTGAGGTACATGTGCGGAGCCTCGGGGTTGGAGGACACGGTGCTGGCAGCCTCGCTGGGCGCTGCCTCGGAGGCTGGGGCGGCCAGAGCGTAGTAGGAACCTTCCGGATGCTGGGACGATGTCTCCTTCATGGCTGCTCCTTGCTCGTTGAAGAAAGAGATGCGCTTGCCTGTTCTCTTGGGGTTTGCTTTCGGCTGGGGTGGCAAACTCATGACGCGCATGGACCCAGAGGCTGGCGGTCGAGGGGGTGGGGGGAGGGGGGTTGGGGGTGGGGGGGAAAGGGACTACAGCCGAGGCGGTGCTAGGTTAGCACCCAAACACTCAGCCAAACTAGCCTCCCTGGCGCTTCCCCAAAGTATCCCCCCCGCGATCAACGTTCTATCTTCCGGATGGGGAACCAAAGTGCTTCCAGACGTTCTTTCTTCCTGTCCTCCTCTTCGCTTCCTGACGTATTCAGGAGCTGGCCAGCGCTGACCTGGAGTCAGCTGTGTGAGGGTCTGAATGTGCTGCTCAGTCATGGGCGACACCCTGCAGAAGAGGAGAGAGAGACAGGGCAGAAAGAGGAAGGGAGAGAGAAGGGAGGACAGTAGGTGGGAGGGAGACGGGGGCAGAAAAAGAGAGAGAACAGAGATTGGGGTCAGACTGGTCACGGTCAGAGGGGTCCCCTAGGGGGGGTCTCATTGTCAGGCCTGCCTCAACAATGTGAAAAACCTGCTGTGGGTCTTTTTCACAAAGAACCTGCTGTGAAAGGTAAGGCTAAGAGAACAGCCGGGGGGGTGGGTGGGGAACTGTGTCATTATGACCTAAGCTTACATGACAGCTATAATGACATACACAAGCATTCAGCAGCTCTCCTTGCTGGGCTCATTGATTACATGCTTGATAGAAGAGATGATCACATGACAATTGCCAGCAAGTCTCGATTCCTCACCTCTCCTGGTGACGTCACACAGAGGGGAGGGGGGGGGGTTAGAGTCGGGATGCTGCCTCTTTTTTTTCTCTAATTCTCAGTCGTTCAAATTATCTGTCTGACCCGCACAAACGGATGCGGCAGCTGAACTATGGCCGTAGAGCTGGTTTTTTTCTAACCCAATAGATCTATTGACTTCTACCCCGTGAACCAGCATGCCATTGTTTCCCGTAAATGACAGGTTTAAAGGCGCCATGCATGCCTTTTCAGCTTTGCCTCTCACAGAAAAGCAAAAACAAAGCTTCACCGAGCATCAGGTTATCTTCATTATGCAAGGACCAATAAACCAATACTCTGTAAGCTGAGTCAAACGATCTCAAAGGACAATTCAGGTGCCCTGTCTCGGATGTGTAAACTATAAGTATTTTCTTGGTCGAATGACATCCGTTGCCACGGTAACGTGTGTGAGCTGATGTCAATGTGGCCTCGCAGATGTTACTTGATCTACTTCAAACGACAAATGAATTGGTGGCGCAGGGACGGTTTGTAAACGGTCACCATAACTTTTCAGCTCTAGCAGCCCCTTCGGCTGTAGTTAACCCACACTGACGCACGCACGCACGCACATAAAAACGCCTGCACACACACACACACTCCTTAAAATAGAAGGCTGCAGCTGTTCCTAGCCCGTGCTGGAGAACTTGCCTGGAAGGTGCGGAGGTTACACACACAGGGAGACTGGCTGGGGTAGTCAGGGGCCAAAACAGGGAAAGCGAGTCGTGTGGATGTCTACATCTGCTGGTTTGCTAATCAGTTCACAGTAATCGGCATTGGCAAGGACTTTGGGTGACATGTCAAATCAGCCACTCCCTCGATTTCATGAGGCCCTATCAAGTTGTTGGGCAGCTCGGCGCCTCTGTCATAACACTGGTTATACGCAGAGAGCTTTGTTTACTGAACAGCCTGTGACAGCGGGCCGGAGTTGTTTACAACAAGCTGCTTTGTGCAATACGAAGGATGTGCATCGTAACACAATATAAACGTATCTGACCCCTCCGCAGCCCCACTGTGGGCTATATAGGTGAGGACAATGACGCATCAGGTACACGGTCGTTACACAAGCCCTGGTTTTAACCCAGTAAACAAGGTAACGCGCCAAATAGGCTTGTAACGTCAACCGTTGGATAACTGCCTAATCCCTGTCGATTCCTTATTTTTTAAATCACCGTGCACCGATATAGAGTCACCGTCGTGAATGCGAGGTAGGTGAAACGAAACGGGGAAAATGTTCCGGCACGGACGGAAAAAAGGCGAAAAAGCAACAACGTCCTAGAACCCTTCCTGTACCCCCCACCCCCCACCCCTGTCTCTGCGCGGCCAGCCAGCTCAGCGCTATTTACGAGAAGTCCTTTGTTGAAGGCAAGGGATTATCCAGTCACTAATTCCACGGCCCATTGCAACAAAGTGAGGCGACAATGCATCCAATACCCAAGAGCACGACCAAAGCGGTTCCTCGCAACAGGGGTCCGATTTACTCGAGTTGTCAATACTGATCGCCCACGTACGTCACAACCCAAACTCCTTTCTCACTTTCCTGTGCAGCCTAAGTTAATGTGGCATGACCAAGACCTAGGCTACCGAATACTAGAGTAAAAAACCCTACATGCAAATCCGAAGATTATTTGCTGACGGCATAGCGCTGAACTTTGTTTACTGGTTCCAATAATGCATGTCAACAAGCTTGTTCCGGGGGGTTGAAGACGACTCTATTCAAGGCTCTCACCGTTCCAGTAGTATTCCTGCGTTGCTCCCGCGATCGTCACCGAAACGGTTCCTGTGTCCGCGCACCCACTGTGCAATCGAGTGGGGATGACTGCATACATTTCCTACGTTGACTCATTCCACGCTGACCTCACCATTTATCCCCCCCCCCCCCCCCCCCCCCAAGTCAAGGGGGTCTGCTGGATCTGTAGAAACTGGCTGCTATCCAATCGCGAACGAAGAACTATCCTGCACAAATCGAGACGCGGTGGTTCCAAGCGTTGCACATTATTGCACTACGGTTGCGCAAGTGCAGATTGCACGCGTCCTATGCGGCCTTTTCCCCTCTTTCTGAATCGAACAACACATTCTCTCTCTCTCAACTCGTCTTGTGATCCTCTCTGGTTGGTTCGCCACACCTACTTCCCTGACCATATAAGGCTTTCCTCTTACATGTGGGCCGCTGTAATTTACTGGGCAAACTCACGGCCCATGCGGGAAATTCCGCCAGTGCTACACAGAGGGTCGGTGCGTTGACGGTGAAAGGCAAAAAGCGGTGACAGGGGCCTCTTGAATGTAACCTTTAGCTTCGTTAAAAGATTAAAACAACATGGGGGTCTCGATTTACGATCTAATTGCGAACACGCCTGCGTCTGTAATGTCAGAAACAGAAAGTCATGTGTTATAAACACACAATAGTCGTTCTGGCGTTTGGCGAACGTGGGGGCCAGGACTGGAGTTCTTCACGACAGTTTGAAACTACACTAACCAGTGACACTGATCACCAAAATAGTAGATCGCATGACATAGGCTGCCCGCACCTACAATGAGATTAATTCAATGCAATTGTATTGTGTGTTAAGGTTATATACAGTAGGCCCACATAGGTTATGGATTTAGCGCACGGATTTATGGATTTAGCGCACTTTGATTGTGCCAGCATCTAGGCACAGTGATGTTTGCGATGATGACCAAGCATATGCGTGCAAGAAAGGAGACACTCTGCCAGTAGCATGCTGGCTATAGCACCGATCTGCATGCTGCATCTCTCGTGTGCCTTAAAATAACCTGCAAAGACTGAAGACATTCACACATACAGTTCACGAGAAAGAGAGCGAAAGCACGACCCCTCAAAGAATACATGCGTTTTCAGCGATAACACGGCCGGGCCACAACCTTCAAAGCTTTTACGGGGCTTTTAACATGCAATTGAAAGTTATTAAACGGCAACATCAAAAGCCATAACTACAGGATGCTTCATCAGAAGAGCGCTGCAACTGTTGCCCTTCCACCAATGCTACATTGTAGACGATCTAGACGCAGCTTTTGCACCAGATACAAAGTGATAGAACTTTCCACCCTATATTTCCACCCCAATTCTCGTCCCATCCGTAGATCAACCGTCTGTCGAAAAGTATGCGCAAGCAGTCACGGAATGCATCAGAATTCAACGGTTTCGATTCGTGTCACTTAATTGCACCTATTGACCCTCAACGATGGAAGTGAAATACGACATTAAATTATGTTTATAGGCGATATAACGCAATCTACATACCAAATAAGACTGAGCTCAACATGTTCAGACACCACCCCACACATACGCACAACTGAGATATATCAGCACCCATCATGCAGTAGTTATGACTAGCCTAGTTGCAATAAAGTGAATTATCACAGATTTTTACCTTGTGTTGTTGGCAGGGCAATAACGTCCTCTTGTTCTGCTAAAGACTAAAAACTTTTTTTCCCCTTCTTGTCTCTCCAATCGTCACTTCCTCTTTTGACCCAGCCAAAACTTGCCTTGTCATCACAGTGCACCCCGAAGCAGTGAATCTGTCGCAGTGCAACTCCTTTGCATTCGGTTGTTTATGATCTTTGTTGTCGAACAATATTCGGGTTCTACCAACGATCGCTGCTTGAGTCATTGCGCGTTCACGCCAGACAGATGATAAGGGCGAGAAGGGCCGCGTTCCATTTCGGTTGCGGCAAAGACTGGAGCCATGGCGTGAGTGGGCTGGTGGTTGTAGCATTGTGTACGATCGCTAGATGGCGAGCCTCTGATCGAAGAAGTACACGCCAAGACTGCACAACTAAATTTTGCGGCATACAGCATTTAGTCCGGTCGCAAGCTCTCTATGCCACGGTCTATTAGGACCTACCGATCAGCGCTCGTAAAACATCTGATCACGATTACAGAATGTTGAACGTTCAGAGAATACTGCTGGACTCTCGACCTGGTATGTTGATGGTTTTGCAGATCACTGGTTTCCGCTGGATAAGTCGGGTCATTTCGACCTGGCTGGATGTTTTGGCTGACGCGCAGTGCATAAAGTGCGCGGTAATGACTCGTATATGTGTTTGACCTGCTGCAGGGTCAAATGGTGTCCCGGTTCCTGAGAATTTTCGCATGGAGAATCAGAGCATACCCCTGAACGTCAAGGAGGGAGAGGTTCTGATCCGGACGCTGTTTCTCTCTGTCGACCCCTACATGGTGATTGAAAGCTGTCAAAAACTGTCCTAGACTGAGAATATTCTTAGTAGCTAACTCAATTAAGGACACGCCAACAAGCAGGCCTGTAGAAACAATGTCATAGGGCGACACCAACTTTATTTTGACCCATATGTAGGTTCAGCTTTTACAAATCTGAACAGAGACAGGGCAAATGACCTCAGCCCGGGTCATTTCTCACTCGCAGCATGTGATCTTAACACGTCTCGTTTCATTCGTTTTGTTCCCTGATTATAATCGGACACTCATTGTCTCCCAATTAGCGATGCCGCATGAACGAAGACACGGGAGCGAAGTACTTAGCCCCGTGGGAGCTCTTTGAGTGCGTGGACGGCGGAGGTGTGGCAGTGGTGGAGACCAGTCGCTACCCCGGTCTCTCCCCGGGTGACATGGTCACCTCGTTCAACTGTCGTTGGCAGACTCAGGATATTGTCAGCGGGGGCCGCCTACAGAAGGTATCATTGTCTCATAACCCCTGACACACACTGGCCAGTGCAGTCCTGTTCCCTGGTCAATCACATCGCTGGTTGATATGAGTTCATCCAAATTGATTTGGGAGAAAAACAAAACGATAGGCAGGTCGATGGTTCAAGTCTAGGCCCTGTTTTAAAGCCATGTCCCATGCACTGACCAAATCTAGTTAAAAGCTGTCTGTAGATTGTCAATAAAGTTGTGTTCACTTCGAAAATGGTCTGCTGAGTTGTACTTAGTAATTCTGTGTTGCAGGTAGACCCACAGTTGGTGGACGGGCATTTATCCTACTTCCTGGGTACAGTGGGCATGCCCGGCCTCACCGCCTTACTGGGTATCAGAGAAAAGGGTCACGTGATCAAGGGAGCCAATCAGACCATGGTGGTCAGTGGAGCTGCAGGGGCCTGTGGGTCAATAGCTGGCCAGGTAAGAGATGGAGGAGGGGAGACAGCACGTGTGTGCTACCGGTGCTAATGTTGCATTGTATCTGTGTGATGCTGGGCTCTCATCGCCCTGTCGTCTTCCCAGATCGGCCGTCTGGAGGGATGCGTGCGAGTGGTGGGCATCTGTGGCTCTGACGAGAAGTGCCGCGTCCTGGTGGAGGAGCTGGGCTTCTCCTCAGCTCTGAACTACCGCCAGGGGGACACCCCCTCCAGGCTGAAGGAGCGCTGTCCCGACGGTGTGGACATTTATTTCGACAACGTGGGCGGCCCCATCAGCGACGCTGTCATAGCACAGGTGAGAGTTTTCAAAAACCCTTCAAGACAAAGGCCATGGAACAAGTACGGACCAAATATGATGACACTTATTAAACGCATTTGTGCACCCTCAGATGAACGAGGGAGGCCATGTGATCCTGTGTGGCCAGATCTCCCAGTACAACAAGGACGTGCCCTACCCTCCGCCCCTGAGCCAGGCTACACAGGAGGCCCTTCGCTCCAAGAACATCACGAGGGAGCGCTTCATGGTGCTCAACTACATGGAGAAGCACGATGCCAGCATCCTGCAGCTCAGCCACTGGGTCCGGACAGGACAAGTCAAGGTGAGGTTTAGCAAACCCTGCAAGTGGAAGAGAAAAGAAGTGTGTGTTTTGCATGGCTGTACGGCTGGTTGACCCTGTTGTTTTTCAGGGGGTGGGCATGCTCCAAATATTTGGGATTGATATTGATAGGCTAAAAAAGCATCTCTTTTTGATTGATTGTATCCACTCACAGCTTTTATGTTTGTTTTGGTGCGGTAAACGCTCCCCACGTTCATTTTGAAAATGGATGGAATCAAACACAGTCGTACATGGGGATTGCGCTGAATATTTACATATAGTCTGACAAAAAGATGCAGTGTAAATTAGGCGTGAGTTGTCACTGACAGCTTGTTAGTGCAAATGAGACTGTTTGCCCTTAAGGTTCTGTACATGTAACTTCTGTAGTGAAGTACATTTAATTGGAGTGACTATGTACTGGAATTTCAAATGGTTTGCTTCTTGCCCAGAATCCAAATAAGTATTCATGCTAAATCCTATGTGTAGTAAATCATATGGTCTTTATCTGTTAGGTGTTGGAAACAGTGGTGAACGGCATTGAAAATATGGGTGGTAAGTGTCTCTTATCTTATTTGATTCCTTTTATACTTCAGATTGTTTATTGATAGTTTAAGAACCACATTGTAGTTCAAGATCCGTATATTTTTTTATTGTTTGCAACATCCTGCCACTTTAAATTCTGTGTACGTGCAGATTGGAGTGGAGATGAACCGATTCTGATTCGGATCACTAACTGAAGTGATATCCACGGTTACAATGAATGTTCCAGAATCCGATAGTCAGAATCCTCCTGCTTTTGTTCTTCTACCTCCCGTGGCGTTTTGCTCTATGATGACGGGGGGAAACATTGGCAAGCAAATCGTCAAAGTATCTCCCTGAGGAGAACAAGCTCCAGAAACAGAACCAACTGGTTCTGTCCCGCGGCCTTTGAGAACACCTGTTCCCTTGTCTGGAATCATGTTACCAGCGTCTCCACTGATCCAGCCTGATGCTATCAGGACAAATCTTTAGGGGGCCATTAACCTACACCCTTCTTCCCCTACGAGTGGATCTGACTAGGGCCAGAGGAGCTGGGAGCTGGGGGACCTCACTATGGAACCTCACTATGGAACCTCACCCAACATTGTTTCTGAGTCTCCATGAACTCGAATGAATGTAACTGCAATGTGGATGTGCCTTTTTTCTTATCATTGTCCTAACCTGACGGGGTACAACACTATCTAGTGAAAGGTAACATAGACAATTGTAACAATAACAAAAATGCAAATAAATATCATTGGAATCAACAATTTATTTCACAGCACTATAAACCATTAATAAAATCCCCAAAGTGGTTTGTTTGATTGAGTTGTCACCTGAAACATTTGATGCAAGTGTAAAACCATTAAAGATTAAATCTATTTAACCGCCAGGGAACATACAGCGAATGACTTCGTCACAGAGGTGATAATTCAGCGTTGCTATTAAAGCAGGAACCCTGGATTTAGATTGTGTCTGACATTGTCATTGAGGTCACTGAGAAAGAACACTCCAACTATCGGAACAATGAGTATCGTTGACGCATTATGTAACTGTCACTATAGTTACCCATGATGTTACCCATGGATAACTATAGTGACAGTTACATAATGCGTTAACTAAACGATCTGTCCAATGTCATATCGGCCCCCTAATGGACATTACATTGCTTGTGAGAGGTTCTGAACATCACCAAATAGGCAGTTTTTAAATTGACTTTCACATCCTGAGGAGCAAAGCTGCCAAATTAACTTTAACACGAGGAATGCCCCACACCAGTGCAAAAATCTAAAACAAGGAAATCACACAGTGTAATGCAGATAAATGACCAGCATTATAATCATATATATATATATTAATATATTCATAATGTATATATTCATATATTTGACAACAAATGTAAATTTCTGAATACACATTTTGGATCCCAATATAATTCCATAATGTTATTGTGAATGTATGACAGTATAGCACTGAGGTAAAACAACACCACTATACGATTCTTAGTTCCTGGTGAGGAAGTTTCTAGAACCTTGTTCTATGCCTGAAGTTCCTGACAAACAGCAGCTGACTGATCTTGGACACAGAGCATCAGCAACATACTACATTTGTTTGTGTCCTACCAAAAACAATGAAAAGAACTAGAGTGGTTTAACAGACACCTCTTCACGGTCCATCATACAGACTAGTACTTGGACCCACATTCAAACATTCGCTCTTATGGAAAAAGTGACTAGTTGAGCCAGTGGTGATATTTCCTTGTTGTTCCTATATTGGTCCACAAAATCTGATCCCTGTTCAAGGATTCCTAAAAGGGGGAATCTGAAGCCATTATGATTCGTCACTAAGGGACTGCTTTGGTAGTCAAGCGTTCCGAAAATCATGAAAAGTTACTTGAATGAAAGTGAAGTCAAATTCTCTTTTCCCATCTTTTAAACTCCATGGCAGCTGTGGTGGTGTAAACAACTTCTTTACACTTCACTGTAGCTAAAGCACTGTACTAAAAGAGTGCAAAATTGGTTTCACCAATCTGTCATGCTGTCTGCATTGGAAAAACAATTACAAATTATTAATACTTAAAAATAAGTGACACAGGTTGTCATGTCAAAATGTTTTTGACATTGTGGTACTGCTGGGGTTACGGATTACTATTTTGTTTGAAAATGATTCCAAACATGGCTGGTGACAGTCCTAACAGCATTCACCCTAAGCTTCAGTCTGCTGTAGGGGGTAGGGGGCAGAGCTGGCTCAGTACAGGTATGGCACTTGGCCAAGGCAACACTTTCAAAGTGTTCAAGTCAGCTCCACTGTAGAACACATGGAGGTAGTGGAGCCTCTGTAGTCTACTGTATACTGATGCACTGCTGATGTTGAGCATCGCAGTTCAGACTCATAAACGCATAAAACGGGGCTGAAAACGTGCGTACCCCAGTTCCCAGGCAAAGGTTGTGATTTATAAAAAAAACAAACTTGACGGGAGAATGTGCGTTCCTCTTCGCAAACTCAGACCCATCCGCAAACCTACGTACACTTTGGAGACAGGCGACGCAGATGACCATACTGTAGTCAGACTGCAGAAAGTAAATATTCATATATTTTGCTTTCCTCACTAACGTTTTTTTTTCACTCAATAACATCATTATCATGAAGATTAAATCCAGCAGTATCATTTGCGCTTGTACTAAGTGATAATTGTTTCATAAACATCTTGTGCAATCCGACTCAAAATTCAGCACTGTCTCACAATTAGATTGTCCACTGCGGGAGTGTAGGGGGAGATGCCCGACTGCATGGAATACAGGATAACATCACATATACCTTTAAATAACTGCAGAATACAGTGTATAACTAAATCTATTTAAAACTGCATGTACTGTGCATATACCATATGTCAAAAACTGGAAATGCAATCGCTCCACTACGTCCTTATTACAATTTTTTCCCGCCTTGATTCACCCTGAAGAACAATCACAGGGTCATTAGATACTAGAATATCCTTCACAAAGTGCTTTGCATTGACCATTTATGGTTAAAAATGGGCGTGTTCAGGGCGGGGTACAATGATAATCCACGTATGCACATTTGTGGTTAATCTGTGATTTATAAAGGGAATTTTGCTTAGAGGTGTGTGTGTACGCCATTTTAGGCTTTTGGGCGCACGTACACTTTCAGTAAGAATCCTACGCACAGTTTTATAAATGAGACGCCAGGTCTGTCAGCAGGGGTCTGGGGTGTTTGGTGCCTGACGAAAACATGCATATGAAACAACACTTTCTGCCGAAAGAGGATAGCAAGTGAGAAAGTGGAAAAGGTAGGAGGAAAACTTCTGTAGGGGGAATAGAACCCACCCCTCACGACCCCCCCCTCACCGACCAGAGTGCGACGGGTCAAGATGGCGAGGCGGCCTTGCTGTCGTCGTGGATACGCGGCATGGGGCCCCTCCAGGCACGGTGCACCAGCGCCAGGCTGAGGCCCAGCGCCCAGGTGCGTACGGGGGACAGCAGGAAGGCCAGCACCCCATAAGTCTCCAGGAGGAAGAGGCAGGAGTAAGCCTGCCAGGCCAGCAGCAGCAGCATGGCGCCGTGCAACGCCACCATCCACAGGCGGCAGCCCGGCCGGCACAGCTGGGAGCGCAGCGAGCCGCCACGGCAACGCAGCTGCAGGCTCCAGCACAGATAGCAGGTGAGAGGCATGTTGAAGAAGGCCAGCTGTCGGAGAGAGAGAGACACACACACACACGCGCGCGTGTCGGTCTGTCTCCATGGTAACCACAGCGTGCTCAGTATAAGAGAAGACGTGTGTTGTCATGGCAATCATGGATGGTATGTAAGGATGAGAAACAGTAAGTGTCAGTCAGTGAGATGTACAGTGAGATGTACAGTAGGACGTACAGTGAGATGTACAGTAGGACCAACAGTGAGATGTACAGTGAGATGTACAGTAGGACGTACAGTGAGATGCACAGTGAGATGCACAGTGAGATGTACAGTAGGACCAACAGTGAGATGTACAGTGAGATGTACAGTAGGATGTACAGTGAGATGCACAGCGAGATGTACAGTAGGACGTACAGTGAGATGCACAGTGAGATGCACAGTGAGATGTACATTGCATGCTTTTATTTCTTACCTGCAGGAGACCAACCACATAGGTAAGACTGCCTTCTAGGAAGTGGCCATTGATGAAAACCCCAAAGGCAAAACACACACCCCTGTGGCCATCTATCAGTTCCCCTACAAACCAGGGCCCTGTGGAGAGAGAGAGAGAGAGAGAGAGAGAGAGAGAGAGAGACCAGTCAAGAGAGAAGCAGCAATACAGACACACACAGATAGAAGAGAAGGAGAGACAGGAGAGAGAGGCAGCCAGCGGAGCGAAGAAGAGAGACATAAAAAGAAAGAAATCCCCTCTACTTACCCAGGGCCGTGCACAGGTTGAACAGCAGCAGGGAGTAGTAGAAGGAGTCCATCTTACTGAGCAGGTGCAGAGACACGCACACCTGGGAGGACAGGCCGGACACTGAGGAGGAAGAGGACAGGGGTGAAGGCCGGCGTGGAACACAGGATCACTGAAGCTGCAACTGGGGGGCTCACCCAGGGCTTATATGGGGGTGGGGGAGGGTCGCCTCACCTCTGACAGGAGGAGCGCGTAAGAACCGGAACAGCACCAGAACCCCCAGGTTCAGCAGCATCCCCGTCACAAACGCTGCCCGGGCCTGCGGGAGCAACACAAACAGGGGTCAGGTGACTCTGGGTCATGCAAGCCGTTCAGTGCAGGGGGGGGCGGGGCCTCACCAGGATGTGGTGGTCGGAGAGGAGGATGAAGGACTGGAAGAAGCCGAAGCTGGGCGAGACATCTCCCTCCAGAGAGAACTGCTGCTCTCTCACCGTCGAGCGCCCAGCCGAGTCCTGACACACACACACACACACACACACACAGTCAATAGAACGATCTAACCAACTCAGAGCATGAATAATAGAGCACCATAAGCGCTATTTAGGAAATGGAAAAATCACCTCCACTTTGACACTGATGGTGTGTAGCCCCGTGAGATAGAGAGAGGGCTCCCACAGGAGCACAAACAGGGGCCCCCCTGCCCAGCGGGCCGCCCCCAGCCCCACCCCGTCCACGCTGACGTACACGGCTGTGATGGGGGCCTCCGAAAAGGCCAGGATCCTGAGGGAGGGGGATCGGGGGGTCACAACAGGTAACAACAGTCATTAGAATCAGGTGTGCTGAAGCAGGGAAACACCTAAAACATTCAGAACTGTGGCTCTCAAGGACGAGGCTTGGCCACCGCTGGTATACAGTATCACGACATGCACCATCAAATGTATAACATTTGTAATGTAATGTAACATTGTAATGTAACAATCATTATGAGATGGGTGGGTGTGATAGGGTGTGGCTTTGTCATGTATGACAGATGAGGGAGCAGGAGGGCGGGGCGTAGGGTCAGGAGGACACACACAGAAGAGCCACCTGATGTGGGTGGAGAGCTTCATCCTCCCCAGGGGCTCGGCTCCAGGGTGGAGGTACTGCGCCTCCTTCGGGTTGGTGATGAGCACAGCAGGCCAGCGCTGGAAGGTGAGGTCTGAGAAGCTGAGGAGGTCGTGGTCGAAGGCCAGAACTCTGTATCTGAGAGCGGCAACGAGGGAACTGTGAGCATGCAGGCACTATATGTGTGTGTGTGTGTTATATACGTTTAGTCATTTATCAGACGCTCTTATCCAGAGCGACTCACAGCAAGTGCAGGGACATTCCCCCCTGAGGCAAGTAGGGTGAAGTGCCGTGCCCAAGGACACAACGCCGTATTTGCATAGCCGGGTTTCGAACCAGGGACCTTCTGATTACTAGCCCGACTCCCTAACCGTTCAGCCACCTGACTCTTTCTCTATTAACGATATATTCCTATCTATTGTCTGCCTGTCTATCTCTCTGTCAGCCTGCTTACTTGCCATACATTTGTCAGCTTGTCTGTTGTATGTGTGTGTATGGCATGTGTCTGCATGTGCGTGTGTTGGTGATGTTCCGTGTTGCCAGGGTTACCTTCGGTTGTCCATCCAGTCCCCCAGCTCCAGCTCCAGAGTGCCCTGGGGGTGTCGGCTGTGTAGGACGGACATCAAACCCCCCAGGGTGTGCAGGTGGCCACAGAGGTACGCCACAGCCGAGCTGCACACACACACACAGCATGCATACACACACACGCCTTCATTTAGAACCACACACAGCTTCATCTACAGCCACGCACACACACACAGCTTCATCTACAGACACACACACACACGCACACACACACAGCTTCATCTACAGCCACACACACACACACACAGCTTCATCTACAGCCACACACACACACACACACATGCACACACACACAGCTTCATCTACAGCCACACACACACACACGCACACACACACAGCTTCATCTACAGCCACACACATGGTTTCCTCTACAGACACACAATGCTCCAGGTGGAACCACACAAAAATCTCCCTGTGGGCTCACCTCATGAGCCCCCTCAGGCCTGGAGAAGGAGAGATGATGGTGGAGGTGGGGTAGTGGCCAAACCAGATCGACTGGTTGCTGCTGCGGCTCTCTGATCTGAAGTCTGCCAAAAGATCCATCTGATCCTGGAGACATGCACACCGAAATATGGTTATTCTTGAACCTTGGTGTAGTCTAACCTGATTATTGTATTACCTCTATACAGCAACATCTGATAATACACGGCAATAGCACTGTGGAATCTGTTTTGGTAAAGAATTACTCTATTTTCCGGGCTATAAGCCGCTACTTTTTTTTCTTTTTTCGCTTTGAGCTAGCAAATCTATGGATGTTTCTGGGCAAACGTGGATTGCCATTGACATTTACATCAGATTTTCTGCAGGTGCGCTCAAAGGCCCGGAAAAAAACAGTAGTTATGGATGTAGATATACTGTTGGTGTACCTGGTTGAGAATGCCAAAGAAGTTGTACGGCCGTTTTGGTCCAGGGGTTAGAGTGGCATCTACACAGATAAAGGAGTAGTTCCCAAACACGGTCTGGTGGACATGGTGGAAAGATCCCACCTTCTGATTGGCTGAGTATTTCCTGTGCGGGAGACCAATAGTATTGGGAGTAGAGTCTGGTCCTCTGGAAGCGTAGCTGTCTCACTTCAAACACTGTATATACACAGGGACTCAGGTGGCTGAGTGGTGTGGGTGTTGGGCTAGCAATCAGAAGGTCCCTGATTCGAAACCTGGCTGTGCCAACAGGACGTTGTGTCCTTGGGCGATGCACTTCACCCAATTTAGATCGAGGGCCCTGTAAATTGCTGCAAGTTGCTCTGGAAAAGAGCATCTACTAAATGTAAATGTACCCCTGAGGGGCATTTCCTGGAAGTAGCAAACACACAGCAGCCCCTACAAGACAACACATGATGAATGACTATGTCTGTCAGTAGAAAGAGCCTCATGGAGCGTGTGCGCTAATCTGGCCGCTAGACAGGGATTCTATTATTGGCCTTAAGATCACCTACACAGCCCTGGATACAGGTCAATAAATAACAATACTGCTCATATTGCCTAGACAGCTACTGTATGTGGATGGGGCAGAGGCTGAAAGTCTAGCTAGGTTTAAATTCGTCTGACACCTTTATGATTATGATAGTACTGCTGAGTGATGACTTCTGTTAAGAGTACAATAAGAGTGAACTGACCTGTAGTAGTTATTTACACTGTCCAGGGAGATGATGTTGAAGGCATCTGTCCAGGAAGACAATATAAATGTAATTTGCAAAGATGGATGCAACAGCTATAGCCACAATACATAGTTAACCAAGAACAACAAACTGAAACGGGACGTATTGAAGCCCCTCTCTCCGAATATCAGGGTTGCATTGGAGCATTCCTTCCCAGCAGTATCAGCAATACTGCCTGATATGATATGTATATATATATATATATGTATATGTATAGATATATGATATGAGTGCCAGAAAACACAACCAGCTAATCGATAGTCCAGAACTGGATGTCCGGCAGACAGCTGGTATCTTGTTGCAGCCCTAACAGCCTGTAATCCCCCCCCCCAACCCTCCTAGTAAAAGTGTGTAGTGAAGTAGCTACTTAGACTGGCAAGCGCATCATTAAACCAAAGGGAGTCTAGTGGCTTAGTGGTGAGGGAGTCGGGCTAGAAATCAGAAGGTTGCGGGTTCAAATCCCGGCCGTGCCAACATGACGTTGTGTCTATGGGCAAGGCACTTCACCCTGCTTGCCTCAGGGTGTGTCAGGGAATGTCCCTGTGCTTGCTGAATGTCGCTCTGGATAAGAGCGTCTGCTAAATAACCAAACGTAAATCAATGCCCTCCACACCCCTGGAACAGGATGCACTGTGTAAACAGGGAGCCTGCGCTGCTTTAGGAAGGAGGCGGCCTCCGGTCACCGTGGTTTCCCCGGATGTCGATCCACTTGGTGCGCTGCAGGACCCGGGAGCGTTTGAGGACGCTGTGGTACGCCTGCCACTCCACCTCGTGCTGCAGGGAGCCCACCTTGTTCTCCGTCTTCGCGTCTGTCAAGTCCCCTGTTGGCCAGACGTGCGCCGATCACACACACGTACACATTCACACGCAGGCACGCAAACACACACGCATTTGGAGATTTCATGATCAGTCATTATTAATAACAGACAATTTGACATATAATCCCTTTCTAATACTAGTACTATGTTACTATTTTGCAAGTGTGTGTGCGTAGGGTCTTTGATTGAGCTTCACCGACAATGTTAGTATGTCTGAGAGAAAGAGTGTGTGTATGTGACACTCCTGAACTCTATATTCTAAGTATACTTATATTTATTATATTCTGTTGTAATAACTGTTTTGCACTTCTGGTTGGATGCTAACTGTATTTTGTTACCCTGTACTTGTACCTGTGTAATGACATTAAAGTTGAATCTAATCTAATGTTTGTGAGTGTGTGTGTGTGTGTGTGTGTAGGAGGGGTGTCTACCTGTCACGAGAACAAGAGCAGGTTTAATCACTTCAATGGTGTCTGTGCAGAACGTCTCAAAATCAGGAATCCGCTTGGGATCGTGGAAGCGGCTGATATGAATGTCAGACACCTGAAGATAAACAATAACGGGGGCGTGACAGAGTGACTGAACAGACCCATGACAGCCACAAGCCAGTATTGCTCACAGATTCACCTTTACGACCCCATTGAGAACAGGCTTGTTCGATCGCAACAGAGCTCAAAGTATCGCGATCTGGTTATGACTGGCTGACTACTAGTGCCACTTTTGTCCACAGGAGGACACTGAAAGCTCGCAAACTGGTTTGGTGACCCCATTCATTCATCATTACACACACAAAAATGACAAGCCCGCAACTCAAGTTAACTGGTCGGTTCGTGTATTCCAAGTAAGCATCCGTGTCTTAAATAAATAGTTTTATAAAAAAATAAAAAACGGCTGAGAAATATGATTGATCGACTTACTTGCACAAACCAGAATATGTTGTCGGATTCACCGCCGGGATAGGGTGGATCACTGTTCCGATATTCCTCATGATCATCACCCGGGTGCTTGACGCTTCGTTTGGGGTGCCAAGCGGTGTCGTATCTCTCCAACACCCAGGAGGTCAAGCAGGCTATGATCAGTCCAACAAGAACCAGCACACCGAACAACCTCAGCATCCTGGGGGAGAGAGATGGAGGGAATAACCAGCTCCAAAAGAGAGAGATGGGGGAAACAACCAGCTTCAAAACTGCTTCTAAACACAATGCTGACACATCCGCACTCTCAAGCGGTCTATTCTACCAAGCTCACTGGCTCCATTAGATTGCACGATATCAGACCATTTCCAGTGTCGTCGGTGGAGACGCATTGGGACGATCTATTAAATCAATAGATTATATCCGTTAAGGAGGGATGTCAAGAGGCGGAAGTTAGATGAATACCGAAATGACCGGGTTGGAAATGTCAACGTCATCGCGTTTAACCGAACGCCCACTTACGACGGTCCGACTTAGCGCATGCGCAGTGTCAGGCGTGGATCAATTCCAAACTAATATCTCCAACCTCTTCTTACCGTCTACAATCTACATACTATACTGGCTTGTATAATACAAAGCTAAAATGCGAGGTTTCTCTTAAGTTTCTTATTTATTTTAAAGTTTGAACTGCATATTCTTGCAAACACAGAAAAAGAAAAAATGCTCGTATATGTTAGACATTTATTATTGCTATGATAAGTAAATAAATTTGGCAAGGGGATATTATGTGGTGTTAATTAGCATTAATTTATTATTATATTCTATGGATTGTTAATAACTTGACTCCTCGTGCGCGTTCGTGCACATGTAGGGCACATGTCCCTTTTTGTATTTGCAATGGATTTATTTGTGTGAGAGAAAAAATCCTGAGCGCGTTCAACAAGCGAGCTGTTGCGAGGGGGGATAGGATCGTGCACGCGCGCGCAGGAAGGAGAGAGCAGCACGTCACGGATCTGCAGCGATCGAGAGATGCTGAGGTGACAGCAAGAAGGAGAAAGGGACGATCGGGGGTAGAGAAAAAACCTCATCAACATCCGATTTGCCTTATTTTCTTTTTTTTTAACGGAATAACAACCACAAACCCTGCTGCGCATGGGACGTATTTTGGCCATGGGATTCCAATTGATACCGCGGACCCTCGTGAAAACAATCGGAGAGGATTTCTTTTAACCACACCCGGCTCCTTTTGGATCAAGCAAGGCTTGGGAGAAGGATCAAGGTATGGGAGAAGCAGCCATTCTAGCGGCTGGTGTGATCATACCGACATTCGGGGGATGCAGCAATGGCCGTGACATTGTCGTCGGGGAAATACGAAACAATGTTGCGCGACTGTCAAGTTGTTTTCGTCCATGCATGATTATTTAACATTCTGCAACGCAACGTTGCTTAAAGCCAACTCGCTTGTGTGTATGTAGCGTGGCCTGGTGTGCGTTCGCGGGGACGCGCATCGTAAATCTGCTGTAGCAACGCTCTCTAGATACGCAGGTTCGCGAGCCGCATCGGCTCACTGTTCATCGAACCTACCACGTTGTAACTTTCCTTAACTTGAAGCCCCAATCATCTACAACACAGTGCTGTGTGTTGTTACAATCACGTTAAAGATCAGCCAACTAGCAGGTGTGTGTGTGTGTGTGTGTGTGTGCGCGCGCGTGCGTCTAATCTGATGATCGGTCGGTAAAAAGTAGAGAAGTTCACGTTTGGTTTTGGACAGTTTCGCACCTTATTATTTAACACCGCCAGTGCTCGTCACATTTCAAAGCAGGAGGACGGGTCTGGCAGGGGTTTTGAGGTCAACTTGAGGGCTAACCAGTGTTCCTGATAGTGGATCGGAATGTGATACTGTTTACACACACTGTCGCCCCCCCAGTACCAGCGGTAGTACTGAGTTGGCCGGGGCCGCTGAATCAATTAGGATCAACCTCCGACGGATCAATCAACACAACCGACGGAAGCTACCAGATTAGTAAACCCGAGGCACACCCAGTAACACAAACAATTAGTGTAAACAGAGGAGATGTTACGGGTTAAAGTCGTTTATTTACTGGGTGCGAAGAGTTGTTAGCTCAAGCCCTTTGGGACATAAATAAACTGCTGGCTTGAGTTATTAGGCCGAATGAATGAATTGCAGTTAATGGATGAGTTCAGAGGATGAGAGCCAGACAGAGCTAATCTATCATGCCAGTCTCTCATTTCACTACAAAGAAAGGGAGGACTACAAGAGGGAAGCCAATAGGGGGGGGTGGATTTGGCCTATCACCATGGAGATGCAGGGGTCAGAGAGCGTCAAGAGACTGTCATAGATCTATTGACTGGTTTCAGATATCAAACCATGTTGGCGTCGCTGTGTATTATTGACGTTTCGCAGCGGGTAGCAGGAGGAGGAAGAACAGGAGGAGGAGGAAGAACAGGAGGAGAAGGAGGAGGAGGAGGGGGGAGGAGGAAGAAGAGGAGGAGGAGGAAGAACAGGAGGAGGAGGAGGAGGGGGAGGAGGAAGAAGAGGAGGAGGAGGAAGAACAGGAGGAGAAGGAGGAGGAGGAGGAGGAGGAGGAGGGGGAGGAGGAAGAACAGGAGGAGGAGGAAGAACAGAAGGAGGAGGAGGCAGGGCTGGCTTCCTCGTGTGAGGAGGTGTGAGATTAGTCACAGTGTGACCAGCCTGCTGGCTGAGCGAAGCCACCCTGGGCATCCTGGCAGCCTGCCACCTGTCCCTCGTCTCCGGCTAGCTTGGCTAAGCGAAAGTCCGGGCCTGAAACCCCTCCTGGCAGATTCTTCCGGAATCACTCCGGAGACGAGAAGGAAGTGGAGCTGAAGGGGCGAGAGCGTGTGACCTTGAGGGCTTTTTATTCTAAGCGAGGTTCTCTACAGAGTGTACTTTAGTGGAGATGTAGATTCAGGCCTTGTTTCTCAATGTGACCTTCAGGGTACTGGGGGACCCCCCCCGGTGATGGTGTCTCTAGGGCTGCTGCACTAATTCTAATCTCATTATGGGAGTGAGTGAGAGTACTTTCGATGCAGACTTATGCAGTCTGTCGCTGGGACAGCTCAGCTCCTCTTCTGAAACATGTGATTAGCCGGAGCGTTTGACCTTTAGGGGTTGTTGGGGGTCGCGTGGTCACCCCCCCCCCCCCCCCCCCCCCCCCCCCGGTAGTTTAGAAGTGGTATGGACAGACTGCCAAGGCCACTTCGCTCCTCCGTCGAGCTCGAGTCCAATTTCACTGTCTTGATTTCCTGTGATCTGAGCATGCTCTCCTGCTCCCGTTGCATGCTGGGTAGTTTGTTTTGATGTGGTGTGTCTTTGATGCCCTGTAAACTGATCGTGCTGCTTTGAGACCAGCTTATGTAACGCCCTAGCACAACAACTTGAGAGAGCCAGGGTTTTGGAGGCAGGCCAGTGTGGTGGATGCTGGCTTGTATGGAGGCCTTTATACAGCCAAGCCTCTGTTACACTGCCTGCCTCCACAAAGGCCTGCCTCTATCACACTACCCTGCCTCTATACAGCCCAGCCTCTGTCACACTGCCCTGTATGGAGGCAGGCCTTTATGGAGGCAGGCAGTGTAACAAAGGCTGGACTGTATAGAGGCAGGGTAGTGTGATAGAGGCAGGCCAGTGTGTTGGATGCTGGCTTGTATGGAAGATGTAGCTGTGTGATGGAGACAAACTAGTTTGATAGAGACAGGGCAGTGTTGAAGCAGATTGAGGCAGGCCAGTGTACTAAAGGCAGGGCAGTGTGCTGAAGGAAGTATGTTAAGAAATAGGGCAGTACCGTATTCTTTGCACTATAAGGCGCACTTAAAAGCCTTTAATTTTCTCAAAAAGCGACAGTGCGCCTTATAATCCGAAGCACCGTATATATGGATTAATTCTGGTGTTGCTTACTGACCTCTAAGAGATTTTGTGTGGTACAAGGCGCTCACAGCGCTAAGTCAAAATGTTTTAGTACGACTTTGGTAAACTACAGAGCCGCACCGCTTGCAGCATTGCGGCTACCGTAGCCAGGAGCGTCGCGGAGTAATACATACTGTGCTTCACCATAATATTACAGTGTGTGTATAAGGATCCCAAAGTGGCACCTGTCAAAAGGACACACTTATGACGCAGACTTATCTGACTGTTTTTTTTTCCGCTTAATGCACCTTATAGTCCGGTGTGCTTTATCTATGAAAAAAGTTTGTTTGGGACAAGCGAGGGCGAACTCGTTTTGGGCGTGCGGGCGGCACAGTGTGTGTTGTTGTAAGGGAGGGTGGAGGGCGAGCATGTGTTGGCCGGGGCAGCTAGGGGCAGCAGGTGTGGTAGCAGCTGTGGGGAAGCTATGTTAGAGAGCCTGCCTGGGATCCAGAAACACAGCTCGGCTTTCAGCAGCCCAGCTGCCCGCATGCAGACTTCTCTACTGGCTAGACTGTTTGTTTTTCCAGGACCCCACTGTGTGTGGGGAGGCATGCCTTCTCTTCTCTCCCCCACCCTTCTCTGTTTTTTCTCGCCTTTTTTTTCCACGTTCGCTGCTTTCGCCTTGCTTTGTCACTCTCTCTCTCTCTCTCTCTCTCTCTCTCTCTCACTCTCTCTCTCACTCTCACTCTCTCTTTCTCTCTCTCTCTCTCTCTCTCTCTCTCTCTCACTCTCTCTCTCACTCTCACTCTCTCTCTCTCTCTCTCTCACTCTCTCTCTCTCTCTCTCTCTCTCTTTCTCTCTCTCTCTCCTTTTCATTCTCTCTGCTCACATTCTCACTACCTCTCCCACTTTCCCTCTCTCACTTCCTTCCCTGTTCCCATGTTTTCTCTCCGCCTTTCCCCCCTCTTCCACCCCTTCTCACTTTCTCTCTCTCTCCCCCTTCCCTTCCCTCCTTTCTCCCACTCCCTACCCCCACCCCTTCCTCCCGGCCCTCTCCAGGGCTCTGCAGGGTCCAGATGCCCGGCCCCGTGTGAGGCGGGCCGTTGCAGCACTCAGAGAGGACCACCGGAGGGATGAGTGGTGCCACGGAACAAGCAGACCTCCTCACTGTTCTCGTCCTGGTCAAGGAGCGATGGAAAGTGGTGAGTGTTGGTTTTAGGTTGCTGCGCTTCCGTCCTCCCCAGAGCCAGCCATCACCGTCGCTACCAGGGTCAGGCTCCATCGGGCTTTGTCTCCTCCATCCTAACCTCACCCCTCGACCCTACTGGGCGACACTTTAGGGGTCAGTGTCCTTGTGGGAGAGATGGTGCTAAGATAGCCGGTTCTTAAAATAGCAGCGTAGCTATTTGCAGATTTCTGTGGGCTCCAGGTCTGTCGTCGAGAGACTCTTTCCCTGTCCCTTCTCCTCCTCCTTGTCTCCCTCCCTCCCTCCTCCTGGCTCCCCCCCCTCCCTCTCCCTGTCTCCCTCCTTCCCGGACTCCCTCCCATCCTCCCTCTGTCTTCCTCCCTCCCTCCTCCTGTCTCCCCCCTCCCTCGTCCTGTTTCCCTCTTCCTCTCCCTCCCTCCCGCCCTGTCTCCCCCCCAGTGTGTTCTCCCCCTCATGGAGTCTCGCTCCCTCCTCCTGCTCTCTGACTGAGGAGGTGTGTTATGCAACACTGTCGCTGCTAAACCCATAGCCTGAGCTGCTAAGGCGTTACAAAAGACTGCGTGCGTGTGTTTGTGTTTATGAATGTGTGCGGCCACGTGTGTTTTTGTACATGGGTAGGAAGACGTTGTTGACATCTGTTTTGGGGGTGTGGAGCCTTGTAAACTCTGACATTGTTGGCCTGTGTGTGTGTGTGTGTGTCTTATTTTGTATGCGTGTTTCTGTGTGTCTGTGTTCGGTGGTGGTGGTGGGCGGGGGGGTCCTCCAGGTGAAGAAGATTGGAGGCGGAGGCTTCGGGGAGATCTACGAAGCGCTGGACCTGCTGACCCGGGTCAGTGTGGCCCTGAAGGTGGAGTCGGCCCAGCAGCCCAAGCAGGTTCTGAAGATGGAGGTGGCTGTGCTCAAGAAGCTGCAGGGTAAGAGACACCAGCACAGAGACACCAGCACAGAGACACCAGCACAGAGACACCAGCACAGAGACACCAGCACAGAGACACCAGCACAGAGACACCAGCAGAGACACCAGCACAGAGACACCAGCACAGAGACACCAGCACAGAGACACCAGCACAGAGACACCAGCACAGAGACACCAGCACAGAGACACCAGCACAGAGACACCAGCAGAGACACCAGCACAGAGACACCAGCACAGAGACACCAGCGCAGAGACACCAGCACAGAGACACCAGCACAGAGA
>CM059324.1:13669376-13691876 GCA_030340685.1 Protosalanx chinensis | reverse complement strand
CCCTCTTCTACATGCTGGTGGAGTTCATGGTCGGCCAGTTGCCATGGAGAAAGATCAAAGACAAGGTACACGTTGCTCCCGAGTTCTTCCCCTGGCAACCAATCATCATTCTCTCCAGTTCTCTCCTTTTGAATGGGCAGAAGATACATGGTTGTGTGTGTGTGTGTGTGGTTCCTCCAGGAGCATGTGGGAAAGCTGAAGGACACCTATGACCATCGTTTGATGCTGAAGCACCTTCCAGCAGAGTTCAGCGTGTTCCTGGATCACATCTCCAGTCTGGATTACTTCACCAAACCTGACTATCAGGTGAACAGCATCACTTTATTACAGGGCTGTCCAGCCCTGGTCCTCAGGGGCCACTGTCCTGAAGGTTCTAGATGTTTCCCTGCTCCAGCACACCTGATTCTAATGAACGGGTTATCAAGATCTGTGGAAGCCTTTCATTAGAATCAGGTGTGTTGAAACATCTAAAACCTTCAGGACAGCGGCCCTCGAGGACCAGGATTGGACACCCGTGCTTTAGCACGACGCTAGACACACGGCAATCTTTTGTGTGGGAATGAATGGTTGTTTACCAGACCTTTCTTTGACACTGACCTTTCACCTTTCAAAGGTTTGCAGTATTTTGGTATTAGTCGTTCTGCTTGTCTGCCGAATCTCTCGTTGCCTGCAGAAGTCCTTCTTGTCTACAGAGGCTGCTGAGCATCCGCAGAACTGCTGGTCGTCTCTCGACTGCCCGCAAGCCTTTTTCTATTTTTAGCTCGAAAAATTCCCCTTCTAAAGCCTTTTTTAATCTTCGTAATTTCTTTTTGCGACACAGGGTTTTTCCAAATCCTCCCTATGCTTCTTTTTTTGTGCGCTTGTCATCTATGGTCTAGGCCAGGGGTAGGGAACCCTGGTCCTCGAGAGCCACAGTCCTGAAGGTTTTGGATGTTTTCCTACTCTAGCACACCTGAATCTAATGAAGGGTCGTTATCAATCTCTGTGGAAGCCTCGTCATTTGAATCAGGTGTGCTGGAGCAGGGAATCATCTAAAACAGGGGTCGGCAACCCTGGTCCTAGGGAGCCACTGTCCTGAAGATTTGAGATGATTCCCTGCTTTAGCACACCTGATTCTAATGGAGGGTAATTATGAGGCTTCCACAGAGCTTGATAACGACCCTTCATTAGAATCCGGTGTGCTGGAGCAGGGAAACAGATAACATCTTCGGGACTGTGGCTCTGGAGGACCAGGGTTCCCTACCCATGATCTAAAACCTTCAGGACTGTGGCTCTGGAGGACCAGGGTTCCCTACCCATGATCTAAAACCTTCAGGACTGTGGCTCTGGAGGACCAGGGTTCCCTACCTTTGATCTAGGCTAAACAGGAAGCGACCGTGTTGTTTGTTGCAGCTGCTGATGTCGGTGTTCGACAGTAGCATGAAGACGTACAACGTGGTGGAGAACGACCCGTACGACTGGGAGAGGACGGGCAGCGACGGCACGCTCACCATCAGCACGGCGGCCACCACGCCGCAGCACCACACCCGGCTCACGCCTGCTCACATGGGGTGGGTCTGCAACCGGGAGGCAGGTGGCTCAGCGGGTTAAGGCGTTGGCCTCACGATCGGAAGGTTGTGAGGTCGATTCCCCGGCTGTGGCTGTGTGATGTTGTGTCCTTGGGCAAGGCACTTCACCCTACTTGCCTCAGGGAAAATGTCCCTGTACTTGCTGTAAGTCACTCTGGATAAAAGCGGCTGCTAAATTAATATTTATTTATTTAACTGTCTGACTGAACTCGGAAACCGGACTTTGACAAACGATCTGAAGATC
Source organism: Protosalanx chinensis (assembly GCA_030340685.1). NCBI lineage: Eukaryota > Metazoa > Chordata > Actinopteri > Osmeriformes > Salangidae > Protosalanx > Protosalanx chinensis. The sequence continues at coordinate 13,690,064 of CM059324.1, read as the reverse complement.
ATTTATATGTTGACGTTGTTTAGTCATGTAGCAGACGCTCTTATCCAGAGCGACTTACAGCAAGTAGAAGGATATTCCCCCCTGAACCAGGGACCTTCGGATTACTAGCCTGACACCCTAACCGCTCTCCAGTCAAGTGCTTGTACCACATAGGCCGAAGCCTTAGCGACAAGGCCTGGGTTCGAATGCCCCCCCCCCCCCCCACACACGCACACACATTTCTCCTCTACCTTTCCTGCAATTCACCCCAGGCAGAAACATTTATTTAAAGAAAAGATGATGATTACGATAACGAGGATGGATAATGACGACGATGGAGATAACGATGAACACGATAATGCCCGTGACAATAACAAGGACGATGACGATGAGGATGCTCAGGCTGCTTCTGTGTTCCCAGCATGGCCAACGCCTCGCTCATCCCGGGGGACCTCCAGAGAGAGAACACGGATGAGGTCCTGCAGGACGAGCAGCTTAGCGACGGGGAGAACAACGTTCCACCGGAGCGCCTGCCAGGGTCTCCCCTCCACCCCCTGCACCCGCTCCGCATCCAGGAGACGGACGTCTGGGAGGAGCTGGACCGCAACCGCAACCGGGTCAGAACCGCTGTCTGGAAGGTAGGACCGGACACACACACACTAATGAAGATGCAGACACACACACACAGACACACACAGTAATGAAGACACACACAGACACACACACACACACACACTAATGAAGATAGAGACACACACAGACACACACACACTAATGAAGATGCAGACACACACACACGCTAATGAAGATAGAGACACACACAGACACACACACTAATGAAGATGCAGACACAGACAAACACAGACACACACTCACACAGACACACACACACACAGACACACACACAGACACACACTCACACAGACACACACACACACACACACACACACACTAATGAAGATGCAGACACAGACAAACACACACACAGACACACACTCACACAGACACACACACACACACACACTAATGAAGATGCAGACACAGACACACACACACACAGACACACACTCACACAGCTGTGTAGTCAACCCCACACTTCCTCCTCATCTTATCTTCAGCCATGAACACTTGATAAGAAATGTGCTGTTGGCTCACCTCAAAGTGGGGAGCTGACAGTTGGTGTGTTGCCTAGCAACGTACACAAACAGCTAAGCTCACTTGACCACGTCACCGACAGCAGTGATCTCATTGGCTGTGCTTCGAGACCAAGGTCAAAGTTCAAACGACTGCACTTTGAGCACGCCGAGGCTGTTTCCTCTCATGACCCTGACCTTGACCCTGTGTCCCCCCAGGCTGCGACCGATGACGAGCACAGCAACAACCAGGGGCCCCAGAGCCCGTTCGCAGGGCCCAGCCTGGGCTCCCCTGTCAAGGGCCACGCTGAAGTGGTGGCGGCCTCGGACCGCTTCAAGAAGCTCCGGAACATCCTGAGCTTTGAGATGGAGCGCAGGATGACCCTGGAGTCCAAACCCAGCCCTGAGCGCTTCATGGGGGCCTGGTCAGTGCCTCTGCTACCCTCCCCTCCTCTGGCTCTCTGTCACATGCCATCCACATGCTTAAACTAACCACGCTGTTGCTGTGTGTGTTGCTGTTCCTTTGTGTGTGTTTGTGTGTGTGTGTGTGTGTGAGAACAGCTCAGGGAAGCAGTTGGAGGCCCAGGAGCCAGTACCAGGGTCCGGGTCGGAGGGGGCCCAGGAACACACTGCCATTGGTGGAGAGCGACCTGAAAGGGTGTGGCATTACGACGAAGAGTTCCTGTCTGGGGCCGCCTCCCCCAAGCCCCCGTCCCCCGGCTCCCCGGAGCAAGCCGACGGCTTTGTGGCCCTCAACCTCAGCTCCGCTCAGCAGGAGGGGGACTCCCGGGGCTCCTGGGTGTTGGTGGAGCGTCCAGGGGCCTCCCCAGGGGCCAAAGCCACCTCCAGCCCCTCGGAGGAGGAGGAGGAGGAGCTGGAGGTGTTGCAGCCAGAGGAAGAGGACTGTCCTGGAGCAGAGCGGGGTGGGTCCAGCCCGGGGTGTACCAGAGGCAGGGGCGCCCTGCCTGTCCCCAGGGTGGATAGGCTGGAGCTGAGCGTGGGAGCCCCCGGCCACCTGCCCACTGTCACCCCCACCAGCCCTGCCGAGGCCCTGGCAGAGGGGGCGCTCACACAGGTAAGATCCTGGAGCACAGCTTCCCACAGAGCACAGCTCCCCACAGAGCACAGCTCCTCACAGAGCACAGCTCCCCACAGGGCACAGCTCCCCACAGAGCACAGCTCCTCACAGAGCACAGCTCTCCACAGAGCACAGCTCCTCACAGAGCACAGCTCCCCACAGAGCACAGCTCCCCACAGAGCACAGCTCCCCACAGAGCACAGCTCCCCACAGAGCACAGCTCCTCACAGAGCACAGCTCCTCACAGAGCACAGCTCCCCACAGAGCACAGCTCCCCACAGAGCACAGCTCCTCACAGAGCACAGCTCCCCACAGAGCACAGCTCCTCACAGAGCACAGCTCCCCACAGAGCACAGCTCCTCACAGAGCACAGCTCCTCACAGAGCACAGCTCCCCACAGAGCACAGCTCCTCACAGAGCACAGCTCCCCACAGAGCACAGCTCCCCACAGAGCACAGCTCCTCACAGAGCACAGCTCCCCACAGAGCACAGCTCCCCACAGAGCACAGCTCCTCACAGAGCACAGCTCCCCACAGAGCACAGCTCCTCACAGAGCACAGCTCCCCACAGAGCACAGCTCCTCACAGAGCACAGCTCCCCACAGAGCACAGCTCCTCACAGAGCACCCATGACAGGCTGTAGGCGGGCGCAGTGGTAGAACAGTCTAGAAAGAGACAGCATTTGTGTTTGTTTGCTGCTTCCTGGCTTGCACATGCTTCAGTGGCGGTCGCCGGGGCGACCAGCTTCCAGCCTGGCAGTTTCTGTTGAGTTCTCCCATCCACAGTTTTACAGCCGCCTTCTTCGCTGATGACCTTTTTTATATATTTTGGTTTCTCAAGTTTGGCTTTGATTTGGTTTGGCACCCCCTCAGCAGAGCACATGCCCCTGTCATGGTCTCCAGTACTGATGACATCAGCCCTACCAGCACTGCTTCTTTAAGAGGGGTGGGGGATGTTCCTCACCTCCAGCCCAGTCCCTCACAGTTAAAATGATACTCTGCTATACCCCCCACCCCCCACCCCCCCTTTAACCCCTCCCCAATCTGCTGTCTTTCACTCCCCCCTCCTCTCTTACTTCCCTCTACCCTTCTGGGTACACCTTTCTTCACAATTCTGTCCTCCTTTCCTCCCTCCCTCCAACCAACCTCACCCCACCACCGCCATCTCTCCTCTCCATCCTTTTCTCTCTTCCTTCTGCCTTCTCTCCCTCTGTCCTATCTCCCTCACCTTCCTCTCCTCCTCCAAAATCCCTTCTCTCCTATCTCGCTCACCTCCCTCCCTCCCTTCTCTCTCCTATCTCCCTCACCTCCCTCCCTCCCTTCTCTCTCCTATCTCCCTCACCTCCCTCCCTCCCTTCTCTCTCCTATCTCCCTCACCTCTCTACCTCCCTCCCTTCTCTCTCCTATCTCCCTCACCTCTCTCCCTCCCTCCCTTCTCTCTCCTATCTCCCTCACCTCCCTCCCTCCCTTCTCTCTCCTATCTCCCTCACCTCCCTCCCTCCCTTCTCTCTCCTATCTCCCTCACCTCCCTCCATCCTTTCTCCCTCCCGTCTCCCTCTCCTCTCCCCCCACACTCCTAGTTTCCCACCTCTCCTCCCTCCCTGCCTGAGGAGGTGTTGGTGCGGACGTGCAGCCCCCAGCTCCTGCGCTCCCCCAGCCCTCACACCCTCCTGACCACCCTGTCGGACCCCCTGCACCAGCGCCTCCCCCTGGGGATGAGGCGAAGCCAGTCGGTAGACCAGCACCAGCTGCGCCCCTCCTCCTCTTCCTCCTGCCACGCCTCCCACCCGCCCGCTCCTCTCCCCCGCACGCGCTCGCCCGGACACAGGAAGCTGCCCGCCATCCCGGCAGGCGCCGCAAACGCCAAGTTCCCCTCTGTCATACGCATCACACGGGCCCAGCTCCAGCAGGTGAACTCCCGGGCGAGCCCCTCCCCTCCCATCCCCCACCCCCCACCCCTGACCCCCCTCACACCCCATCCCCTAACACACATCATGCCTCCTACGCCTTTTGCTTCCGTCATTTCGACATTCCTTTCTCTCGCTTTTCATTTTGTTGTTGTTTGGTTGTTGTTTTTGTGGTTCGTTGTTTGGCTGTTGAGCTGCGGGAAGGAGCATGCTCAGAGGCTTGCTGTTGTCATGGTGATGGAGCCAGGTTTGCATGTTGATGGCGGCTCTGTGTTTCTCTCTCTCTCTCTCTCTCTCTCTGCCTCTTTCTCTCCCTCTCTTCCCCCTCTCACCTGTTCTGCGTTTGCCATGCCGTGTGGTGCTGTCAGCTAGCTAGACTTGGCCATCGACCATCATCCATCTCTCTCTCTCTAGTAGTCCGCTGGCTCTGTCCTCACACAACCTTGCTGCCTGAAGCATTTTACAAATTATTACTGGGATCTTATCTTTTGTCTTCATTTTCTTTCGGTCTCTCTCTCTCTCTCTCTCTATCTCTCTCTCTCTCTCGCTCTTCTGTACCTCTTCCTCTCTCTCCTGCTTCTCTCTCTCCCTCTTCTGTCTTGTTCTCTTTCTCTTCTCTCACCTCTCCCTTTCTTCTCTCTTTCTCTCCCTCTCTCTGTCTTCTCTCTCTCTCTTCTGTACCTATTCTCTCTCTCTCTCTCCCTCCTCTCTCTCCTGCTTCTCTCTCTCCCTCTCTCTGTCTTCTCTCTCTCTCTCTTCCTCTGTAGTTGACGGCCCAGAGGCCTTCTGGTCTCTCCTCCCAGTCTGTCTCGGACAGCGGCCCACAATGCCTCCTGCTAGAGCGGCGTGAGACGGAGGCTCCACCTCCAGACCCTACCGCAGATCTTCGCCCTCCCCCGGAGCAGGACCCCGCCCAGCCTGCCTCCGCCCCGGACTCCCCGGTAGAGATGCTAGTCTCTCCTGGGTCCCCCCACTCCGTCCACAGCCCAGTGTTGGTCAACGGCAGCCACTCCCCCCCTGCCAGCCCCGTGCTGCCGGACCCTGGGGAGAGGGGACCCAGGGAGCCCCAAAAGCAGCACACACCAAGCGAGGAGGGGAAACCGGACCCGGGCACTGATCCCCACACTGGCGACCAGGCCCCTGCCTCCGCCAGTCTCCGCAGGGACCCCACCCGCAGGCTGAGCCGTATCCCCGTCCTGGAGCCTGCCAGCCTCCTGGAGGCCCCACCCCCTGGCTCTGCCAAGGAGAAGCTGCTCCAGAAGAGGGCCAGCCACCAGGGCTCCTCCCCCGCTGCCTCGCCCTCCCTGTCGCTGGACCGCCGCCCCATCCCTGCCGCCTCCACGCTCTCCCGGGACCCCCTGTCCTCCGCCTCCGACCGGTCCCAAGACGAGGACTCCCTCCTGGGCTCCGATCGCCAGGGCGATGAGGCCCCCTCCCTCTCCTCCTCATCCAGCCCCCTGTCCCGCAGGAGCAGGATCCCCCGGCCTGTTCACCCCACCCCCACCTCTGAGCAGCTGGCCGCCCAGTTCCTGCCCCGACCCCCACCGGGCAAACCCCCTAGTCGCCCTGCAGTGGAAGGCAGGTGAGTGTCCCAACACAGTCAATCGATTACTTATTTTATTAGCATATGACTTTTGTTTTTATTTAACTTATTTTTCATGTTGCTACCTTCCTAAACATATCTGACTTGATTTGACTCGTTTTGATTTAGCAAAACGTTTATTTATTATGAATCACTGAATTGAAGAGTAATTTGTATTTTTTATTGTTATTCGCATTAATTTCCTTTACTTTATTACTTTTTACTTGATCCTGACTTGCATAACTCTTCTAACATCCTTTAAGGCTGCGGCGTTACCGGATCCGAGCGGGCAGCAACAGCGACTCAGACCTGCTGTCCTGCCTGGCCCAGCTGATGCACGGCAGCTCTGCCCGGAACTCTCCGCTTCACCACGCTCGCTCCGCGGCCCAGCACGGGGGCTCCCGGCTGGGCATCTGCAGCCTGACCAACTCCCCCCACCACCACCACCACCGCAGCTCCAGCGCCTCCCCGCGGAGCTCCTCCTCCCTGCAGCGCTCCGTCAGCTCCTCGCCCTCCCGCCACGAACCCCGGGGGAGCGGGGGCGGGGGCTGCCTGGGCCGGAGCCGCTCCCCCCCCAGCTTCTCGGGCTCGCCCCCTCCCCGCCGTGCCTACCCCCACCACCAGGAGACGTGCTGCGGCCGGCAGGCTCGCACTGGGCCCTTCCACCTCACCAGGGGCAAGGCCTGCAGCCGCGAGGGGAAGTGCTCCGGCAAGCTGAGCAGATAGTCGTCCTGCGGCGCCCCCCCCCCCCCCCCTCCACCCCCCCCACTGCAGAGGATCATGGGAGGGCGAGAACACAATCAGGACTGGAGTCACGAGGGGGTCTGTTAGACTGCCCCCCTCTCCACCCCCCGCCCCCCCACCCGGAGTATAGAGAATCTCCAACTCCTCCCTCTGTCCCCCCTTCACCCCCCCCCCCTCTCCCATTCTTCACCCATCTTCACTTGTCTGTGTTGTCTCTCATACACCACGAGGGGCGGTTTTAGACACATACATTTGCCTAAAGGATAGTTTCGAGAATTAAAGTAGGGGGGGATGGGAATTAAAAGAGTCAGCTGTATGTTTAGACTTAGTCTGTCATACCATGACGAGCTGTACCATCCAGGACTCTGCTTCTGGTTCCTAAACCTTTAGTCAGCTGGTCCTAACCTAGTTGCGCCTGTCCCCCGCCCCCCCCTCCCCCAGTCTGAATGTGCCTGCATAGGCCTATGGCACAGGTGACACGACAAGCACTAGAATCCGAAATTTCCGTCCCTAGTTCGTCCTTGGCACAATCTTGGGGACCGCAGGGATGCTATGTGTGTACAAAAGGTAGAGGTAGTATTTTATGGTGACATTGATTCTATGAATAGCCTAGCTAGCTGGAGCAGGAGAACGCCGGCCACGGATCTCTTCGTTCTCTTCCCCTTTTCATTTCTAACTTGTCGACGTAGAGGGACTGTGTAGTCAAAACTGACCTAAAGCGATCCACCTGATCACTCCAAGTGATCTTTTTATACAATCGTGTGAAGTGTGTGTGTGTGTGTGTGTGTGTGTGTTTACACCACACACACGTCCTGGTGCCTCGTGTGTTGGTGCGAGGATTCTTTGGAAGGCTGAATGGAGTAAGTTCAGGTCATGTTTCCTTCGTTACTTGGTACGTTAATGGTACTGAACTTGGTCCTGCTCTTCAGACGCCAGTAGTTAATACCAGACTCTGAGGTTGTGTCTTGGTAAGTTAGTGCAGATCATCAACACAAACACTTTCCTCGTTGTGCCTTGGCACTCTGGAGAGCTTTGGGCTTTTCCAGTATGTTTGCGAGAACCACAAAGGGAGCCAAAAAGACAGATCGTTTGTGCTTTAATAACATTGTTCTTCACTTGCATGAAGAATCGTACCTTCAAAGACGCGGTGGAAACCGGAACGTTATCGACGTTGTAATTCATAGTTTGAGAGGGTTTACTCTCATAAGGAAGGACCTGGTTTTGCTGCGATCGTATTGATGATAAAGGGAATGTTTAGTATAAAACAAGATTTTTTTTCTGTCGCTTAAAAAGATTCAGATGACACTGTATATACATCTGTATTGTAGTCAACCAAGCAGTAATGTCATATATTGTGTTGGCCATATGAAGATCATGGATCATATTCCAAAATGTTGCATTCTTCCAATGGAATCCAAGCATTTCTGTCAGTTGTGGTACAGTTCGAAGGGGATGTTCACTTATTTGTTGATGACATGTTTGTGCACTATGGGAACCAACCAAACCAACCATAGTTTCATCACTGACTTCCACCTTCACTAATCACCAACTCCCTCCCTCCCTCTCTTCCCAACCCCTCTCCCCCCTACCCTCTCTCTCCCCCAACCTTTCCCGCTCTTTCCCTCAACCTCTCTCTGCCAACCTCCTCCTCCTCGCTCTCCCTGACCCTCTTTTTCTCCCAACCTCCCTCCCTCTCTCTCCCCCAACCTCTCAATCTCCCTCTCTCTCCCCTACCTACCCTCCATTTCTCTCCTCCACACTCCCTCTCTTTTCCCCCTACTCCTCCGCTTGTAAGATACTGTAAAAATACCTCTCGCTGCTTCCACTACTACACAACTGTTTGCATGTACTTCAGAAAAAAAAACATGAGCCGTCCAAATCCCGCAGACTAGTTCCCCACATGTATCACCCATCCTGAGACCAACGCTGTCTCAAAGGGAGATTTCTTTTATTTCGTGCTGTTTCGTTCAAAATATATATATTTAGATTGAATCTTTCTCCTAATGAGCCTGCTCCCCCCCCCCCCCCACCCCCATCCCCCCACCTGACCAGGGCTCCTATTCAGAAGACTACATGGTCATTCCTATGCTCATGCACTGTCCTGTGGGGTTGCACACCACTGATTAGCTTGTATGAAGTGGCTCCTGTAGGATAGTAGATCAGATAGCAGTAGGGGGAAAGGAGATAGACTTGCCTCTCCCAGTGGATTCTCGAATTCCTGGAATTGTGCGAGGAAAAATGGGTTCTCCTTCTGGTTGGAACCATGGGTTCTTCTACTGGAATTGTGGGTTCTCGCTAATTGGTTCCACGCTATTGAGGAAGGGGCATCTTGATTGGTAGTATTTCTAGTGATGTGTGGTTCCTCCTGGTGGGAGAGACACGCTTTGGTCCTGTGCAGCTACAACTCATCCCGGGGCAAAGCTCAGTCAGTGAGATGCCTTAATATCTCCTCTGGACTGCACTGCGTCTGTGTCGGACCATTCCACTGTGTAGCTAGCTAGCCAGTCAGCTGTCCTGGGTGCATGAGGTCAGGGGTCAGGGATGTGGCTAGGGGTCAGAGGTCATGGGGTATGGCTGCCTCCGACAGGCATGTTGTTGCCCCACAGTGGGTCTAGTGGAGCAGCAGGGATAATCCAGATTCTGTGTCCTTGGCTCTCAGCTAGTTACAAGTGTCTGTTTGACTAGACTCTTAGTCGGCATTGTAACTGCAAGATGATTTTGCAATGAAACCTGGAATTTTCTTTGCCGTTTTGAGGTGAATGTCATGCTGGTGCGTCAGCAGTTGCTTGCGAATCCCCAACGAATCCTAACAATCAGTGTTGAGCTCCTTTTTAAATGCTGTGTTCTGTACACCAAGGCAACTAACTTCGAAATGACGTTGCTGCCAACTTTTAATATATACACGTAAAAAAGTATTTATTAAAAAGATCACCTTGATAAGTGAATAACTTATTTGCTAACGTGCTTCGACGAAATGGAGTGAGGTAACAACAGCATCGCTGCTGGAGAAAAAGATAATCAGTTGCTTCTTTTTGTGTTTGTACTTGCACATGGGTATAGTAAGTAGTATTATGTACATGACAAGATTGTTTGTCTGCGGTCCGATCATGATCGATCATGACCGCAGACACATTTGTGTTTTTAGCAGTGGTGTAGTCTGGTATAAATAAATAAATACTCATTTAGCAGACGCTTTTATGCAAAGCGACTTGCAGTCAGTACAGGGACATTCTCCCTGAGGCAAGTAGGGTGAAATGCCTTGCCCAAGGACACAACATCACATAGCCACAACCAGGGTTCGACCTCACAACCTTGCCCACAACCAGGGTTCGAACTCACAACCTTCTGCTCATGAGGCCCGCGCCTTAACTCGCTGAGCCACCTGACTCCCCCCTGGTATAAAGGAGACGGGCATAGTGTCAGGTTGCCCCGCCCCTCTCTCCTCGTGACGTCCCACACCCACGTTGTCTTATGCCCGTGTATCCTATACATGGAAGTATAGACTCACTATAAACTCATTTTTAGCGGGTTGGCGGGAAATCCTTGTGGTCAATTCGGCACATATGCCTGCGTTAGACACGCAGACTACACCTCTGCTTTTAAATCCAAATGAACAAAAGGAACACTTTGTTAAGGGGCCATATTTGAATGCACTCGTCCAACACACCCCTTGTGTGTCATAGCATTCTAAGATAGTTACTGAGAAATTACTTATCTGCTTAAAGTAGAATTATTTATATGAGTTATTGTTATAATGACCACCACACGCTATTAGTGCCCTTTACCAGTATGGACATACTTATTTATCGTTCACATTTTAGTGTTGTGTTGCAATGTAATTGTTTTGAAATGTAAATGTACAGTCACAAGGAAAGAATGTAACAAGAGTAGGTTTTGCATTGTACATAACTGTAATTATTTATGTTTATTTTTCATTTGTACCATATCAATGCCTTGTACAGTGTTTTTTCTGTTCGTTTAAAATTATTTTGTATTTTATTTTTATAAACTGGTTATGAATAAAATACTCATTCAGCATGCAGACTAAATCAAATCGTGTGTTGCCATTTGTTTGTGTTGCCAATTTGATCAGGTGTGTCCGGTGAGGCATTAGACATCTGGGATGTCATTAGGGGAGGGCTAGTCGAAAGGTTGCCGGTTCAATTCCCAGGCGTGAACGAAAATGACGTTGTGCCCTTGGGCAAGGTACTTCACCCTACCTACCTCAGGGGGAATGTCCCAGTTCTTTCTGCAAGTCGCTCTGGATAAGAGTGTATGTAGTGTAAATGTAGTGGCCACCTCTGGTTAAGAAGACCTTCATTACACACATACGCACACACACACACACACACACTGTGCGAACCCAGATGCCCTGCGTTTTTAGAAATGTGCGCGCCTGCTTCCTCTCCGCTCCGCCCCCAGCTCCGCCCCCAGCTCCACAGCACCGCCTCCAGCTCCGCCCACAGCACCGCCCACAGCACCGCCCCCAGCTCCACAGCACCGCCCCCAGCTCCGCCCACAGCACCGCAGCTCCGCAGCGCCTGCTCACTCCAGCATGGCGGCTCTTTTGGAATCGGTGCTTCTGAAGAAAGTCGAGACGAGAAAGGCCGTAGAGTGGCTGAAAGATGCCGCGGTAAGAGGAAACTGCCAAGCTTGATATGCACCCCAGGATGGCTATCATCTGACCTGCATGGGGGCTTGAGATGGGGAGTGTCATGGCGTAGGAAGAATGTAAACAAAACTTTTAAGGTAGCCATAGCTGCCACTGGCTAACTAGCTTCCATATGCTATCTATCTGGTCAGGTAACCATCCTAGCCTGATTCTCCTCCTGCCAATTCTTATGAAAATCTACTGATTCAGTACAACTACAGCGATTCTCAAAGGGACTATACTTGGATCCAGGCAGCGTTAGGTGCTCTGGCTAGTGTCTTATTAGTGTTTAACTCACTGCTGTAACGTCCTGTCTTGCAGTCAGATGGCTCAGCAGCTTAAGGCGTTGGCCTCATGATCGAAGGGTTGTAGGTTCGATTCCCGGCTGTGGCTATGTGATGTTGTGTCCTTGGGCAAGGCACTCACCCTACTTGCCTCAGGGGGAATGTCCCTGTACTTGCTGTCAGTCGCTTTGGATAAAAGCGTCTGCTAGATGCTTAAATGTAAATGTCTTGCTAACCAAATTATCTGATCAAAACTCTTGTTATGGCCCATCGACATTAAAATAACATGTTGGGGATCTTTAGATAACCCCTGCAGCTGGCTCGGTAGACCTTATGTGAAATGAATCGATTGCATCCATGTACTTGACCAGGATGACAGCTTGTCATCAAGTGAGATCCCGGTGACAGCTGACAGACAGGAGTTTGTGCCTTTCCTGTTGAACTTCCTGAGGGATCAGAGCAGCCACGCCCTCACCCACGGTCCGGCCACGCCCGCTAAGACCCCCAGCCGCCCCCGATCCCGCCTGCCCCCGGACCCCCCCAGCGATCGAGGAAGGTCGACAGGTAGCTTTGTTAAAAGGCAGCTCTCGTGAATGGTGCCAGAATGTAGCTCCGATCCGTATTCCGATGATCCCTTTATGACAAGGTATCACTTTGTTGTTGTTGAAGAAATGTAATTGTTTTCTGCAGGAGCCGGTTCTGGTTCCCGGAGTGCCAGCCGTGTCCAGCTCTTCTCCCCAGCCCCCTCTCTCTCTCCTCAGGGAGGGGCAGAGTGGGATGCTACTAGCCTGTCTGGGTCCCTGAACCAGAGTGCTGTTAGCCCTTCCTTCAACTCCACATGGAGCCCTGCTTCCAGGCCTTCCCCTTCAGAGCGCCGCCCCGCCCAGCGTGGGGTCAGCCTGGGGGATTTCATGGCATCGTCCCCGGAGCTCCAGCCCAGCTCAAACCTCCAGCGAGGCCGCCGGAGGATCCCTGGGATGGGGGGAGGGCCGCAGGGGAGGCACGGAGGGGGGCGCGGGTATCCGGTGGAGGAAGGGGGGAGATGGGAGGGCGGGGGGAGGAGGAGCAGGGGAGGAGGGGCCAATAGGGTGAGCGAGCAGGTGTCTACACCCACCGTGGAAGCGCTGAATTTAAACAGCTTGGAGGACTTCCCGCCCGTGGGGGTAGCAGACACGTCTCCAACGTGAGTCCTTTTCTCTCTCTCTCTCTCTCTGTCTCTCTCTCTCTCTGTCTCTCTCTATCTCTCTCTCTGTCACTCTCTCTCTCTGTCTCTCTCTCTGTCTCTCTCTCTCTCTGTCTCTCTCTGTCTCTCTCTGTCTGTCTCTCTCTCTCTCTCTCTGTCTCTCTCTCTCTCTCTCTCTCTGTCTCTCTCTCTTTCTCTCTCTGTCTCTCTCTCTCTCTCTGTCTCTCTCTGTTTCTCTGTCTCTCTGTTTCTCTGTCTCTCTCTCTCTCTCATCATGATCATGTCCCTGTCCCTCGCCAGGCTGTCGAAGCCGTCTCGGAGAATCAAGCCCACCCCTGTCAGCGTGGAGCGGCCTCACTCCAGACCCAAGAGCTGTTTCACCTCCACCCCGTTCAGCAAGGCCCCCAGCCCCACCATGGGCTCTGAGGCTGCGGCGGGGGCCCCTGCCCTGGGCAGCCCCCTCAGCCTGCAGGAGGAGAGAGAGATGCTGAAGAGAGAGAAGTAGGGTCTTAACTACTGCTGTTTTTGTTGAGGATTACTTTTCACTAGGAGCATTTCTATTGTTAGTTGGGATTCGTAAATATTGTGCAGGTAATTGGTTCGACTATTCCCTCTTCCCCATCAGGGAGTATCCAGATTAAATGACTCCTTAACGACTTTTCCCTCTTCCCCATCAGGGAGTATCCAGATTAAATGACTCCTTAACGACTTTTCCCTCTTCCCCATCAGGGAGTATCCAGATTAAATGACTCCTTAACGACTCTCTTCCTATACATGACACTTACATCAGACCAGGCAGTGCTGGCATCCCCTCTCATACTCTGCTTCATTCTAGGTGTAAACGAGCCCAACAGACCTCCACCCTGCCCCCCACTCCGAACCCCTGTACCTCCACCCTGCCCCCCACTCCGAACCCCTGTACCTCCACCCTGCCCCCCACTCCGAACCCCTGTACCTCCACCCTGCCCCCCACTCCGAACTCCTGTACCTCCACCCTGCCCCCCACTCCGAACTCCTGTACCTCCACCCTGCCCCCCACTCCGAACTCCTGTACTTCCACCCTGCCCCCCACTCTGAACCCCTGTACCTCCACCCTGCCCCCCACTCCGAACCCCTGTACCTCCACCCTGCCCCCCACCCTGGACCCATGCACCCCCACCAAGACTGGACTGAGGGCAGAGGCCAAAGTGACCCCAGACACGCAGGCTGCATGCCCAGAGCCCTCCAAAGTCACCCTGGCTTTTGAGCTAGGCTTACTGGCTGAGCTCTACTGCACCTGCATTTGTGGTAAGCCACCAGTAGGGGCCAATGGAATTGGAGGTTCCAATTGTTTTCAATTTAGAGCAGGGATCACCAATCCTGGCCCTCGAGGTCCGCTGTCCTGACAGTTTTCGATGTTTCCCAGCTCCAGCACACCTGATTCTAATGAATGGGTCATTATCAAGCTCTGTGGAAGCCTCATAATGACCCTTTATTTGAATCAGGACCTCGAGGACCAGGATTGGTGATCCCTGAATTAGAGCATCGTCGTGTAACAGGAAGGAGTTTGAGCTTGTTGTTTACGGCAAAGTCTCTTCTCCCTCAGAGAACCTGGTGCCCAACGTGTTTGTGGAGCTGTTTTTCGTGCTGCAGCTGCTGACTTCTCGAACACCCGTACCCCCCGAGGACGAAGAGGAGGAGGAGTTGAGTGTGTGTGCGATGAAGCCAGGTGAGGAGTCGGTCAGCGTGTGTGCGTTATGATGAAGGCCAGCTGAGGAGCAGATGGAGCGTGTTGGTGTTTAGACTCGGATGTTTAGACTCGGGTGAAGAGGATGTCTAACGCAAGCTTCCAGAAGGTTCCTTCGTGAGGCCTCAATGAAACGCCTGTCCTGTTTGTTCAACTCTTCCAGACGTGCTGGAGAGAGGTTACCTCAGGAAGGTGCACAACTGTGTGTTCTTCTCTGTCAGGGTCCTGGAGAATCTGTTTGAGTGAGTCTCCTCCCGGTTGTTTTGGCTCTCCTCCGCTTCAAACATCCCTGCCATTTCACAGCCAGCACGAGGGAGTGGGTGTCTAATCTGCAGTGTTCCCTCCAGCCTGATAGCCCACCTGGACAAGGTCACCCTGCGCCTGCTGGCTGAGAATGAGAGGCTGGCCTGCTTCTCTCCAGCCCTGAGGGACCGTCTCGCTCTGGCCCAGGACAGCAGCACAGCCAAGGTAGAGTTGAAGTACTTGGCAGGTACATTTGAGTCATTTAGCAGCGACTCACATCAAGTACAGGGACATTCTCCCCTGAGACAAGTAGGGTGAAGTGCCTTGCCCAAGGACACAACATCATGTAGACTGGCTAGGTACTGATCATGGTAATGTGGACAGGAAGTGTACTAGTGGCTAGGTACTGATCATGGTAATGTGGACAGGAAGTGTACTAGTGGCTAGATACTGATCATGGTAATGTGGACAGGAAGTGTACTAGTGGCTAGATACTGATCATGGTAATGTGGACAGGAAGTGTACTAGTGGCTAGATACTGATCATGGTAATGAGGACAGGAAGTGTACTAGTGGCTAGGTACTGATCATGGCAGTGTGGACAGCGCTGGTGTTTTGGTGTAAGATCCTGTCTCTGTCCTCCAGGTCTCCCCCATGGTCTCACCCTTCATCCACTCGGTCCCCTTCCAGCCCGCCACCGACAACAGATCCAACTTCAGCAGCGACAAGGCCTTCCACATTTTCAAGAAGCAAAGGTCGAGACCGCTAGGCTACTGGAAGTAAATGCTAGGATGCTAGGGGTCACCGCTAAGCTAGTAGGGGGGGGGTCACTGCTACGCTAGTGGGGTGAGCACCGCTTAGCTACTGGGGTTCACCGCTAGTTTACTGGGGGTCACTGCTAGGTTAGTGGGGGTCACTGCTAGGTTAGTGGGGGTCACCGCTAGGTTAGTGGGGGTCACTGCTAGGTTAGTGGGGGTCACTGCTAGGTTAGTGGGGGTCACTGCTAGGTTAGTGGGGGTCACCGCTAGGTTAGTGGGGGTCACTGCTAGGTTAGTGGGGGTCACCGCTAGGTTAGTGGGGGTCACCGCTAGGTTAGTGGGGGTCACCGCTAGGTTAGTGGGGGTCACCGCTAGGTTAGTGGGGGTCACCGCTAGGTTAGTGGGGGTCACCGCTAGGTTAGTGGGGGTCACTGCTAGGTTAGTGGGGGTCACCGCTAGGTTAGTGGGGGTCACCGCTAGGTTAGTAAGGGCCACCACATCTGAGGGTCACCCCATAATGGCATGTGAAGCGGTGGCGAGCGCAGGGGTCCTGCTAACGTTGATCCGTGTGTCTCCGGGTCATCAGGGACATCTTCTATGAGCTGCTGAGGGAGTGGGAGGACTTCCACAAGGAGCCAGGCTGGGCCTTCGAACCTGCTCTGGGCAGCCGGGTCAGGTGAGCTCCTCACCAGCCCTGCTCTGCTGCTTCAGATGAACCACATATAAACCTCCCATTGAACGACAGCAACCTCCAAGATGGAGCTTGAGCAGATATCCTAACAACGAGATGGATCTCAAAGGTCTGAGACATGGGGGTGTTGCTGCAGTGTGTGTTTTCTACCGAGTGAGCAGTGGTAAGACGCAGTGGGAGTGGGAGTCAGGTGGCTGAGCGGTTAGGAAATCGGGCTAGTAATGAGAATGTTGCGGTTCGATTCCCGGCCATGCACAATTACGTTAATAAATAAATAATAATAAATATGCATTTAGCAGCCGCTTTTATCCAGAGCGACTTAAAGCAAGTACAGGGACATTCTCCCTGAGGCAAGTAGGGTGAAGTGCCTTGCCCGAAGGACACAACATCACATAGCCGGGAATCGAACTCACAACCTTTCCTACGCCAACGCCTTAACCTGCTGAGCCATCTGACGCCCTGATGTTGTGTCCTTGGGCAAGGCACTTCACCCTACTTGCCTCAGGGGGAATGTCCCTGTATTTGCTGTCAGTCACTCTGGATAGGTGCGTCTGATAAATGAAAATGTTATGTAATGTACACAGTGGTTGGGTTCGCTGCCTTATGGTGATGGATGCGATGTGTGTGTTTTGGTTTTGCTTCGTCCAATCAGAGGAATGGTGAGTCAGCTGACTGTCGCTGGAAACCACGCCCACTTTGCCCGCCTCTTCCTGAAACAGCTGGTGCAGGTGAGGTGGACACACACACACTCACTCACTTAACCACACACAAACACACACTTATATACATGTACACATGCCTGCCCAAACTCAATTCCCCCTCCCCCCATCCAGATGTGTAAAGGTCCGTGTGCCTCGGGGTCCCCCAGCGACGCGCCTGACCCCGACCTGCTGGGCATGCTGGGAGCAGACGGGCTGGGACGGCTGAAACGCCTGCAGGAGCGCCTGATCCAGCCGCAGGGCATCATGGGACCCTGCCCCCCCCCGACCTTCCCTGGACATCAGGAGTTCTTCAGGGACTTCCTGCAGACAGCCAGCTGGTTAGACTACAGCACAAACCACCAGAAGTACCTTCATGTTCTTACTGGATGAATGGAGCAGGAGGCTCGGGTGATTAGGGCCACAGTGTTCGGCCCTTCAGGGCCTACAGCTAACCTGTTGGGATTAAGATTTTTTAAAATCCTTTATTAGTCCCCCGGGGGGGAAATTGCAGTCCACAACAGCAGCAGGGTACAGTAACAGCACACAGAGTGGCAGGGTCAAATATACAACAAGAGATACAGTAAGATACACTAAAAAAAAATATGTAAAAAATAAACGCGGTTAAGATTGATTGAGAAAGAGTGTGTGTGTGTGTGTCCTGCATGGACTGTCTGTGTGTGTGTATTCTGCAGTGTCTCTGTTGGGTTTGGCGGGTAGTGAGTGATTTGTCTGTGTGTGTGTGTACCCTGTGTGTGTGTGTGACCTGTGTGTGTTTGACCTGTGTGTGTGTGTGACCTGTGTGTGTGTGTGACCTGTGTGTGTGTGTGACCTGTGTGTGTGTGTGACCTGTGTGTGTGTGTGTGTGTGTGACCTGTGTGACCTGTGTGTGACCTGTGTGTGTGTGTGACCTGTGTGTGTGTGTGTGACCTGTGTGTGTGTGTGACCTGTGTGTGTGTGTGTGACCTGTGTGTGTGTTGCAGCTGCCAGCTGAACCAGCACCTAAAGGACAGGCTGTGTCAGCAGCTCCTGCAGCTGGACCAGGTGTCCATCCTGGGGCCCAGCCTTCCCAGCGGAGGGGCTGGAGATGGAGGAGGGGGGGAGGGCGACATGGAGCATCAGGTAGGTTTTCCCTACAATACAAACAGGGCAACAGCTATGTTTCTTCAAATTTTTCCCCTCTAGCAAGTTTTTTCTGGGAGTTTTCCCTAGTCTTCCTCGAGGGTTTAGGTTGGTTGAGGGGAAGTTCCATAGGTTGATGTGAATATCCATTTAGCAGACGCTTTTATCCAAAGCGATGTGAAGCCCTCTGTGACTGCTTGTGAAAAAGGCTATACAAATAAATGATTGATTGAGCTACATGGATTATTGGAGTCATGTGGCGCAGTCGGTTAGGGGGTCGGGCTAGTCAACGGGAGGTCCCTGGTTCGAACCCCGGATGGGCAAGGCAATTCACCCTACTTGCCTCAGGGGGAATGTCCCTCTACTTGCTGTAAGTCGCTCTGGATAAGAGCGTCTGCTAAATGACTAAATCTGATGTAAATGTAGCCGCACAGTCACTTAACGTCTCCCCCTCCCCTCCTCGCCCCCTGCAGGATGAGAAGCAGAGGTTCTCCTTGGTTCTGCTCCTGGCTCGTCTCCTTGCCAAGTTCCTGGGCTTCTTATCCTTCCTGTCCTACCAGACTTCAGAGAGGCCGTCCAGGGAGGCCTTGGAAGCGGGCGTGGCCGTGCGCAGCAAGGCAGGCTGGAGCCCTTCCTCCATCTCCCCATCCCTGTTTCCTCTCTCCCCCTCATCCCCTGTTCGTCCCTCCCTCTGGGTCCCCCTCCCCTCTTTACAGAGTAATACTCTACAGCAGGGGAAGGCAACCCTGGTCCTTGAGAGCCTTTTTCCTGAGGGTTTAGATGTTTCCCTAATCTAGCACACCTGATTCTAATGAATGGGTCATTATGAGGCTGATGTGCTGGAGCAGGGAAACATCTAAAACCCTCAGGACTGTGGCTCTCGAGGACCAGGCTCACCTGCCCCTGCTATAAAGGGTTGAGACTAGCCAGACTGTAGGGTCGGTGCTGTGTAGTGACACTGCTGTGTTTGATCTCAGTTACAAGGTTTGATTTAGACATAAGAAGAATGTGTTCTTTAAACATCCACTCTGTTGAGAGTTAACAGCCTTGTGCTGTGTGTGTGTGTGTGTGTGTTTGTGTGTGTGTGTGTGTGCTAACCTCCCCAGAGTGCTCCGGTGCTGGATGTGTGTGCGGTGCTGCGCAGCAGTGTGAAGAGCGGACGCACTGTGCTGACGGTGCCCTGGCTGGTGGAGTTCCTGTCCATGCTGGACCACAGCGCCCCCTACCTGCCCTGCTACCGCACTACGCTGGGCCTGCTGCTGTGCCTCTACAGGTGGGCATTGACGCCCCCTCCCACTGGCTCTCTCTCCTTCCCTCTCTCTCTCTCTCCCTCTCTCTCTCACACTCTATCTCTCTCTTTCTCTCTATCCCTCTCACTTTCTCTCTCCTTCTCACACTAGCTATCTATCTCCCTCTCTATCCTTCTCACTCTCACTATCTGTCTCTCAGTCCTTCTCTGACTCTCACACTCTCTCTCCCTCTCTTTCTCTATCCTTCTCACTCTTCCTATCTTTCGCTCTCCTCCTCACACTCGATATCTCTCTCTCTGTCTTCCTCTCTCCTTCTCGTCAAATCTGTAACTCCTAACTTCAGTTCACGTCTTAGTTGTTGAATCTCTTGTGTTCATATCCGTACGTCCAGAGATGTTTCATGATCTAAAAGCCCACTGTGTTCGGGGTCTATCACGTTGCTCAGTGACCGATGCTCTTTGTAAAAGCTCTCTCTTGTAAGTCGCTTTGGATAAAAGCGTCTGATGAATGAATACATTTGCAAGCAGTTGACAGTGTTTCTCCCCAGGAGGATGGTGCTGGTCCGGGCTGAGGAGGTGTGCTACCTTAACCACCTCCTCATGGTGGCGGTCATGGGCTGGCTCTTCCAGGTGACACACACTAACCTGTCGCACATTGGAAATGAATGACATGCTCCCTTCAGTGAAGTCACATTCAACGACCGGCTCTCCCTCTCTCTCTGTCCCTCTCTGTCTTTCTCTATCGTGCTCTTTCTGTCTCTCGTTCTTCCTCTCTCGCGCAATGTTTTTCTGTCTCTTTCGCTCTGTTTCTCTCTCTCTCTCTCTCTCTGTCTCTCTCGCTATCTCTCGCTCTCTCTGTCTCTGTCTCTCTCTCTCTCTCTCTCTGTCTCTCTGTCTCTCTCTGTCTCTCTCTGTCTCTGTCTCTCTCTCTCTCTCTGTCTTGGTCTCTCTCTGTCAGATCCCAGTGATTCCTGAGGAGTTGTTCTTCACCAGTGACTTCACAGAGGAGGCCCAGCTGGAGGAGAGCAACACCAGTGCTCCAGGACTCGTGAGTCAACTTCCTGTTTACTTCCTCTCCATACCTGACTTCCTGTTTTCCACAACTCACAGAGTGAGTTCAGAGTATCTCATGTGAAACACTCTCACAACTTTTACAGTGTGAATCTCTTGATTTCTCCTCAGGACTGTCTCCCCCTAGTGGACCAACAGCTTCTCTACACCTGCTGTCCTTTCCTGGGTACGTCAACAGCATCAACTTGAGAGCACTTTTTTAGGTGTTGAACCCGTGCTGGTCTCTCCTTAATGGACGTTCGCACCTCTGACGGTCTCTCCCCTATGATGCGTGACATTTGGCCCCGCCCCTCTCTGTCAGGTGAGTTCCGGAAGCTTCTGGCCGCGTTCGTGGCAGGGAGCTCTTCCAGGAGTGGCGGGCTGATCCGGAAGATCACGCCCACATCTGCTGAGCCGAGAGGCCCCGCCCCCCAGCGTTCCCAGCAGAAGCTACAGGTAGGCTGTTTGTAGGGTCAGACTGGGAACAGTGCTGGGACTGGATGTACTGTTTACAGCTGCTACAGACTTCAGTACCAACACTAAAATAGTCCTGCTCAATACTTTAGTCTTGTTTGTTCTTGTACAGTACTGGTAGCCTTGATCTGAATTGTCA
>CM059324.1:13659376-13664376 GCA_030340685.1 Protosalanx chinensis | reverse complement strand
AGTGATTTCCCATTGGAGGAAACTGTCGACAATACCCTGGCCAGTGGTGAGATTCTTTTGTCTATGCTAGACACCGCAGCTGTGGAAAGGAGCATGGAACAGCCATGATTAAGACTGAATATAATGTCTCTCTCCTCCCTCCTCATCCTCTCTCTTCTGTTCTGCTCCTGTCTTTCTTGCTCTCCCTCTCTCTCTGTTTTTCCTATCCTCCTCCTCTCGTCCCCTCCTCCAGGAGTTCAGGGAGAAGGTGCATCAACAGTTCTCCTCCTCTTCCTCGCTGCTGCTGGAGCTACAGTTCTCACCACATCCACTAGAGGGCGCCAAATGACCAGCCTGACCCACATTGGCACGATAAACACGATCTCACTGGTTCCACGGGATTTCCTTGGCTTCATCGTATGGTCGTACGTGAAGTGACCGGTCCAGACTCGGCGTGTTGTTGTTGGGACATGGGACTGTTGCTAGCGGAGACACCATGCTTGTCTGTAGCTCCAGCCTGATTCAGCTGCTCGAACCTGCTACCTCTCAGAATGGACCATGTGGGGGTGGGGGGTGGGGGGGTTGGGAGGTTTGAATGATGAACAACAGGAGCAGTAGCTCTGAAGGCAGCAGGTGGAACGGTCAGGGTCCCCCAGGGTTTAGAGAGGGTGGGAGGTCAGACCTGACATGCCTGCTGCTCTGACCTGGTAGGACCCCAGAGACCCCCTCCCCTCCCCGCTCTGTCCTCAGACCGGGCCTGTGGTTCTCACACAGGGGGCGATCTGGTCAAAAAGAAAGAAGTTGTATACTGTTGAAGATGTTGGATTTGATTGGGGGTGGGGGGGGGGGGGGGGGGGGGGGGGGGGGAGGGGGGGGGGGGGGGGGGGGTCTGAAGCCATCCAGATCTGGGGAGATTCTCTGCATTGCCCTGGTCCCTCTCTCAAGGCTGCTGGAGAGTGTGGAGGGACTCTGGTTTACTACAGATCATTCCTGAGCCGGGAAACTGTTAACAAGGTCAACAGCTTTCCTTTAATGTGGGACCGATTCAGTGAGAGATGCTTCAAAAGTAGCAACACTTTGTCAGGCTTGTTAATGGATACAAACTCGAAGTGCCATGTAGAAGGGATTTGGTGTAAAAAAAAAAAAAAAAAAAAAAAAAGGAAATTCAAATAACACATGAAATCAAAAATGAAAGGAAAAGACTTGTGTTTTAGTATGAACACTCCTTTACCAGAGCTAAGCCTGTGATCACCACTGGTGATTCTGATTGGATGCAGTGGGAGTGTCAATGATATGTAGTTCATGTTGAACTAGACCATATTCTGTCTTCTGCTTTTTTACGTGTACTATTTGTAATTAGACATAATGAAAAATAAAGTTATCTAATTCAGTAATCATTTGTTTTCTGTAAAGGTTATTAATTGATTCAGGCTATAGCTTACTCCCCGCAACTAAAACGTTTCCTACAACTTGCTGCTATAAAAAGATATAATAAAATAATTATTAAAACGTTTCCTTCAACTTACTGCTATAAAAACATAAAATAAAATAATTATTTATTAAAACGTTTCCTGCAACTTAATGCTATAAAAAGATATCATTACAATACAAGATAACTAGAAAATGTGAAGTTGGAAAAAGAAAAGTGTCAACGATCTCAGATGCACCCAGTTCCACCCCGCCTCTCCAGGCACAGATCCCTCCCGACCCGCAGGAAGTTTCCCAGTCAGCTCCGGACTGGCGGACTGACACTCCCAACACCAGGCAGTCTGACCCGGGGAGGATGGCTTGAATGGTGGCCGGCAAAGATCTTCCCGTCTAACCGGGGGAATGTAAACAGTCTGTTTGTCAGCACGCGTTAGAGTAGGTAGAACTTGTATGTTTTACCATTTACGAGTCATCGGTTATAGGAGCCACCATGGCAAACGTTAAAGTCGCGATCCGAGTTCGTCCTCTCAACGCCAGGTAAGGCTTTTATTATAACATCGCAGCGTGGATAATGTATGAATGGATAATGGTTGCATAACCTATAATAATCTGTCCATCTATTATGCCTCCCGGTACTGGAGTGAGTCTGCAGTTGGCAGCATGTTGCCATGCTTGGGAATTGTTTGGCTTTGACAACCACATTCAGAGTCAGAATCAGTTTTTATTCTCTATGCAAGATATACAAACACATAAGCTACAATGGCAGGAGAGAGCAAACATAGAACATATATGGAACATAATAAGGGTAGATAAAGAGATAATAAAAAAAATTATAGGCTATAAAATACAAATAAGAACACAGTGGTGCAAATAGTGTTGCAAAATCACAGTGGTAAGTTTTAGGGTGTCTGGTGCTAAAGTGGCTTGTGCAGAGTGCAGTGGGGCTCTGGGTGGGGGTGTGGGGTGTTGGTAGTTTGTGGCAATGTCATACTTTTGCATTAACCCCCATTCAATAACATGCACTCACTCCAAAGCTCTGGTCGGCTTGACATGGGTAACAGTAGAGTAGGACCGAGTGAGCTTTTAAACCAGTTGAGTAATGCCTCCTTGTGTAAAGATTCTTTATTTGACAGTGCTGTGTTCAGCAATGTATACACATCTCAATGACTCTGCTCAATGCATTAGGCAACAGCGTCATATTAAAGTAACATAACGTGGTTACAGTCAACCAGTGATCATTATATTGCTCAGTGATACATCCAAAGATATGAGTGTCCAAAATGTTAGGAATACATATTCAAATATAACATATGTAGGTTAAAATCTATAAAACATGGTTTCGAACATGCCTCCTGTATATGGGCTGATGTGCCAGATGTCACTAATTGTGTAAGCCTTTATTGTTGGTGTTGCTAACTCCCATGGAAATAGTTTTACTGCACAGTAAACCCAGCCCAGTCCTGAGTAGCATGCCCCCCCCCCCCCCCCCCCCTCCCCCTGTTAGACCAGATCAGGCCCCCTACATTTACACTTATTCAATTAGCAGACGCGACTTACTCCCTGAGGCATGAAGTAGGGTGAAGTGCCTTGCCCAAGGACACAACGTAATGTAGCCACAGTCGGGAATCAAACTCACAACCTTCAGATCATGAGCCCGACGCCTACCACCGCAGAGCCACCTGACAACCCTTCCCTCTCTCTTACACCAAATCACTACAGCATGTTTACCTGAGGGCTGTTGGGGGTTTGAGGAGCATGAAATCAGATTCCAATTGATTTAATGTGGCCCTTTAATATGTTTTATACTATAGTTAGTCTGAGACCATGACAGTTGTTACCCCTTTAACATTTTGATCGTTTGCATAACAATACATTTGTATGAGCTTTGAAACTGCTCTTCTCTGTCATGCAAAAAGATTGGTTTCCTGGATGTGTTTGAATAGCCCGAATGCCTTTGCTGTTAATATATATAACAGGCCAGCCTCCTGCTGTAGACAAAGCTTGTATCTTTTGGACGCTTTTTTACCCTCAGACATGTTGTGTGAAATGGTATTTCATGCTGGAGGACTCATTAGTGTAGATACAATACGTTATGGTGAAACATGATTTTGCATAATGGTTCTGCTGCTCCTCATCGCTCCCATCTGCTCGACATCCGAGCAGAGAGCAGCGACGCAATCCTCCGTACGAGAAACACACATAAAACAAGGACTCCTTGAAGGAGGCCGGGGAGGCAGCAAGATGACTGACGTTGCTTTGCTCAGTGACCGATGCTCTTTGTAAAAGCTCTCTCTTGTAAGTCGCTTTGGATAAAAGCGTCTGCTAAATGAATAAATGTAAATGTCGCTCTAGCAATGCGGATACCCTGCTATTTATCCGCCCACTTAGGAGGCGCGACTTTTAGTCTCCTGCATGAACCAGCTCAGCTTGATTGTCGAGGTGTGACTGGTGCTGCGCGCCGCGGTTCAGGCCGTGCCTCCTCCACAGGCCGCTACTGTCCACCCGCAGGTTGCTGCTGCTGCTGCTGTCATTCTCAGAGCGGACCTGGCTCCGCACGCCACACACCGGCTCCGCAGCATGTGTTACCAGCGAGTTACAGCGGTTGAGAAACAGCCGTGGGCCATATTCAGTTTTCCCTCCTCCCTCCCCCCCCCTCTCTCTCAAAAAAAAGGGTTTCCAGGGTCTCACCGCAGCCCCCTTTTCATTCCACCCATGCTGCTTTCCAAGCCTCCTCTTCTGCGGGTGGGATCCTGATCTGGGATGTGCCAGGGGTTGTGGTATTGGGCTGGGCCCCTGGCTGGTGCTGCTGGGGCCTGGCAAAATCACTCCCACATGGGGAGAGGAGGGGTAGTGTTGGGGGGCGCTGTAGTAGAGCTCTCTGGTTTGGCTCGGTACTGACCAAGAGTTGCAGCAGAGCTCTGACCGAGGGGAGCGCTGCCTTGGATTTAAACTGTCCCCACGCTGTGCAGTGCATGCTGGGATTTCACTGAGTTCCATCAGATATGCCTGGACCGGCAGCTGGAGAACACACACAGCTGTCGTTGTCCTAACCACGCACGCCTTGCACACACTCGCATGCGCGCACGTGAACTGAGTGTAAGATACAGGAAACGTGAAGATACACACACACACACACACATGCTTGCACACACACACACACCCACCCACATAGCCTATGTATTCATTGTTCTGGACAGAGCACAAGCTGCCTCAGCAGAGTAATACTCAGTGGCCTGTCTCTTTCTCTTGGTCCATGTGTGTGTGTGTCTGTTTCTGTGTGTGTGTTAAAGAGCGGATCTTGGCTGACTCTGCACCACTCTTCAATCCGTTTTCTTTCACATGCTTAACGGCCGATGCAAATCAATGAGACCTAAACATCACACAGTGTGCTTTCTAGAACAGTCCCACATTCGGAGGCATCTTGTCCAGTACTTGACTGTGTGGTTCTCCTCCTCTCCTCTCCTCTCCTTCTCTCCTTCTCCTCCTGTCTCACAGGGAAAGCGTGGATGGGGGGAAGCTAGCTGTCCAGGTGGAGGAGAACTTTGTGAGGATCAAGAATGTGAAGGTGAGTGTCACCACACAGGCATGCTGTC
>CM059324.1:13597020-13658876 GCA_030340685.1 Protosalanx chinensis | reverse complement strand
CTCCCCTCCTCTCAAAACGTGGGCTGGGTAATAGGACAGGGAACCTGAGGTTTTTTAGATTAGATTCAACTTTAATGTCATTACACAGGTACAAGTACAGGGTAACGAAATACAGTTAGCATCCAACCAGAAGTGCAAAACAGTTATTACAACAGAATATCATTGTAATTGTATACTCAGAATATACATAGTATGAACAGTATAATCAGAATATATATATATATATATATAATTTGCATCACGTCAGCATAGCGTTGGTATTTTCAACTGGCTTTCAGCTGCCAGCCCTGACAACCCCCCCCCCCCCCCCCCCCCACACACACACACACACACACACACGTAGGGTACATATGTAAGGAGTTTTCCAGGAGTTGGTGTAGAACTGGCCACATCAATCAGCCAGCCACTAGATTCTCCTCCAGCCTGTGATTACAGGACTGAGCCTATAACTGAAACATTACATCTGCCTCTCTCTTCTCTAACCCTCTCTCTCCTGGCTCTCTTTCCTCTGTTTTCCTCGCATCCCTTTCTCCTCGTTTCTTTACCTCGCGCTCTCCTTCTTCCCGTTCTCGCTATCCATCCCTCCTTTCTTCCTCTCATTTTTCCTCTGTGCTGACGGACCACGGCTTGAGGCCCCCCGCTGAAAAACGTGTTCTTGTTTAACAACAACAGAAGGGTTTTATCCAGATCCCCCCCCCCACCCAATCTCCTGCACCAGACCCCGCTCCCTGTTTAATGTCACGCACCTCCTGTCCCAAAGGGGTCTGGCCCGGCCTGCTCCACATCTGACCCCGGGCCAGACGGACCCACTTCTGCAGGGGAACCTCCCTTGAAGGCCCCCCACCCTTCCCCAACTGGAAAGCTCCTTGAGATGTACCATCTTGTTTTCGAGGGTCCATAACACAAATAGCAAGGCCAGTAATAGCGATTACATATAATACTACAGTATATAAAATATACAAGACTCACACAGTTACAACACACAGAAAGGACATATTTGCTCCAATTACCTGCTGGTTCCCCTCTCCCCTCATCCGCCAGTGGTTTTGACCCAGGGTTTTCTGTTGGTTCAAGATTCATTTCTAGCCTTGAGTGTTTGTGTGAGGATTACGTTTCCCTGCATCCTTGATGAGTGTACACTGGAAGCTAGCTCACAGACGCATGCGTAAACATGCATGCTTATTTAAAGCACAATCTCGCACACAATCTCCCATGCAGAGTAACGCGAGTGTGCACAAACACATGCACCGTGCACACACCGGACCTCGGGTGACGGCAGTCATCCTGTTGATAGGAGTATTTAGTCTGCATGGTTGTTTTGGGCTGGATTATTTTGTCCAGGGCCACCCTTAGCCTCCTGGCTGTCCCTCTGCTTCCCTGCCCCCCCCCCCCCCCCCCTCTGTCTTGCCCCCCCTTTCCTGGCTCTGCTCAACAACAGAACCTGCATCGCCCAGCATCCTGCCCAAATGTTACTGGTCCCCCCTTTGCACTGTAAAAGTAGGTTGTGTGAAGGTAGTCCATTGTCTCCTCAGTGACCGTGACTATGAAGCCCTTCACACAGTGACACACATGACGCCGTACGGATTTTAATGAGAGGACCGTGAAGAGAGCTTCCTGCACTCTCTCTCTCTCTCTCTCTCTCTCTCAGAGGGACAGCTCTCTTTCTCTCAGACAGACAGCTCTCTCTCTCTCAGAGGGACAGCTCTCTTTCTCTCAGACAGACAGCTCTCTCTCTCAGTGGGACAGCTTTCTCTCAGAGGGACAGCTCTCTCTCTCTCTGTCAGTGGAACAGCCCTCTCTCTCTCAGACTGACAGCTCTCTCTTTCAGTGGGGACAGCTTTCTCTGAGGGACAGCTCTCTCTCAGACAGACAGCTCTCTCTCAGAGGGACAGCTCTCTCTCAGAGGGACAGCTCTCTCTCAGAGGGACCAAGCTCTCTCTCAGACAGACAGCTCTCTCTCAGAGGACAGCTCTCTCTCAGAGGGACAGCTCTCTCTCAGAGGGACAGCTCTCTCTCATAGGGACAGCTCCTCTCTCATAGGGACAGCTCTCTCAGCATGAAGGACAATGCTCCCTCTCAGTGGGACAGTCCTCAGTGCAAAGGTCTTAACCAGGCCGGCTGCTGTGCCAAGAGCAGCAGAACGTTTAGTACAAACTGGTGCTACTGGTTCCTGAGGCGACATGCCTTTCCTTAACCCCCCCCCCCCACCCCCTCCTCTACAACCACCACCCGCTGGTCGGGGTGATTTAAAGAGGGCATGTTTAACAAGGTCTTTATTGACTATCTGCTGACAGAGGACACCATGGTTATGTCCGTGTTTTAATTAGCGTGAGGAGGTGGGGTGTGTTGGGGGGGTGGGGGGGAATGGGGGGCGGGGGGGTGGGGAGCAGGATGCCCCTTCTCTTTGTGTCTGTGGGTGAGCCTTTAGTCCCCGCTTACCATGGGGGGGGGGGGGTGGTTCCATCTGGAACTGTCTGGTAGCTAGTCTGGCTACTCGAACTGTACAGTAGTGTTAAGGAAAGGCTCTGTCTGAGCATTCACACAGGCCTCAAACACACACACACACACATACACACTACTACTTACTTCTACCACCACACACAACATTGACATGCACTTACACACAGAATGTGCCCATGTGCCCCACACACAGACCGCACAGTCACTCCTCTGTCGTGGTTTGTGGAGATTAGTCAAGTAAGCTGAGTTAGATAAGGTAGTGTGTGAGTGCCCAGCACCTGCTTGGGTCAATATTGACTGGTCTAACATGCAGACACCAGTTGATCCTGTTTATAATGACCATACCGCAGAGGGGCAGGTATCGCTGCTTAAATTACCACCTAGTCGTCGCTATCGTCCAATGTGGTTTGCAGATTTTTCTCAGGCTGCATCCGACCTCACATCTGTCTTCTGTACTGAGTTATGTTGATCCAGTTTAACTCCAGTCTAGTATTATGTTGATCCAGTTCAACTCCAGTCCAGTATTATGTTGATCCAGTTCAACTCCAGTCCAGTATTATGTTGATCCAGTTTACCTCCAGTCCAGTATTATGTTGATCCAGTTTAACTCCAGTCCAGTATTATGTTGATCCAGTTTAACTCAGGTCCAGTTCTGCTGGAGGGGCGAGGAGGGATGTGCGTGTGAACAAAGGGGGGCTGTGTTTGATCCTGTGTGATCCCAGGTGCTGGAGAGAATTCCTCTGTTCTCCTCACCGGTCTTCCCAGACCTCCAGGCCGCTCTCTAGCTCCTCCCCTCCCCGTTTTAGGGCTGTGATCCTGGGAGAGAATGTGCTGTGTCTGGGGGCCTGGCCTGGATCAGGTTCCTCCTGCCAGGATTGGCATGTGTTTGCTTGGACCAGGGCCGCTGGCCGTGGGGCCCTGAGGCCTGAAGTTGGATCCTGTGTAGAGGGCTAGGAGCTTGGCCCAGGACTGGGTCTGTTTCTCCCCACCCTGCCCCAGGCGGGAGGAGGCAACAGAAGTGGTTAGGGTACAGATGCAACCTTCTTTAAACCTGATCTCTGTCCAACACACTCCTGAGGGAGCTGGTTCTCTTGTAAGCCAAAGAAATGTTTATACGCTCGATCACACACACTCTCTCTCTCTCTCTCTCTCCCCATGTCTGTCTCTTTCTCTCTCTCTCTCCATGTCTGTCTCTTTCTCTCTCTCTTTCTCTCTCTCTCTTTCTCTCTCTCTCTCCATGTCTGTCTCTTTCTCTCTCTTTCTCTCTCTCTCTCTCTCTCTCTCTCTCTCTCTCTCTCTCTCTCTCTCTCTGTCTCTCTCTCTCTCTCTCTCTCTCTCTCCATGTCTGTCTCTTTCTCTCTCTTTCTCTCTCTTTCTCTCTCTCTCTCTCTCTTTCTCTCTCTCTCTCTCTCTCTCTCTCGGTCTCTCTCTTTCTCTCTCTCTCTCTGTCTCTCTCTCTCTCTCTTTCTCTCTCTCTCTCTCTCTCTCTCTCTCTCTTTCTCTCTCTCTCTCTCTCTCTCTCTCTCTCTCTCTCTCTCTTTCTCTCTCTCTTTCTCTCTCTCTCTCTCTCTTTCTTTCTCTCTCTCTCTCTCTCTCTTTCTCTCTCTCTTTCTCTCTCTCTCTCTCTCTCTCTCTCTCTCTCTCTCTGTCTCTCTCTCTCTCTCTCTCTGTCTCTCTCTCTCTCTCTCACTTCACTGAGGTTGTTTACACTCAGCATTAACGGTCCTCCCTGTTCCTTAACCAAACACCTCAGCAGAAGCCGTTGCTTTGGCTGGGCCTGGATCAGATCTGACATCCTCAGTGCTGCGGCCGGTCTCAAGCCTCTGTCTCTGGCTGGTTCTGGATCAGATCTGACATCCTCAGTGCTGCGGCCGGTCTCAAGCCTCTGTCTCTGGCTGGTTCTGGATCAGACCCAACGTAGCAAATAAACACACTGGACACAAATTCACACGCTGCTCTGGTTCCCCAGACCTCTTACTCAACACACTGGCCTGATCGCTTTTCCTTAGACTGTTTTGATTGGCTTCTTGTGTGTGTGTGTGTGTGTCCCTGCAGGTGTTCCAGGACCTGGGTGTGTTGGTTCTGTCCGGAGCGTCGGCAGGATATAACGTGTGTCTGTTTGCCTACGGCCAGACCGGCACTGGGAAGACCTACACCATGATGGGGACCCCGGTGAGCTGGACCCTGAGAGAATCCCTATTCTGGGAGGGTACTGGGCTGTACATGGCAATGGAGTAAATCACTCTTCTCTTTTCTTCTCTCTTTCTTCTCCTCTTTTCCTGTTCTCTCCTCCTCTCCTCTCTCTTCTCCTTCCAGGACTCCATGGGTCTAACCCCCAGGATCTGTCAGGTGAGTGGACGGTCAGAGATCTGGACAGCAGGCACAGTCAGAGATCTGGACAGCAGGCACAGTCAGAGATCTGGACAGCAGGCACAGTCAGATATCTGGACAGCAGGCACAGTCAGCTGGGTCAGAGCGTCACCTGACCTCCCTCTCGTGTCCCACAGGGTCTGTTCAGGACGGAGGGCAGCTTCCCGGACGGACAGAGCTCCAGTCGGGTTCAGGTCAGGTAAGAGGACCCCCTGCTCTCCACCTGTTCTGGTACCTCCAGATCTCTGCCTGCTGCCACCAGAGTAGCAGAAGACATCCTGGGATCCAGCAGCATTATCCAACACTCCCATTCCAGATCTCTCCATCTCTCATTCTCTGTCTCCAGCTTCCTGGAGATCTATAATGAGCGCGTGCGGGACCTGCTAGGAGGAGGGGATCAGAAGAAGAGGGCGTCTCTAAGGGTCAGGGAGCATCCAGAGAAGGGCCCCTACGTCCAGGGTGAGTCCCCCCTACTACCCTGGCCAGCCACAGGGGGCGCTGTGCAGGGAGAAACAAGCCTGCCTGCCCAGTAGAACAGCGGTTTGGTTCTCCACACTTCCAAACAGTCACTCGTTCACTTAATGACATGTTTAGGTATGTTTCTGTCTCAGAGCCATTTTGGTTTTGTGGTGGTCTGTGTGTGTGTGGGGGGGGGGGTTGTGATTGGGTGTTGTTTTGGTGTAGAGGTCATTTTGAGGTCATGTGGTCAGGGCAGACTTTGTTCTCGGGTTTGATTACATCTAGCAGTGCTGTGCTGGCCTCAATCTAGATCCTCTCCCTCTCTCTCTCTCTCTCTCTCTCTCTCTTTCTTTCTCTCTGTCGGCCTCTCTTTCTTGCTTTTCTTCTCTCTCCCCGTCACTCCATCGCCTCCTCCCTTCTTCCCCCCCTTTCTTCATGTGGGCCCTACATCCACTCATTGTCTTTATATCAGGAGAAATCCCAGCAGCGCCTGAGGAAGTGACATCACTTCCTTGTGGTGACCTGCAGCACATATTCTGTAAACCCTGAGCACACTGTGTTGACCTACTGCTGCTCCTTTAGCAGGTCCACCATGGCATGGTACACACTGGGTATGTTACCATGGTACACACTGGGTATGTTACCATGGTACACACTGGGTATGTTACCATGGTACACACTGGGTATGTTACCATGGTACACACTGGGTATGTTACCATGGTACACACTGGGTATGTTACCATGGTACACACTGGGTATGTTACCATGGTACACACTGGGTATGTTACCATGGTACACACTGGGTATGTTACCATGGTACACACTGGGTATGTTACCATGGTACACACTGGGTATGTTACCATGGTACACACTGGGTATGTTACCATGGTACACACTGGGTATGTTACCATGGTACACACTGGGTATGTTACCATGGTACACACTGGGTATGTTACCATGGTACACACTGGGTATGTTACCATGGTACACACTGGGTATGTTACCATGGTACACACTGGGTATGTTACCATGGTACACTCTGAGTATGTTACCATGGTACATACTGAGTATTCTGTCATGGCATGTTACACACTGGGTATGTTACCATGGTATAAACGAAGTATTCTGTCATGGTACATCCTGGGTATTCTGCCATGGTACACTCTGAGTATGTTACCATGGTACATCCTGGGTATTCTGTTTGAGGTCATCTACTGGTTTAGACTTCTGGTCTAAACTGGAAAACAGACACATTCTTCCAGCTTTCGTTAAACCAATTTCTACTGGTTTGCCTGTAGGCACCGCATGTGTTAGTTATCACACTGTCTCGTAACTGTTGCGTGTGTGTGCGTGTGATGATACCGTGAAAGTTACGAGCGTGTGTGATGACGGTGTGAGATTTATTGGAGTGT
This sequence comes from Protosalanx chinensis, assembly GCA_030340685.1. Lineage (NCBI taxonomy): Eukaryota > Metazoa > Chordata > Actinopteri > Osmeriformes > Salangidae > Protosalanx > Protosalanx chinensis. Next base: position 13,652,175 of record CM059324.1, on the reverse strand, counting down.
GTGTGATGACAGTGTGAGGTGTGTGTGTTGTGTGTGCGCGTGTGTGCGCTGAGGTGTGAGGAACTATAAATATGATTCACCTCGGCAGAGGAAGCAGGAGTAATCGTCAGATGTTTTCCACAGTCAGCTCCGCTGAGCTGGCTGTCCTGGGAGCAGAGTTGTAGATTATTGGTGTCAAGCTCGTGCCATCGAGGGCCAACAGGGTGCAGGTTCTCACTTCAACCAAGCACCACACCAGCTGATTACACTAAGTAGAGGAACTCGTTAATGACATGAGCTTGTGTCGAGCTTGGTTGACACAATAACCTGCCCCCTCTTGGGCACTCGATGGCACGAGTTTGAGACCACAGCTGTAGATGGTCACCCATGCTGGCTCTTTATCTCAAGTGTCCCGGTGGAAACAACCTTGGACAGAACATGATGGTGATGCCTACGAAGCTATATGATAACAATAAGTATATGATAATCCAACAGTACAACTGTCTCCAGCTCGTGCTTATTTGTGATTGGATGAGACTCGGCTCTCTTCAAGACACAGATGGTGCCACGATGGGGCTGATGCACCTATCAGAATTCAGAATGAGTTATTAAGAGTGGTGCTGTTCAGGCCATATTGACACTGACTCTGCATGTGAGCAAAACCTTCTGTAGTGTACATATTGTAAATGCCGTGTGTGTGTGTTTGTTTGTGTGTGTGTGTGTGTCAGACCTTACTCAACACACAGTGTCAGACTACAGGCGGGCCGTGGATCTTCTGGAGGAGGGCATCGCCAACCGTATCACTGCGGCAACCCACATCCACGATGCCAGCAGCCGCTCCCACGCCATCTTCACCATCCAGTACACCCAGGTCACGACCTCACCTGACCACCAATCAGAGCTCCTGTCTGCTAGAGCGAGAGCCAATGACCGAAGAGACCAGTTTATTGGCAGAGTTATTGATGGTTTGTGTGTGTGTGTGTGTCTTCTACAGGCTATTCTGGAGAACAACTTGCCTTCTGAGATCGTCAGTAAGATCAATTTAGTGGATCTAGCTGGAAGGTAGGTGGGGTTCTGGTTCTGGTTGAACCGTTGTGTTTGTGATGGCTTTAACTGTAGAATATGCACACTTAACAACAACAGCATCTTACACACTAACCAATCATATGTACTGTACATCATTGTGTAAACCATTTCCTAAACCTCTGTAAGATGTCGGTCCTGGAACCTAGCTGCCCCCTAGTGGATGAACCGTGGAACACCTCTGGAGTGTTCCGTTAAAACTGACGTCCGGGTCTGTGTTTGACAGTGAGAGAGCCAACCCCCACTACTGCAGAGACAGACTGACGGAAGGATCCAACATCAACAAGTCCCTGGTCACCCTGGGCATCGTCATCTCTGCCCTGGGTAAGCAGAGTTGGGGGGGGGGATGCATCCAAACACAGCAGAATTGGAGGCGGACGGTTTAATTCTTCTCTTTCCCCTCTCTCCCACCTGGCTAAACGCTCCTATTCCTGTCTCTCTTCTCCCCCCTTCAGCCCAGAACTCCCAGATGTCCAGCAGTAGCCAGAGCATCAACAGCATGGCCAGTGAGGGGGAGGGCAGCGTGATGGGCAGCCAGGCCAGCTCTCTGTCTGGGGGAGCGGGGGCAGGAGGAGGGGCAGGAGGAGGGGCAGGAGGGGCAGGAGGGGGCAGAAGGCACTGCTTCATTCCCTACAGGGACTCAGTCCTCACCTGGCTCCTGAAAGACAGCCTGGGAGGAAATGCCAAGACCATCATGATGGCCAGTAAGGGACTCGAACTCCGCACAGTTTGACCTCAGTGTTGGTTTGACCTCATGATGTCAATCTCATGTGTCATGACTTCTCCCTGTGGTGATGACTATATAAAAACGACATCCCATGTGTAACAACAACTGTCTGTGTAATGATTACTTCCTGTGTGTCATGTCTACCTCCTGTGTGTCATGACTGCTTCCTGTGTGCTGCAGCTGTGTCCCCCTCCTGCTCCAGCTACAGTGAGACCCTTAGCACGCTACGCTACGCAGCCCATGCCAGGAACATCGTCAACAAGCCCCATGTCAATGAGGTACGTCAGTGTGTCAGTCAGCCATGGTGGTGTGTACTTCTGTGCTGCTTATTGAGCCCCACTTTTCTGTGCTTGCTGCAGGATGCCAGCGTGAGGCTGATCAGGGAGTTGCGGCAGGAGATTGACCGTCTGAAGAGCATGCTGCTCAGCTTCCAGATGGTAGGATGCTACTCCAGGAACCACACGCTGCTGAACCACACGCTGCTGAACCACACACTGCTGAACCACACGCTGCTGAACCACACGCTGCTGAACCACACGCTGCTGAACCACACACTACTGAACCACACGCTGCTGAACCACACGCTGCTGAACCACAAGCTGATGAACCACACACTGCTGAACCACACACTGCTGAACCACACGCTGCTGAACCACACGCTGCTGAACCACACGCTGCTGAACCACACGCTGCTGAACCACACGCTGCTGAACCACACACTGCTGAACCACACGCTGCTGAACCACACGCTGCTGAACCACAAGCTGCTGAACCACACACTGCTGAACCACACACTGCTGAACCACATGCTGCTGAACCACACGCTGCTGAACCACACGCTGCTGAACCACACGCTGCTGAACCACACGCTGCTGAACCACACACTGCTGAACCACATGCTGCTGAACCACACGCTGCTGAACCACACGCTGCTGAACCACAAGCTGCTGAACCACACGCTGCTGAACCACACACTGCTGAACCACACGTTGCTGAACCTTACACTGCTGAACCACACACTGCTGAACCACACTCTACTGAACCACACGCTGCTGAACCACACTCTACTGAACCACACACTGCTGAACCACACACTGCTGAACCACATGCTGCTGAACCACACGCTGCTGAACCACACGCTGCTGAACCACAAGCTGTTGAACCACATGCTGCTGAACCACACGCTGCTGAACCACACACTGCTGAACCACACACTGCTGAACCACACGCTGCTGAACCACACACTGCTGAACCACACACTGCTGAACCACACGCTGCTGAACCACAAACTCTGCTGCTGGTTATCCTTTTGTTGATCTGAGTTGACCAATCAGATGTGTCCTTTGCCCCCTGCAGCGTAACCCCAGTCCATCTCTGAGTGACGAGAGGGACGGAAACCTCTCTGATATAGTGTTGCAGAACGAGCTGAAGGTGACTGAACGAGCTTCCTGAACCCTGTCGCTGTTCCGTGAAACAGACACACCATAACACTACTCTGTGTGTGTGTGTGTGTCCAGGTGGAGCAGCTGACTAAGGACTGGTCAGAGAGCTGGCAGGACAAGCAGGATCTGCTGGAGCAGTACAGTGTAGACATTAACAGAGACAAGGCTGGCTTCCTCATCCAGTCCCTGCTGCCCCACCTCGTCACGCTGGACAGAGACGTCCTCAGCACTGGGGTCACCTTCTACCATCTCAGGGTACACATGCGCAGACATAAAATACAAACAACCATACCCACAGTCAGTCATACTGTACACACACACACACACACACACAGTCATACAGCACACACACAGTATGCTGATGTACGCAAGCAAGCACGAGCAAACACACTCTCGGACGCACAGTACGCACGTAGACACATGCGCGCTCAAACATGCAGTGCACACGCTCGCCCCAACGCAAGCATGCGCTCAAACACAAAGCAGACTCTTACTGCACATCTGTGACGTTAATGAGACGCACTCCCGTTCTGTCTCCACCCTAATGACGCCACCTCAAACATCTACCCTGCGGCCGCGAAGCCGACTTCCTGTCAGCAGCCTGACTGACGCATTCTTTGTTCCCTCCGCTAGACGCTTCCTCCTTCCTCTTCTTTCTCTCTGTCTCTGCGACCCGCTCCGAAATAAAAACAAAACAGAGCTCTTGAGACGAGGTGCGTTTTTTCTTTTCTTCTCTCTTTCTTTTTCCTCCTGTCACTCCTCCCTGTGCTGTCCTGTGTGGTCCTTCATCCTCTGATGGGTAGCGTAGGAAGGGCTCTGGGGAAGGCCAGCTCTTCTGGCACTGTCAAGAACGCCCGCAGGCCTGAATATTAGATTAGATTAGATTCAACTTTAATGTCATTACACACGTACAAGTACAGAGTAACGGAATGAAGTTGGCATCCAACCGGAAGTGCAAAACAGGCAGCATAAGCGGAATATACAGAGGATGTACAGGGTATTAAAAGTGATTTGGAAGTACTACACTTCCTGTATGTAACGAGCAATGGCCCCCTGGGAGTTTTTGTTCTCCTGTTCACCCTGCCTTCAGTGAGATGTACTTGTTGATGTTTATGTATTTCCAGAGAAAAACTATAAATAAATGATTTCCCTATGCCTTCCCTAGCAGCCTAGCCGGAGAGCTCTGTGATTGTCCTGTGTGATAACGGTTCATCTGTGTATATGTTAGTAAACCTTCACCTAATGTATGTATGTGTGTGTGTGTGTATGTTTTGTGTCTCTGACACAAATGCTGACTTGTGAACGTCTTGGTTGTAGGAGGGGGTGACTCTCATCGGCCCACAGACCCCGCTGGAGGAGTCTCAGACAGGTATGCGATCTGTCCTCTCATTTATTCATTCATTTATCTACCGCTGATTAGCGGTGCTGCTTATTCCCGTTAGGGGTCACGGGTGACTGGAGCCTATCCCGGTTACTTTCAGGCCGTAGGCAGGGTACACGCTGGACTGGGGCCAGCTAGTCGCAGCCTCTCATTTATACTACGGCTTATTAATGTAGCTTTCATCCAGAGTGACAAATAGTACTCTCCTGACTCGTACAGGCAGGCCTAATGTGATGTATAGACTTCTTTACACAAAGCAGTTGCCCAAAGTAACATAGGAGAGGTCTATAGTACGTGATCATAATGTCTCGATTAATTAGCACGTTTAGAGAGAGAAAATGACGGCTGTATATTTCCTCTCCAGTGCTGCAGGGCGGCGCCACCTGTGAGATAGAGAACAAGGGCGGGGTCGTGACCCTCAGGCCGCTGCCGGGGAGCGTCTGCATGGTCAACAACAGGGAGGTCACCAAGCCCTGCAGGCTGGCACAAGGTCAGAGGTCAAACAGACCACACGCCCTCTCTCTTTCTCTCTCACTCTTCCCCTCTTACTCTCTTTTTTGTGTCTATATTAACAGTGCTGTATCAGATGGTCTCTGTGTGTCTATATTAACAGTGCTGTATCAGATGGTCTCTGTGTGTCTATATTAACAGTGCTGCATGGTCTCTGTGTATCTAGGGTCAGTGATCACTCTTGGAGGAGTCCACAAGTTCCGCTTCAACCACCCAGAAGAAGCAGCCGTCCTCAGAGAACGGAGAAGGGTAGGTGTTCTTCTGAGCCAGCACTGGTGGGCGAAGCGAGGATTCCCATCATCGGGTTTGTGATGAGGATGATTATCGTGAGGATGACGTTGCCTTTGAGGATGATGGTGTTTCTTTGTCCCCCTCCACAGGCCAGTGAGGGAGTGCTGAGCTGCAGCTACACTGATTTTCAAACCCTCATCTCAGATTTCAGGTAAAATCTAGAGGACAATGCAGCGTGCCTGTGTATGGCTCGTAATGTAATCATCAATCAATCAATCAAAAAAAAGGATCAAGGGAGAGCGAGTAAAGATGGCGAGAATGCGCTGAGGGAAAATGAGAGAGTGAAAGGAAGCGTTAAGAGCTGTTGTTCTCCTGGAACAACACGGTTTGTTGTTTACAGGAAAGACTCGGCCGTTGCTTAGTGACAGCGCAGAACGCTGTGTTAAACTCAACAACAGGAACACTCCTGTAAAAGCTGCCAGGCAGCCACATTAGTCTTCCAGGTCTTCATCATGTAAATCCGTAAGGTTACACGCATCTAACCTCAAACAGCTGTTTGGTAAGAGCCATAGATTGGTCAAAGAGATTGTTTAGGTATTCCAATATTTCTTTATTTTTGTAGTAAAAAAATAGCTGTTTTTATTGCAGCAAAGTGTCGAATTGTTTGTCTAATTGTCTTTTTGGCGGGCAAATGATACTTCGTTGTATGTAATGATATTGCATACAGGTACCTAACATGTGATGCTTGTTTTGTGGGTTGTGTGTGGACAGTGTTGGAGGTGAGCTCCAGGGTCAGCCTGGTGCAGCCCCGGCCCCCAGAGAGGGGCCTCTCCCCAGGCAGAGTCTGGAAGAGCAGCAGAGGTACGTAGAGAGCCTGCGCCAGGAGATCCAGGCTGAGCAGAGCCGGGCAGAGAGAGACCTGGAGAGAGAGCAGGCTCATCTGCGACAGCAGCACACCGAAAGTGAGCCCTCGCTTCGACACCTTCACACCTCTGTAGATTGTAATGTTCTCTAATATCAATACCAGTGCTGATGTTTGCTGTTTGTTCCAATGCTACAAATAACATAATGTTAAATTATAGTAAATGTGTCTTGTTCCTACAGTCCAACAGTGGATCCAACAGGAGACGCAGCGCCTGGCATCATTAGAGGAGAAGACGACCCAGGAGTTTGGCGTTCAGACAGATTTCTTCATGTCTATCCCACACCAGGAGACCCAGGAGGATTCTGTAGGTCCTGGGGAGCCCAGACCAGCGACACCTTCCTCCAAGGTGGTGGGCGCACGGAAAAAGGTGGTGCAGGAGGAGTTGCTAAAGCATCACGCTCTCCGCAGAGCAGAGAGCCGCGTCCGGCGGAAAAGGCTGCACTACCAGCTAGAGAGGATCGCCCGGAAGCGTCATCTTCTGGAGGCAAAGAGGGAACTGCAGCGCCTGGAGAGGATTCACCCTCCAGGTGTGGACAGCCCGGGGTCCCCTGAGCTGGGATCGCCCTGCCGGGCCACAGGACGGCTCCCGGTCCTGCGCAGGCACTCCTTCTCAGCTGACCTCCTGTCCCGCCTCTACCCTCAACACATGCCCATCTTCAGGTCAGCGCCGCGTGTAAACGTCACAAAGGAGCTTTTAATTTGCTCATGTTCAAACTAGATGGACTAGCTTATCACATTTACACATGTTCAAATGTTGTGAGTGTATTGATGTCAATTGTCTTGTCTTTGGTTTCCTCAACAGCCATTTCCTGAGGAGGAATAAATCAGTCGAGCTGGCCCAAGTGTCTGTAAGCGGCAGGAAATGGGTATCTGACGAGTGTCTCCCCCGTGAGAGGGTCCGAAGTCGCTCCTGCACCGTGTCGTCCTCCCGCAGCCAGGGCAGCCGAAGTGGAGGCGGCTCTTCAGAGAACCTGGAGAAGACCATGCCAGCCGAGCCTCCCTTAGCTCAGCCCAGCAGACCCCGCCCAGAAAGGAAAGCTCTGCTGCCCAATCGAGGACTCCTGTTCCGAGCCAATCAGAATCCAGGAGCAAGCCAGTCACTTCCTGGACCTGCTGGGCAGCCAATTATAAATCTTAAAAGTGGACCAACGGCAGACAAGTTCGGACCGCAAAGGGCTCTGTGTAAGGGTGTAAGGGGTCTCCCCCGTGGTGGTAGGGGCCTAGATATCCTCAGGAAGGTGTTTTCTCGCTCTGTGGGTCCAGGGATAAAGAGTGCCCTGGCCTCGGTGTTCCGGAAGCCTCCATCAGGCGTGCAGTGCGGAGGCAGGATTCCCAGGCCAGGTGGCAAGATTTCAAGCCGTTTCCGCTGGAGACAAAACAGAAACAAACCCACGGGGGACTCAAAGATGAGCAGGAGTAGCATGAAGGTGACGGTATCGTGTGAGGAGCTGGACCAGAGGACCCTCGCTCAGGCTCCAGGACAGAGACGCTGGCACAGTGCCGAGACCCTGATGAGCCAGACCTGCCGCTGGGTGGAGAGGCAGCGGGGACTGGAGGGATGGGTGGAAGTTGAAAACGAGGTGGAGGGAGAAAAGGAGGAGGGGGATGAAGGCTCCTCGGACTGCGACAGCATGTTCTCGCTGGACTCCCTATCCTCGACCTACGCTAGGGCACTGGCAGAGCAGCTGAGACAGGAGGAGATGTTCCACAGCGAAGCAGAGAGTGAAGACAGCCAGATGTCTAAGGACTCCTTGGCTGCGGAGGATGGAGGGGAGCAGCACTCAGCTAGACTGGGGCTAAGTCAGACGGTCATCCCCACACACACAATGGTTGCCTTACATCCACGTGTGGGACAGAATATTACCTCCAAGGTTCTGTCAAGGGCAGAGATGGATACAACTCTCAAACATCCTGAAATGCCTGCTGAGGCCTACTGGAGTCAACATGGCCACCCTAAAGCAAGAGTGAATGGTGAAACTGGATCCACAGCAGGGACAGTTACCCAGAAACCACCAGTGACAGGGCTCAAAGACACAGCTTCTAAAAGTGAGAAATATGGGAGGAGCCCCGTCTTGGCGAGTTACAGCCCTCGTTCTCTCAGTAGCTGCAGTTTAAGGGAACCGGAGACCTTACTAGCACTCACGGACGCTTGGTCCTCCACCGATGCAGCAGACAGTCCCAGAATGCACAGGGATTCACTGGCGCAGAGGACGAGAATGGTATTTAGTGCCGTGAACAGCAGCTGCAGCCCCAGTCCCACCAGTGTAGAACTGTCAAGTAGCCAGAGCAGATCTGGAAGCTATAGCTCTGTGTCTACCGAGGAGGATCATGGGACTGTGGAGGAACACAGACTTGAGGTGTCAGACGGGAGCCTAGATACCCTGGACTTTCCTGATTCTCAGTTCCTCTCGACCGCAGAGTGTCTAACAATGACAGTTAGTCAGGAACCATTTTGTGTGAAACAGTTTGAAGGGCGCTCCCAAATGATGGGGAACGTAGACGGTGTAGGCGGCCGCCAAATTATTGAGGCAGAGACTCTTTTACAAGAGCCTGGCTCTTGTACTGACTGTGAGAATTTCAATATCCTTTCTGCATCACAGCCTACACTGTCAAATGAGCCCGAAACATTGCAGTTGTCAGTTCTTGCTGATGCGTCCTCTGAAAGAGTTCCAGAAATAGCCACAGACATCAATGTGTTTTCCTCAGGTCATCAATCAAAAGCCATGTTGTTGCCGTACCCTGAAATGGAAGGAGAACGGATGAGGGAGGTGTTTGGCATTGAAAGTGTCTCGCATGGTTCCTGTGAAGACACCGAGCTATGCAATGAAAAGAAAGTTAGCATAAAAGTGAAAGACACAGAGTCGTGCAAGGTCACAAATACCAAAGACGTGTTACTTAACAGTGACAACATTCAGAAAAAGCTTGAAACCAAAGAACCTGACAGGCAGTGTGCACAACCACAGCAGAAAGCTCTTAAACTAACCAGTAAAAATTCCAGGAAGAGAAACCAAGTCAATCAGGATTCTTTTGTCGGCAGCTTGAAAATACCAAAGAGGAGCATTGACAGGGACCTGGTAACGTCCTGTAGTCCAGTTAGAACCATCACAGCAGTTGGTCCTGACAACAATAACAATGGCAGTGACCTAGAAGGTAGGTTGTCTGTCTTGCCAAGTGATAAACCCAGGGTTCCCCAATCAAACTGCGCACAGGATAGCATCAGGCAGAACACAGCAGCTAAAGAAGCAATGGCAGTACCAGGAACCACATCCAATGGAAATGAAAGGGCCAATGAGGAGTGTAAAGATGCTTCATGTGACTGTAAATCCGGTGGCGTGGGCGGCCATAAAGGCATTCTTTTAGAAGATGGGGGGGTAACGTTGAAGAGAGAGGGAGAGAGAAATGAAAGAGAAGATGTTGAAAGCCTGGGGGACAGACTACAGACTGAAAATATCTCCTCGCAACCCCTTAGAGACAGGGACAGTAGCAAGCTTGACCTAAGGATCTCAGAAGTTGTGATGGAGCACATGAAGATGTCACTGACAGATGAAGTTGTTTCTAAAAGTGATGTGGAGATGGAGAGTGAAAGCCTCCCATGCCATCATTTAACCAGCCAGCAGGCCTTGGTGGATTATTCCCCAGATATAACGCCTAATCCTGCTTCTGCTCTGTTAGAAAAACATCGAGACCATTCCGAGTGGGTTAGAAAAGACACCAAAACAGACCAGACAGCAACAAGCTACATAAATATTGGAGAGCCCTCTACAATCATAAAAAACTGTTCACATCATGGAGAAACAATCCACCCTTTTCCTCTGGTTGGTCTGGACATAAGTGATGGATCAGCAGAGGTGTTACAGGGAAATGAAAGAGGAGATGTTATTCAGACCTGCACCGGCCAACAAAGCTCTGTTGACGTTCAACTTTACCAGAGGGAAGACCAACATGTACATGTGGTTAGTTCATCTTCACCGACGTTCAGTTCTGGAGATTTACATCTGAATGCTGTAAGGATTCATCAAGGACAAAATAGTCAACCAGACATGAGTATTTGCGAGAGGGTTCCTATTGAAAGTGGACACCAGATTCAGAATACACATGATGGTTTTAGAACAACTTTGTTTCCTCCGGCTGAGGATTATCTTCCTACTAAATATTTGACTCTTGATATACAAAATGTAGAATTGGTTCAGACTATGAATCATGGCAATGACTTTAGAGTGCCAAGCCACCTTAACAAACCCTTTACCCTGCAGGGAGGAAGATTTTCGGGGGGTGATTCCACCTCAGCTAAGGATTGCTCTATGCCTCAGGAGGTTTTGGCCCAACCAAAGTCAACAAAACTAAAAAATTCAACTACATTACTGATAGCTGTGGAATTGTCATCTGATAAGTCAAGTACTAGTCAATCTTCGCCAGACCAACAAAATACTAATCAGAGTAATCCAAATGAGTCTGTAGATGTCCAAGGTTTATGTGACAGTCCTGAGACTCTAAATCCAGAAATAAATATAAATCACCTTGATCACCAAAGAAACGTAAACATTAGGCAGCCATTGCTTGCTCGGTCCATCTATCAACAAACTCAATTTGATAATGGTTCTCATATGGGTGTAAATGTTGGGCCTAGGGATAATCAAGCCAATATGAAGGATGATCAATACCGGCTTGGGAAATGGCTGACTGTTGGGTGTTCCAAGGATAACCTTGCTGTCACTCTCAGACAACCGGACAAAAATGAGGAAGACTCAGTGACCAATCGACCCCCGACTGAGTCTCGTGTGCTAATACCAATGGAGAAGGCTCGCGCTGGTTTAGCTTCATCTCCCATCATACCACAAGGAAGAAGGGATGATAACGTAAATATGTTGGCTGACAGCTGTGGAGATTACAGATCCAAAGAAGGAGATGCCGAGACATTTGTTTTTAAACCGAGCTATTCTACTGACATCAACAAAAAGGGAAAGTTAAAGAGGTCCCGACGGGTTCAGGCTCAAATCATCCATAGTTCCTCATCAGACTCAACTATAAAGTCTTCTTCAGATGAAGAGGTGAAGATCAGGGCTAACCGAAACAGGTGCTTGCCAACATCAAGGCTAAAGATTGGCTCTCATAGGAATGGACAGCCAGATGCTGTAGTTAGCCCTCAAGTAGCCGTTGCCTCATCGAAGCCCAATGTTACGACCGGTAAGGAAACTTATCGAGCAAGTGGCAGACGTGGAAGGGAATCTAAAGTCAACGTGTTCCAGAACGAGCATGGTGTGACGGCCAAGTCTCCTCATGTGGTTGAGGTGGAGAAAAGGACCAGTAGAGAGAAATCTGTGCTTGCTAGTATGGAGGAGAGTGAAATGTTGCCTTGCGCTCCAAAGCTTAGGGATTCACCAATGCACTTTGCCTCGAGTGACATCAACCCCTTTGTTCACCAATGGCAAGGTGAGGACGCAGATCAAAGGTGTTACAAAACCCCAGCCTTTGGAAGTGCAGCAGACCTAACTTGCAAATCTCCCTTGCTGAACGGTGCAGAGAAACACATAACCAGATGCTGCAGTGTGGACAATGGTTTGAATGTGCAGAACTCTCCTTTCAACTCCCACCTCAGCACTTATGCAAACAACAAGGGTCTCTCCAGCACCCTGAGCAGCATTGAGGACTTCCAAGAACCAACATCCCATAAGTCTCCACTCAGTCCAGGAAGCCATGGATCCTGTGTCACTCACCAACCCCCTAACATGACAGAAGCCGTCAGCATATCCTCATGTAACAGTGTTTCTGGTGGGTTGGGGACCAGCTTGGACCAGGCAGATAAGGTCACACAGGTTTGCAGCTCTGAGCAGGAGTCCCAGACCGGTAGACCTCAAGCCTGTGGCATGATGTGTGACCATGGCACCCAGACGACTGAGGATGTGGGGAAGAGAATCCGCCATAGAAGGAGCAGCACTCAAGTCCCACAGTCCACCAGGGTTCGAGATGCTAGCAGAGAGTCCAACACGTGGGCTAGCCTTCAGAACATGTCTGAACATCTTTCCCAGCTCATCCACAGTACCTCTGACCTTCTGGGGAATGTCCAATGTATGAGGAACGGTGATGTACTGAAACGTAGTCTGAGAAACAGTCCGCGACATGTTCAAGTGTCCCATTGTTACTCCAAAGATCAGACCAAAAGAGACCGTTCCACCCAAACAGCAGTAGACGTTGGTATTCAGACCGAAAAGACTCCAACGCCTGGGCTGAAAAAAATGTCTGTTTACCAATATCCATCCATTGACAGATCGAAATCCCATGAGGTCAATGTGATAGTCAAAGTGATTGGTTCAGAAGTTCTCAGTGTCTCTCAAGAAGATAACTCAGTGTGTCAAGACAGAGTTCAAACCAAGACAGACGATAAGATCAAAAGCATGCCCGACCTGAGAACAAATGACTCTCCTATAGACAAACGATCCATCTGTCAACAAGTTGGCACCTCTCGCAAAGTTCTGTCCATGGAGCCTGTTGTCCAGTGTCCGAATCAACCTTGTTCTGCTGTTCCCACCCCCTTGAGCGGCCTTAAACCAGAGCTCTCCCCCAGAAGCATTAGCATCCCTGAACTCCTGAGTAGCTCCTCTCAGGATGCCAGCAAAGATAATTTGAAAATGTGTGCCAACCCTGAAGTTAGCTCTGTAAAACAACAAGAGCGACAAACCGTGATATACACCGACCGTGCTTCCTCACCCATCCTCACTGTGGGAGTCAGGCCAGGCCAGAGAAGAGAACAGGCTGGACAACTTCACAAGAAACACACAACACCCAAAATGCATAGTGAAAATAAAGACCAAATGAACAACATAAAGGCTTGCTGGTCTACACCCTGCCTCAATCTCCTGGTCGGGGAACATAGAACATCCCTGTCTTTAACGGATCGTGGTGAGACGTGTGGGCTTGATTCTATTGACGGTTCCATCAGTAAATCAGAGTCTGTATCACTTGAGAACGTAAGTGAACTGAGACATTCAAGCACCAAAGAAATGGATCAATGCTCAGTCAGTTCATTTGAAGACAATGAAAGTAGATGTTCGATTCAAGAACTAAGAGACGCCACCTTTTCCAACCCTGCCAAGCTGAAGTCCTCTTGTCAAAGTCAGAGATGGTCCATATCTTCTATGTCCAGTAATGGGATAACCATGCCGAACCACACCCCTCTCCCAAGACAGTCTGGTGCGTCCCCACAAGAAGGATCATCGCTCTCTACCCTAAACCACCTCCAGAGCTACAAGCGGAGGACTACAGAGTTCCACCACAGGGACTTAGAAGATCCAGGGGAGTACCATAACAGTGGTTATGACCCCACCCCAATCGGTGCGAGGACTAGCCAGCTTCAGGAGGATGACTTAATGTCGCTAGCTCCCAGTGAGTGCAACACAGATGTCCTGGTGAACATAAACCCAATCGGTAACCCGTCCCCACAGCCTGAGCCGGGTCTGGTGCCTGAGGACCTGCCGATGCACAATAAGTTCACCAACTGGTCCGGGATCAGTCACCAGCCCACAGACAGACGCACCAGCAGTACAATCAAACCGGCAGCTTATCCACCCAATAATTCTGAGGTGAGGAGGAGGAGCCAGGTGAAGGGAGATGAGACAGAGAGCAAGCATGGTACAAGCCTGGGTCCAGGTAACCTGGGTTTGAGGGATAGGAAGAGCATGGAGATCGAGAGATTGCGGAAGGAGAGGGAGCAGGTTATGTCTACTGTGCATCTCAACATGAATTCACACCAGCTCACTGTGGAGCTGACAGAGGCAAAGCTGCACTACGGTCTGGGAGAGACGGACACTCTCCTGAAGATGATGTCGTCTGGATCCAGAGAGGAACCATCGGCTGGCCCCTCAAAGCAGCAGCTCTATGACAGGTAAAACCAGAGTTTTTCCCAATTAGACCAAGACATGCGTGATGATCATGAGCATAACATTTTAGACGATTCCAAATTGTTTCTCCTTTCCCAGACACAGGAGGAGTATTGAGGGTTGGAGGCAGGAAAGAGAGGCTCAACTCCAGTGCCACCGTAGGGCCCGCAGCCTCAGCCCTAGTAAGCACCCCCGCTCCCCTCCCCAGGGAGACCTCACCTCTTCTAGGGTCTCTGCCCTGCCCAGCCGCCGCAAGGATTACTTACAGCAACTTCGCCAGGAGGTGGTTGACAGCACCAGGTATCTTGTGTCCTTTAAATGATAGATATATGACGTTCTGGGTTAGGCATTAGTCAAATGACAATACTTGGTGTTTAATCCCATGCTACGATAATAATATATCTTGTGTCGAGATGTGAGTTTTTTTGTTTTTTAAAATGCTTTGCCCATTTGTTTTGTTTTCTCCCAGGATTCCAGATCCACCTCAAGGAGAGGGTTATTACCCGTCTGAGATTGAGCAGCTGTTGCGTGACTATGGCCGCGCCCGAGAGGAGGCCAGGACGGAGATCGCCCGGGCACGAGAACGCCTCAGGGAGAGAACAGAGCAGGAGAAACGACGTTTGCAGCAACAGACTCTTTCTCAGGTGGTCAAGGTTAGTTCCAGAAACGACGACATACTTCTGTCACACAAATATCTCCCTTCCAAAGGATGTCAGTATATCAGTCTCCTTTCAAAATGTTCTCCAACATGTCTCCTCCTCTGCTGGTTTCTGTCCTGTAGGATGACTTGCGTCATCGGACCCGGATAAGCAGCAGTACTCTGTGTACTGGGTCGAGTCTGAGCCTGTCGTCAGGACCCACCTCAGGCTACAACAGTGGCAACACCACCCACCTGAAAGATGGCTACAGACCCACGCTCACTGTACAGGTAAAGACACTGTTTTCACTGCATATAATCAAATTAAAGTTTAAGACACTCTTAAGAAACTTCTAGATTGTTAGATTGAATCTGAGAAACAATCACGAGAGGGTTCTAGCTTTCAACCAAAACTTGGTGTTTTGTCTTGTAAGGCACCAGGAGTCCATGAAAATGTGCTGAAGTCCAGGGATCGTCCGCCTCTGGCTGGTTCTCAGGGGATTAGGAGCCAACGAGCCTGGCTGTCTGTGCAGGGTGAGGGGCCTGGGGAGGGGCCTGGGGAGGGGCACCCTTCCTCCAGCCTTTCTCTGCAGTATAACCATGATGGAAGGTGAAGGATTTGATTCAAAACATTGTTTTTCATCATAGATGTTCGCCTTGAGCCCGGACTCCTGACCTTGGATCCTCCTATGTCATCGCCATCATCACCTACCTCCCTACGCCAGCGCACTGCCTCGTTTGGCTCGTCCTCCTCCATCTCCACAGGCTATCAGGACATCACCTCGTGCCTGCTTGGCAAAGCTTTGGCTGAGGTAAATCTAAGATGCATGAGCCCCTCCCCCCTTGGGATCTTTTGATCTCCTTGTTACGGTGAGGCGCCTTTGTTGTTTGGACATGATCCAGGTACACGCTGTTCTAATCTCCACTCCATGAATGATGGATGTCATGTAAATGGCTGTATTCTATGATCTATATTAAGTAGCTTGTTTTGTTTCCCTAGGTACGCTTGGCTGCTGGTGGGGACATAGGGAACTTGGTGATGGGCAAAGCCACTGCTGGATGGAGGTGACTTGAATCATGTCTCTCATATTTTATTAATGTAATTTTTTTAAATCATAATGATGATCTAGGACCCTAGATCGATCTGAAACGCCAGTGTCAAGCGTGAAACTCAAGTAACTTTGTGGACAGGACTTGGGTGCTATTGCTGTTATACCGGCGGGATGAATGACTCTTGCCTTTTTTCCTTGACTTTTGCCCATTGCTTACACACTAAAACCAAATGCATAGACCAAAGCCTCAATGCCGGAATTTTTTGTCTGTCTTCTGTCTGTCTCTCTTTTCTGCTCTCTAGGTATCAAGGTGCTGAACGAGGGGTCCAGGCCTACCACAGGCCCTCATCCAGCCCATCTGTGCATGGCTTCCTGGGGGCAGCGGAGCTAGACAGGCCCCTGGCCAGCTTATGGAGCCTGGTCAGAGATCCTTCCAAGACCCATCTCCTGCACCTGTCCGTCCACTCAGCCTGGACACGACCACTAGATGGCAGCACCCAGCTGGGTGAGTCAGCCGCCCACCTGCCTAGTGGAGCTACTAAGGCAGGCTTGTCTCCTACTGTAGCCATCTACCATTGGACCGTTACCAGTTCCAACTTCGTGGGGCATACATGTCCACCTGCCCCGTTAATACAATTTACATTCCTCTTGATATGTCTGTGTCTCTCTCTCCCCTCTCTCTCTTATCGTGTGTGTGTTTGTCTCTCTCTCCCCTCATCATTGTGTGTCTCTCTCCCCTCTCTCTCATCATGGTGTGTGTGTCTCTCTCCCCTCTCTCTCATCATGGTGTCTCTCTCCCCTCTCTCTCATCATGGTGTGTGTGTCTCTCTCCCCTCTCTCTCATCATGGTGTGTGTGTCTCTCTCTCATCATGGTGTGTGTGTCTCTCTCCCCTCTCTCTCATCATGGTGTGTGTGTCTCTCTCCCCTCTCTCTCATCATGGTGTGTGTGTGTCTCTCTCCCCTCTCTCTCATCATGGTGTGTGTGTGTCTCTCTCCCCTCTCTCTCATCATGGTGTGTGTGTGTCTCTCTCCCCTCTCTCTCATCATGGTGTGTGTGTGTCTCTCTCCCCTCTCTCTCATCATGGTGTGTGTGTCTCTCTCCCCTCTCTCTCATCATGGTGTGTCTGTGTCTCTCTCTCTCCAGTGTACCTGGTGACAGACCCGTCCTCCTGCCATCTGAAGCAGCCCAGAGACTTCTGCTGTGTCAGTGTTGAGGCCAGACAGGTCAGTGCTGTCACTTTCCCTAACAATACCCCTCTGGAACACCTCTCCGTGTCTCCTTCACTCAGGGCCCCACAAATAATTCATCATCAGCTGTTAGTGCAGGGATGGTCCTGGAGATAGACCCTCTTGTGGGTTTTCACAAGGTTTCCAGGATCAGTAATTCACATGACCTGCTAACGTGGTCCTCTCGTCTCCCAGGGCGACCTGTGTGTTCTGGCCATGCAGTCTGTGTTTGAGGAGTCCCTCCCTCGCCCCAGCATGGATATGGTCCGCGGCGAGATGTTGCCTAGTGCCTGGTTCCTCCAGCCAATCACACGTGGCAGCAGAGAGGTCGTCCGTGTCATCTTCCTGCTGCAGGTGAGACAGGGTGGTTGTGTAATCATCTGGTGGTGAGGGGTTGTGCCTGACATATTATTTTTGTTTACCAATAACATTTATTCCATAACTTTTTATTCTCTCTACCTCTTTCTCTGAACTTTCACCTCCATCTCTATCCATCTTTCTCTCCCTCTACTCTTTAAACCTTCCTGCTTCATCTTCCTACACCTTCCTCCTCTCTCTTCTTCCACGTGTAACCTCTCCCTCCATCCTTCCCTCTTTTGTAGGTGGACCTTGGCAGCCCCTCCCTTCCCCAGAGAGTTCTGAACATGGTTGCCAGGAGACAAGCATCTGCGATCGCTGAGCTGGATGCCGTCTGCTTGCTATGATATTCCAGGAGTGAACACACACGTAGCATTAAGCACTTAAGACTAAACACCCCAGCGGGACTGGTCTCTTTCAATTTGCACCAAACTTCATTTACTTGACTTTTTTATTTCTACAGAGCACTGATTTGCTACTGCTACTTTTTTATTGTGCATTTGTGTATTATAGGTATTTGTTAAGTGTAGACCCATGTACCAATTGTAATCTTGCCAAAGTTTGAGTGGTCTATATCAAAGAGCCATGAATATTGTATGGGGATCAAGGTACAAATGTACAGTTCAGAAACTGTACGACCATATTTGTTCTAGTCAAATACTAAGACAGTTGAAGACACCAATCTGATATATAAACCGTAATCTAATTAGCATCACATTGCTCAGGGGATAGAATCACTTCATTCCGCCCCCCCCCCCCCCCCATCTAGTGTTACTGCAACCTCTGATCAGGCTGATCTCTGCATGTGTCCTATTCCAATACCCCTAATATTCCAAAACCTGATTTAAGTTGAAATATGTGTAAGAATCTCCACTGCCACACTTGTTTGTGGAGTATCTCTCTATCCTGTTTGGGAGTCGAACGTATCTGGACCGATAGCTTTGAGTCGATACATCTCTCGTTACCAAGGTGATGTTTGGTCACCTTGGTATCCTGTGTTGATATCACACAGCAGAGCATCATGGTCTGACACTACCCCGCATTCGATGAAAGGTGTTTCTATGGGAACAATTTTTGTGGTAAAAGAGGGGTAAATAGGTTGCGTGGGTAAGCTAAATGTAGGGTACATGTATCGATCCTAACACCCACATTTTAATTCCATTTGTCTTCTCATCAGTGTGTATTTATTCATTGTCTGTTATTTATTTCCGTTTCCTGTTGACTCCTGCGTGTTTGAGTCAGGATCATTGTTTCTGGTATGGAGACAAAGCGTATGCAATGCTTGAAGTTATAGAAATTGTTTTTTTACAAACAAATTCACCGTCAATACTAGAAGTGTTTATTTAGATTTATTGCACAGAGCAAAGAATGCTTATTTTTTTGTATTCTTTTTTTACAATGTGGAGACTATATAGACAGTCTGGTCTATCTTCAGGTTAGCCAGTTAGCCATCCATGTTGGGTTAGACCCAAGACATGAAGCCATACATAAGTTATGTTAATGACAATATTTTTTGGTTGTCTAGAAGTTCCCATGGGAACCAAATAATAACCTGAAGGATGTTTCTCCTGGGAAAGCAATGAAGAAGCTAAATTACAACCATTTGAAATAATTGTGTTTGGCCGACTATTTTGTAAAAATATATAAGTGCCTTTTCTACCATGTTTAAGTCTATAATTATTTATGCCTTGTCACGATTATAACCTCTCTGTGTGTTTTCAACTAAATGCAATATATCTGCATGTTATTTTCTTAAATATAGTCTACCTATTTTTCAAGGTTGTGTGGTCAGTATATGATACGCCATACTCTAGCTTTGTGTAAATTCTATACAACTTTAGGTAAGATATCATGCTTTTATACATTCAATAGTGCAACATACACACACAGTATATTTGACATGAAGTTGCCTGATTTAGAGCTTTGCATCTTCCCAAAGACATGCATTGCATCCAACAAATATATGCCAGGTCTTATAACCTGCACTGACTGCAACGCCTTTCAATTAACACTCATTAAAGTGTCATACTGGGTTTCATGAACACTGGCAGCATAGCCTAGAGGTGACATTTCTGTGATGGGCGGGGGTGTCGGTGTGTTACGATTAGACGCAGGCAGACGGGCGTCCGGGGTGGGGGGCGCTCTGAAGTGCGTCTGCCATTTAAAGTCACCCGCTCATGACAGGAATGTCCGTCCCTTTGCGCGCGGAGATCATGTACATGTAGATGCGTCCAGTTTATTTTTAACGCGCAGGGTTGGGTCAGGCTCTGGCTGTCGGGAATGACCGTGGTGTGCGCGCCGGCTTTCTATCGCAACCCCTCTCCCCTTGCCCCTGTCCGGGACCGTTACCCTCTGCTTTGAGTCCGTGAACCGTTAACTATCCGTTTCAATGGGATTATAATTGACTTTCAAGGGAATTTCAAACACCGTCATTTCAGTCGCAGTAACTGAATCCAGATAAGGTGGGTGTCTTAAGAAAAGTTACATTGGGGAAGAAATGGGGTTTATAAAGGTTGTTACTTAAAAAAAAAAAAAAACTTGTTTTGAAGAATGTTAGATCAGGTTGAAAGTTTAATGGTTGCCCTTAAAGTTGCATTACCCGGCCGGTAAGAGTTATGAATGAAATGAGAAAAATTCCAGTGTGTAAAGCAACCGGTCTAATTTGGTCACCACCTGTCGCTTCCGTGCAAAAACAACCGCATGTGCCAAACAGCTCATCACAATATGTATTAGTTGGTAAAGTTATTATACTACTACTGTCGTCCAATATTTTATTTCGATGGGGGTAACTCATAGCTGTTGGTGTGGTTTTGGTGGCTGGCAGTGACCTTTGAGAGAAATTAGTCGGCAATTGAGAATATCCACTGGAGGCCTAAATGAACCATAGTGAGTTATAATGGTCCTGCAGACTGTTCTGCGCGCGCTAGAAATGCCCTTTCACCTACACCGTATTTCTCATACAATGGGCTACATTTGTTTGTTTTTTAATTAGTTTTCTCTCAAAACGTCACGTTGTAAACTTTTTATGAACGTTTTACACTATTTCTACCAATGTGTTTTTGCAATATCTACTGACTATTATTTGTGTTCCTGGCTTTACTTCTGGATACAATTTAAAAGAACCTATTTATAGACAAGATCCTTTATTGAGGTTTATGGGAATGGGCAAGGCCTCTCTATTGCTTCATTTTTTCCCTCTTGTAGACTTGTAGAATGGAAGGCAATTTTGAGGTAACCTAATAGGGAAACTCTATCAGGGCACTCACACTCTCTCTTGCTGCCTGTTTCATTATCTCTCCCACTCCCTCTCTCTATCCCTCGATTTCTTTCTCTATCGTCCTTTGCCAAACACCTTCAATATCAGTGAATGAAGCCAGCTGCATGCTGTCAAATTACGTGCCAGTTTTCAGAGTTCCCCTTAAAAGGGAAAACCCGGGTGCCCCAGTGTAATTATTCCAGTAAACTTAACATGTGAGTGACTGTAAACTCTGTCCAGAACAACATTACTATCGACCTGCTCCCTCCTCCGTAGTGGTCCCTCTCGAGCTCAAGCCCAACATTGTAATAGTGGATACCAGATCAGACCCTGCAGCACCCTGGGATATCTTACCCAGTAATGGATCAGACTCAGTGATTGATGTGAAAGCATGCGACCAGCTGGGTTGAGTGGTGTGGCTGGTGGTGTGCTGCCTGCTAGCTCGTGGCTAGGTGTGGGGAGCAGCAGTCAGTGTAGATAGAGGAGTTCACTGAGGGCTTGGAGCAGAAGGAATGGGCACAGGTTTAAACATCTCTCTCTCTTTCTCCTGCCTGCAAGACAGTAGAAAGTCTCTCAGACATGGACTCAACCTTAACCATTTGAAGCTTGTTTCACTTTGATCTAAGTCACAGCAGACACCACCTGCTGCTCTTACAGGCTGGATTCATGAGGTAACGTTGTTCTGGTTGTGAAGTCGTGGGGGTCACATGACCTTGAGACCTCCAGAAATCCGTGGCATCAGTGGTTTCCTGCTTCTGGTGGACTAGGCAGCTTCTCAGGCTGTCTCTCGTGTCCCTGCTGCCAGGTGAGACAGTTGTCCAAGAGACAGCCCCAGTCCCAGAGACAGCCCCAGTCCCAGAGACAGCCCCAGTCCCAGAGACAGTCCCAGTCCCAGAGACAGCCCCAGTCCCAGAGACAGTCCCAGTCCTAGAGACAGTCCCAGTCCCAGAGACAGCCCCAGTCCCAGAGACAGTCCCAGTCCTAGAGACAGTCCCAGAGACAGCCCCAGTCCCAGAGACAGTCCCAGAGACAGCCCCAGTCCCAGAGACAGTCCCAGAGACAGTCCCAGTCCTAGAGACAGTCCCAGTCCCAGAGACAGCCCCAGTCCCAGAGACAGCCCCAGTCCCAGAGACAGTCCCAGTCCTAGAGACAGCCCCAGTCCTAGAGACAGTCCCAGTCCCAGAGACGGTCCCAGTCCTAGAGACAGCCCCAGTCCTAGAGACAGTCCCAGAGACAGCCCCAGTCCCAGAGACAGTCCCAGAGACAGCCCCAGTCCCAGAGACAGTCCCAGTCCCAGAGACAGCCCCAGTCCCAGAGACAGTCCCAGTCCCAGAGACAGCCCCAGTCCCAGAGACAGCCCCAGTCCCAGAGACAGCCTCAGTCCCAGAGACAGTCCCAGAGACAGCCCCAGTCCCAGAGACAGTCCCAGAGACAGCCCCAGTCCCAGAGACAGTCCCATCCCCAAACCCAGTCCCACTCCTGACAATGCAGAGACTGTCAAGCAACGTTCCTATCCATCACTTTGGATAAAAGTATTGATTCCATTTTGAACTGTATCGCTATGTACACACAGGAAAGTATGCATGGATGCAGGCTGCAGCAGATTGGGTGGTGTAGCAGTGTGTCACTAGCCCTGGCGTGCAGCAGCCATGTGTGTGGGTTCTCTACAGTTTGTGTGGGAGGTGATAAGGGGATCCCCAGGGTGGGTGGAGGGTCCCTGGACTGATAATGACCCTCTGCAGGGGGCTGATACAGACAGGAGCTGGAGGAGGAGGAGGAGGAAGAGGAAGGAGGTCTATTCCAGTGTACTGAGGAAGCTGCACTGAACATGCTGTACACGGGCCTCTTCTTTGAATGAGGGACTCACACTCGCATGTGGTACACACACACACACACACACGCACACACAGACACTATGAATATTGAGTCGACCGTTACTCTCCATAACTGGCCAAACAGCTCTGAATCATCTGTACTTCAGCAGAGCACCACAAGAGGGTGGTCTCACATTGAGTTTTCTGTGTGTGTGTGTGTTTAGGAACATTATTGCTCACAGATTCCCTTCACTACCAGTGCGCTGAATAAACATACTAATAAAACCAAACCAAATACACAGACAGCATGGAGAGCAGCATCGTGGGAGGGCAGGCGAGGGTTCGTTCGTCACGAGAGGAGTTCCCCTCCCCCCGAGCTAGGAGATAAGGGAGGCATGCTGAACACAGATACAGCTATCTTAGTGGCTAACCTTCACTCGCCATTCAACCCTGAGAACACCACACACACGTACTCTCACTCACACACACCCGCTCACTACACAGTGACAGTTGGGGGACATGTCGTGCTGTGATAGATGGAAAAAGTTAGAAACCAAAGTACAATGTATGTAACAGTATGTTTCCAAAAAAAGTTAGCAGTTTTCCCTTACCTGAGTGAATTGTTGATTGTGGTATTTATTCATTGTCTGTTATTGTCTGTTAATACTTCTATCCAAAGAAATTAAGGTGCAATATTGTAATAATAGTAATTTAATAATAATATTTTAATTTTAATATTACGTGCAATAACTGACTGTATGGCACTTATTACTTAGCCATAGCAGCAATCATCACATTAATTCTAATTTGTTTTAATTTATATATTATTATTTTTCACATCCTCATCAATTTTTTTTATTCTTTTCTGTTTTTTTTATGCTGTACTGTACCTTGCTGTTGCAAACTGCAATTTTGCCACTGCGGGACAAATAAAGGATTATCTTATTTGATGTACAGGGGGAGGGTTTATTGACTGAAGAACCCCTTGGTCTACCCCAAAGGTGTATTCATCTCTCTGCATGATGTTTAGCTACGGTTTGAAAGCGTACACAGCTAGCGTAGTTTTAACACGAGTTTCCGATCTTCAGTCTGAGAAACACTTCTTCTTTTGGTCCAATATGGACTCATGCACATTTAAGATATCTTTACCAATCTTACTGACCAAAGCTCTTTATCAGTGAGACGATGAATCTGTAGCAAGCTCAGATCACCCTGCTCCCTCAACGTAGAGAATCTCAACCATGCGTGTTCTTTATAAAGCTGCATATAAATACCCGTGGTAATGACACTCACGTGTGTGTTTTCCTCTCTGTGTTCCAGACTCCTCTGCTTTCCTGTGAGCAGGCCTGCCCCCCCCGCTCACCCTCGCACCTCCTAGAGCACCCAGACGTGTCCCGCCCCCCGCGCCGCCAAGATGGCCGACGCCGTGGCGACCACCATGGACTTTGACAACGTGGAGATCACGCAGCAGTACAGCCGCATCAACACGCGTTTCGAGCTGTCGGACGAGGAACTGGACAATGACAACAGCTCCGCCCGCCTCTTCGAGCGCTCGCGCATCAAAGCACTGGCAGGTGAGTGTGGTACTTCCTGTTTACATGTGATGGGCTGAGGTTATGACAGGTGAGAGCAGTACTTCCTGTTTACAAGTGGTGCGCTGAGGTTATGACAAATGAGAGCAGTACTTCCTGTTTAAAAGTGGTGCGCTGAGGTTATGACAAATGAGAGCAGTACTTCCTGTTTACAAGTGGTGCGCTGAGGTTATGACAAATGAGAACAGTACTTCCTGTTTAAAAGTGGTGCGCTGAGGTTATGACAAATGAGAGCAGTACTTCCTGTTTACAAGTGGTGCGCTGAGGTTATGACAAATGAGAACAGTACTTCCTGTTTAAAAGTGGTGCGCTGAGGTTATGACAAATGAGAGCAGTACTTCCTGTTTACAAGTGTTGCGCTGAGGTTATGACAAATGAGAGCAGTACTTCCTGTTTACAAGTGTTGCGCTGAGGTTATGACAGGTGAGAGCAGTACTTCCTGTTTACATGTGATGGGCTGGTGTTATGACAGGATAGAGTGGTACTTCCTGTTTACATGTGATGGGCTGGTGTTATGACAGGATAGAGTGGTACTTCCTGTTTACATGTGATGGGCTGAGGTTATGACAGGATAGAGTGGTACTTCCTGTTTACATGTGATGGGCTGAGGTTATGACAGGTGAGTGAAGTACTTCCTGTTTAGGTGCGATGGGCTGTAACCCTTTAATTGGCAGATGGGACAGGCACTTGTGTGATTGAGGCAGAGGAGAGAGTAGTGTTTGTGTTTTTGTCAAACCAACTACATCCAGCATGGATGTCCCCCTCTCTGTGTTCTGACTCGCGTGTCTCGCAGCGCATGAGCCTCCACACCCACCCATATGCCCATGAGCCCTCGGCCCACCGCTAGCTGCTAGGATCACTTGCACATTCCCAGAATGCCCCACTGTGATGGAGCTGGACAGCTGCCCTCCCCGTCGAGCCTCCATAGCTTGCATCTCCAGGGTGACTGGCTGAGCACGTAACGTGTGACCCCCCCGTGGGCCTTCTGTCCCTGGGGGAAAGGAGGGGGGGGGACACAGCCGGGCCTGTGGGGTGGGTGGGTCTGGGGAACATATGCGTGCGGGGGGGGGGGTGGGGGGGTCATATGTCTTGAAAGCCATTTGAAGGCTTGGTAAGAAGACCAGAATGATGCCCCTGGGTAATACGAGACTGAGGTGGAAGAGAGATAGAGTCAGATTCAGAATACTTTCTTAATCCCCGATGGGGAATTCTTTAGCAAGAATGGCACACGGTCTCTTCAAAGCACACAGGGGTAAGGGTGTGAGGTAAAAGAGTAGAATAGTGCACACAGGGATAAGGAATGGGGGCAAAATGAGTAAATGCACACAAGGGGTAAAAGCTGGGATCAAATAGGGTAGAGAGACACACAGAGTCTGTACGAGAGAGGATAAACGTGAGTGTGTATGTTGTGTGTGTGTGTGTGTGTGTGTCTATGGTCTGGGACAATGGAAGACTTTACCTGTGTGATGCCTGGCCTCACACCCTGCACTCTGTTCCCGTCAGAGCAGACATGAGTCAGCATCTCTGCTGCTCTCAGTCTCTCAGACTCCCAGGTCCCTGTCTCTTTAAGAGCTCTGAGCTGCTCTGTGTGAGAGCTGGCGGCGTGATGTTGTGCTGCTGTTGATCCGCTGTTTCACCAAGCAATCCATTTCCTGTCAAAGAAAGAGAGGGACAGAAGAGGAGGGATGAGAGACAGGGTGATGGAGAGAGAGAGAGATACATGGAGGGGGTGAGAGAGGGATAGACAGTGTACAGAGAGGAGGGATGGAGGGATGAAGAGAAGGCTAGTGAGATACAGGGAGAGAGGGAGGGATGGAAGGATGGAGAGAGGGAGTGAAAGAGAAAGCGCGAGAGAGAATGGAGGGACTGAGTCATGAAAAAATGTATACAGAGCAAGAGAAAAAAAGAGGGAAAGAGAAGAGAGAGACGAGGAAGAAAGAGAAAGATTGAAAGGGTGTATCTTGTTTGTGTGTGTAGGTGTGGAGGGAGGGGGGGGGGTGAATGTGTAAGTAAGAAAGTGTGTAGACGAAAAAATGGCTATTGATTTCCAGCTTGTCAACACAGAGACATGTATTCACCTGAGCATTGTTTGAAAGCTCATAAGATGCCAGCCACACAACGCACAGCAGCGCTTGTGAGAACAATGCCAAACACCGCCACACACACGCACGCACCGCTCGTGTGCTCTAATTTAGTGAGCCAGTCCTGTGTGAGTCGTTTCTGCTCCCCCCCCCTTCTCCCCTATTCCTCACCCCACACCGCCTCCCCTTCAGTGATGTCACGGCTGCGTGGGGTTGTTTTGACGAGAGAGGGAGGGAGGAGGGAAGGATGACATACCCATCAGGAGCACACGTGTGCTGCCAGAGACATACTGTATGGCTGGGATGCTGGAAAACCACTCTGAGCTCAGCTGAGGCAGGCTGGGAGACGCAGCACAGCATCGACGCCGACACACCGGGGGGAACGGCAAGACGGAGGGAGGCAAAGAGAGACGGAGCGTGAAAGAGAGGGAGGGAGCGGGAGATCGCGCCAGACGGAGAGGGGAAAGGGAACAGGAGGAGAGGAGCGACAACTCGAGCGAGGAGGCGCGAGCGAGAGAGGAAGAGCGAGGGTGAGAAGCGAGAGAGAGAGAGAGAGAGGAAGAGCGAGGGTGAGAAGCGAGAGAGAGAGAGAGAGAGAGAGAGGAAGAGCGAGGGTGAGAAGCGAGAGAGAGAGAGAGAGGAAGAGCGAGGGTGAGAAGCGAGAGAGAGAGAGAGAGAGGAAGAGCGAGGGTGAGAAGCGAGAGAGAGAGAGAGAGAGAGAGAGAGAGGAAGAGCGAGGGTGAGAAGCGAGAGAGAGAGAGAGAGGAAGAGCGAGGGTGAGAAGCGAGAGAGAGAGAGGAAGAGCGAGGGTGAGAAGCGAGAGAGAGAGAGAGAGGAAGAGCGAGGGTGAGAAGCGAGAGAGAGAGAGAGAGAGAGAGAGAGGAAGAGCGAGGGTGAGAAGCGAGAGAGAGAGAGACAGAGAGAGAGAGCGAGTGAGAGGAGGAGACGTGGAGTGCTAGCTCACTGCTCCGGGGGGCTCCTCAGCAGAAGAGCAGCAGCATGAGCAGCCCGTGTCTGCTGCGAGCCGCCCCTGCTCCCCTCAGCCAACCCCGGCTCCGAGAGGTCAGCATCAGCCTGAAGAGCAGCCGGGACATCGCCCCCACCAGGACCAGCGGCCCGGGCCGGGAGCCCGGCGTTCGGGCTTCGGCCCCAGGGAAGGAGGCCTCTCCGCGGGCCAGTCTGAGCAGCGGCACCAGCGGCAGCCGCAGTAAGAGCACCCCTCCGGTCCACCGGACCCAGCGCAGCGATGCCAGGAAGCCGGGCCGGGGGGAGGCAGGTCGAAGCAGGCTGGAGCCACAGCACCAACCAGAGAGGAACGGGACCCTCACGGTCACAGCTTCGCCGGGAACCCCCACTGGGATCTGCCCCCTCCCCTCCTCCCCCTCGTCTTCCTCCTGCACCCCGGGACAGCACCAGCCCTCTCCTACTCGGCGGCACCCTCCTTCCTCCTCGACCTCCTCTTCCTCCTCCAGGAGCATGAAGAAGGCTCGCTGGCTTAGTTACAGCACCTCAAACATCTGCTTCAACACCATCCTGGAGGGACGCTTCAGGCAGCTGCAAGGTACCTTCCCTGCCCTGGCGGAGGTGAGGGTGGAGAGGAGGTTGGAGGTGGGGTGAGGTTAGATGTGTGGCCGGAGAGGAGGATAGGCTGAGGTTTGAAGTGTATGCTGTAGAGGAGGATGGGGGTGCTGTTAGAATTAAGGGAGGAGAAGAAGAGGGTTGTGGGGGTTGGGTGGGGTTAAAGGTGAGAGTGAGGAGGAGCACCCCTTTTCCCTTCACTGTCAGTTTGGGTGGTGGAGGGGGGGAGGGGGGGTGTTGTGATACAAGCTTGCGTGGGTTGAAGCTGGTTGGTTGTTGGAGCAGGGTGTGCTTTCATACCAGTGGCCCAGCTTTAAATGTATTTCTGATTATTTATTTATTTTCAGGAAGCGGTGGCCATGCCCCAATTGTTCATTGAGTTTGTTCTGAATTTTTCATGGCACGAAGTCCTAAAAAGGCTGCATGTTGTTTTTCCTTTTCCATTTACGTGGTCCAGGATCGTGTCCAGAGCTCTTTCCTTTGAGCGATTAATGACAGGATGACACCTGTGGTCCCTATGTTCCATGAAGTAGCCAACACTCTGCTCTCTCCCTGACTGGATACCCGCAGGGGGGATATGACTCTGTTGTCATCTGACTTCTATCAGCTGTGTAGAGACTCTTCTCATTTCTCCAACTCTTTCTCCTTCCTTATACTGTAACTACTGCTGTTATCTGTATGTGTATATCTGGGGGTCTTTGCTCCCCCTTCTCTCTCTCTCTCTCTCTCCTCCCTCTCTCCTCTCCCTCTCTCTCCCCCTCTCTCTCTCTCTTTCTCTCTCTCTCCCCCTCTCTCTCTTCCACTCTTCCTCTCTCCTCCCTCTCTCCTTCTCTCCCTCTCTCTCCCCCCCTCTCTCTCTCTGTCTCCCTGTTCCTGTCTCTCTCGTTCTCTCTCTTGTGCTCGCTCTCCCCCTCTCTCTTTCTCCCTTATTCCTCTCTCGCTTACTCTCCTTTTCTCTCTCCCTCACTCTTCAGCTTTCTCCCTTTCCACGCTCCCTCTCAATCACGCTATCACGTTCTGTCAACCCGTATATTAGGAAAAAGATCCTCTCTGCCACAATGGATTTGTGTTTGCGTTGTACTTTTCAACTCCCGGATGACAGGATGCATTAGCGAGAGGTGGGGGGGCAGCGGATTGAAGAAAGCGGGAAAGAGCGCGAGGAAAAACACACACACACAAACATTCCCATCGCTCTTATTGATTTGGGAACGTGTCCAGAGCTCAGTGGACCCTTACATGAGTATTGGGGAACACGTCTTCTTCTTATGACAGAGATATCAATCTGGATCGGCTTTGTCGTGTTTCTCTTGTGTTACTCTGTTTACCCTCTCTCCTAGTTCGCCTACGTCTTTGTCATTCCGTCCTGCTGCTTTGCTGTGACTGTTTCTTCTCCTCCGGGCCTTGGTTTGTCCCGGCGTAAGTCACTTGGACGCCATACTGTCAGACTGTTATTGTCTCTGTCAGTATACACTCTAACATGGCTGCTGTCTGCATGCCTCTGTTGACCTCTCTGCTGCCCTGAACTTCAATCATGGCGGTAGTCTACACAACACTATCCTGATGCATGTCAGATCTGCCCTTCACCAATTAGGTCCATGGTTCTGCTATCGACCAGTAAGGTCTGGAGTTCTACACGTAGCCTGTTTAGTTGCTCTGAAAACTAGTTGCTTCTCAACTGGTTAGGTCTGGTGCTCAGTTATCAACCTATCGAGTCTAGAGTTGTTGACACCTGCTCATCTGCCTGATGCTCAACTCGTCAGGTCTAGGCCCTTGACCAGTTATGTTGGCCAATTATGTTTGATTTGATGTGTTCTGGCTATGTCAGTCAGACTTTGTCTATCAACCAGTTATGTCTAGATCTCAAGCCCAGCTTTTAAAATCTGAAGTTCCTCCTTCAGTTAGTCAGGTCCACAGTTCTGCCTTCGGCAAGTCCTGTCTGGCATTTTGCCCTTGGCAAGTCAAGTTTCGAGTTCTTCCCCCACTTCATCAGTTCTGCCATCAGCCTGCAGGTTCTGGTGTATCTCCCCGGGGGCCAGCATGCCCCGCAGGCAGCCCTACTAGTCCTGGCTGGAGCTGGAGTTGGGGGCAGGGGTGGGGTGGGAAAGCCCTCACACAGCAAGGCCTGACTGCTGGAAAGGAGGCTGGCTGTGTACAGGGAAAATCCATCAACATGAATTAGTCATGGGGCAGTCACTGGAGTCAACGAGCAGGGAAAGAGAGATCAGCCAGTGAGAGCATGTGAAACAGGGGAGTGTTTAGCCAGTCTTGTACAGGTGAGGAGCTGTGTGAAAGAGAGAGAGAGAGAGAGAGAGCGAGAGAGAGAGAGAGAGAGAGATGAAAGGAGAGAAAAGGGAAGAGACAGAGAGATCAAGACAAGCAGAACACATCAGGGTGAGATACATATTCAACACATACATGAATATTCACCAGACTAGTCATCACATTGCCATTTTATTCATTTAGCAGATGTTAAATGACTGGTTTTATTCAAAGCAGCATGCAAATAGCGCTCAGAGAAAGTATGAAGGGTCAGAAGTGCAGAGTTCCAATAGCATTTAGGTGGTGAGAGGCATATTAAGATGAAAACATTCATGTACATTTAGTTATTTATCCAGAGTGACTTACAGCAAGTACAGGGACATTCCTACATCCATTCCCGAATCTGGCTTCACATTTAAAGTTAGGGTTAGGGTGAGAAGTGTGAGAAGACAGTCATGTTCAACAACAGTTTGGAAGAGTGATGACATTTGGAGTACTGAGTGGCTGTTAAGACACACAGAGATGCTTCATGCCCACTCAAACACTTGCAAAACATCCTAATGTGCATCAACGCTTGGATGCAGATCCTGTCGCCGAGGACTCCAGTTAAACACAGATGAGCTCATCTCCAACAGCTCTCTCTGGGCCATAGCTGGGCCATGTGTGGGACAGCCCTGGATTAACTGCTCCCTCTCAGGGGCTGTGGAGGAAAACTAGGGCTTCTCTGGTTTAACTGGCCCCAGGGGCTGGTGAGGGTAGCTGGGAAGTTGGATGCTGGAGGGGACTGAGGACAGACCCTACTCCCTTCACCCCCTCCACCCTCTCCACTCCCTCCACCCCCTCCAGCTCCTTCTCCCCCTCCTCCTCCACCCCCTCCACCCCCTCCACCCCTTCCACTCCTTCCACCTCCTCCTCCTCCACTCTACCCACTCTCTCCACCCCCTCCACCTCCTCCTCTACCCCCTCTACCCCCTCCACTCCCTCCACCCCCACCCCCTCCACCTCCTTCCACCTCCTCCTCCTCCACTCTACCCACTCTCCACCCACTCCACCTCCTCCTCTACCCCCTCTGCCCCCTCCACTCCCTCCACCCCTCCACCTCCTCCACTCCCTCCACCCCTTCCATCTCCTCCTCTACCCCCTCTACCCCCTCTACCCCCTCCACCCCCTCCACCCCTCCACCCCTTCCACCTCCTCCTCTACCCCCTCTACCCCCTCCACCCCCTCCACTTCTTCCACCCCTTCCACTCCTTCCACCTCCTCTACCCCTCCACTCCCTCCACCCCTTCCACCTCCTCTACCCCCTCTACCCCCTCCACCCCCTCCACCCCCTCCACCCCTTTCACCTCCTCCTCTACCCCCTCTACCCCCTCCACCCCCTCCACTCCCTCCACTTCTTCCACCCCCTCCACCATCTAGTGGTCCCCTGACAGCACCACTCTGCCAAACTAGCAGAACATGCAGAAGATAGAAGTGGTGGTGTTGTGTTCTACTAAGAATACCCGTAGGCACAGGAGGAGCCAGGACGTTGCGTCACACTCAAACACGCCACAGGAAGTCGTGTCACATAATGTCAACAATTTGCACGTGGCCTGAATGGCATCATTTTTTTATAAGGGCTGGGAGGCGGTGGGTGCTCCTGCGATTCCTCCCTGAATAACCAAGGGAAGAGAAGACATGGTTATTCAGTCACGTTACGTTCCTTTACATCAGTGGCTCTCAACCCTGGTCCTCAGGGCCCACTGTCCTGCATGTTTTAGATGTTTCCCCCTTCCAACACACCTGATTCAAATGAATCGTCATTATCAGGCTTCTGCTGAGCTTCATAGCGACTCATTCATTTGAATCAGGTGTGTTGGAGCAGGGAAACATGAAAAAACATGCAGGACTGTAGGCCCTGAGGACCAGGGTTGAGAACCACTGCTTTACATGTCTAACTGTGCAGTGCGGTATGTGACTGGTCATGCTGTGCACGCTTCTAACGTGTTTTACAAGGTTTTCACTAGAGCTCCTGGAAGTGAAACATAGCTAATCCAGGAAGCCTCTGTCTCCACAGACTTGCCTCTTAAAAGCACGCGCTTCGGTGTCGTTCTTTTCCAGCCGTCTCTTTCTGTTTCTCCTCATTTGATCCATCTCATCTCGTCCTGCCTGATCTCCTTCTCTCTCCATCCATCTCTGGTTTATCCCTGGATCTCCTTGTGGGTGTCTTGCTGTCTCTTTCCCCCCACTCTCACTCTCTTTTTCCCATGCTCTCCCTCTTCTAGGCTGGTCTCTACAGCCTCTGGCTCTGAATCATTTATAAACGAGTCATTAAGGATGCAGTCTTTTGCGCTCTTATGTTTGGGATCAAGGATTACTATGGTACAGCCACTGAAGGGGCACGTGTGCACGCAAGTGCACGTGAACAATACAGTACCCGCAACTCTGCTGTACACAGAGTCCCTCCCCCAACAGCATCCAGAGGAGTCTAATCCACTTAGCTTGTTGCTGACTAGACGGGACATTAGCTGTTGTAAGTGGATGTGTGGAAAGGTTTGGAACCATGACATGTTCCGAGGCGTTCATAGATATTTGGAGATGGAAGAGATGTTTGGGGGAGATGTGAGGAAATGTGTGGATGTCATGAGATACGCGAGAATTTGCAACGTTGAGATGTTTCGAAATGTGTAGAGGTGTTGTCTTTTTGAGATCATTTGATATTTTGTATCGAATATTTCATAATTATGAAAACACCCACCCGTACAGACACATACACTCAAATTAGACTCAGCATTGATCATGTAATAAAGTTTAAATTCTGCTGCCAAAACTTTAACAGCATACTTTCGAGAGATGGGTGAAAGGAAAATAGATACTGTACGTGAGATTGATGATCGACTGTGTGGTTGTGTATCTGTGTGTGTGTGTGTGTGTGTTCTTCCTCCAGATGAGCGTGAGGCAGTCCAGAAGAAGACCTTCACTAAGTGGGTGAACTCCATTCTGTCCAGGGTCAGCTGTCGCATCTCTGACCTCTACTTGGACCTGAGGGATGGACGCATGCTCATCAAACTGCTGGAGGTCCTGTCAGGGGAGCGTCTGGTACGTGTGTGTGTGTGTGTGTGTGTGTGTGGAAATACTCCAAACCAACAAGGTGATTCTTCTCATACTATCAGATATAGACACGTCATCGTTGTCAATTCTGTCCCCTCTGTTCATCCATCTATTCCTCACTTTCTCTCACATCTCCTTCCCTTCATCCCTCTATCTATCCCTTTGACTCCTTCCATCCGTTTCTTTCTGTCTTCATGTCGTCGTCCCCCCTTCTCTCTATCCCTTCAACGCTAACTATCTTTCCATGACTCTCTCCACCTATCAACTCCCTCCCGTCCATTCCTTCCCTCAGCCCAAGCCTACCAAGGGTCGTATGAGGATCCACTGTCTGGAGAATGTGGACAAGGCCCTGCAGTTCCTCAAGGAGCAGCGGGTCCACCTGGAGAACATGGGTTCCCACGACATTGTGGACGGAAACCATCGCCTCATCCTGGGACTCATCTGGACCATCATCCTGCGCTTCCAGGTGAGCAAGCCCACAGCTACAGAAACATCTAGAAAGAATCTTAGTCTGCACTACTTCTGGGACCTGTCATCCTTATTTACGGGTTCCAGCTGCATCCCAAACTTATCAATGAGATCATTTTATCACTTTTTTGTGGAGGGAGGGATTTATTTTTAATATGACAGCTTTAGTTATTTTTAGCGTTCACCGTTCAAACAATATGGCCTGCTGCATAATTCAATCTTTCAAAATGAAGAGAAGAAAGGCAGTAGTTGACTCGGCCCCCGTCTGCATCCCACCACTCAGAAGGAACTGAGGAGAACCAAAGCTGGGCT
The DNA here is from genome assembly GCA_030340685.1 of Protosalanx chinensis. NCBI lineage: Eukaryota > Metazoa > Chordata > Actinopteri > Osmeriformes > Salangidae > Protosalanx > Protosalanx chinensis. The sequence goes on along the minus strand of CM059324.1, from coordinate 13,618,299 downwards.
AAATTTATCCCCTCTCAGGGCCTGTCTCAGTGAAAACCACTGCTCCAATTACTGAGCCACTGTGTGGGAAAATGTACATCCTCAATATCAGTCTGACCAAGGTCCCAATTAGCAGAACTAATGCCAGGAAAATGGCTCATCGAGTGTTAGCTCTACGAAATCTTGTTTCATGCTCTCAAATCCTGTTGTGAATCCTAACTGAATAAGGGATGGGGTTTAAAGGGACGAGTTTGGATATTTCAAAACAGAACATTCACTCATTGTGTATATTTGACTGAGGTCAAAGGTTATGTCCTTAAACGTACAGGGCGCTAGCATTCTGTCAGTGGTCATATATAAGCCAAAACGAATGACAGTGTTACCATAGTACAGTATTGAACTACAGTCTAACTATGGTTCAGTATGTTCTATCTGAGATTAGATTGGAATAGATTAGATAAACCATTATTTGTCCTCCAGGGGGGGGGAATTGCAGTTCACAACAGCAGCAGGGTAAAGTGGCGGCGCGTATATATAAATGCTGCGGCTCTGTATCTGCAATTTCGTTGTACCTGTACTTGTGTTGTATAATGACAAATAAAGTATCATCATTTTCAGCACACAGAGTTGCAGGGTAATATAACAATAACAAAAGGGGGGCAAGATAAAGTCCACTATATAAAAATAAAAGAAAGTAAGTTAACTAGACATATAGACAGTTATTGCTGTATCTATCTCTATCCACAGTACAATATCTCTTGTCGACATGTATGTACACTCTTGTTGTTGTTGCTTATCTGTCTGCTGAGGGGTTTTTCGTTACAGGCTCTGGCTTGTATTTTTTTTCTCCTCGACTATCTATTTGTGTTTTCCCAATTTCAGAAGGCTTGTGCGCCGATAAATGTACTTTGTCGTGTTGCCTCGGTGGGCACTGTTCTGCCAAAGAGTTTCCCCAAGGGGATTAATAAAGTATTCTGAATCTGAATCTGAATCACTCCAGTCAGAGTCTAACCTCTGTGTGGTTGACAGATTCAAGACATTGTTGTGGAGACGGGTCAAGCGGACAAGAAGGAGACCCGTTCAGCGAAGGACGCCCTGCTGCTCTGGTGTCAGATGAAGACCGCCGGGTGAGAGCGCCAGACGATCAGGGTCACCATGACAATGCTTATAATCAGAGAAGAGCCGGGTTGATTACTTGGTTACTACGTAGCAACAGCAGAAAAGGTTTCAGGTTTTAGTCATCTGGACAATGTTTTAAAAATCAAGAAATTTCGGCCTCCATCCAGGCATCATTCTCTATCAGAGAAAATGGTCTGAAACTATTTATGCTACTCTGTGCTGGTAAGCCCTGCCCTGGACAAATGAGGATCTACACTGACTTATTCTTGGCAATACTTAAAGTGCATTGGATTTGTGTTGACACTTCAGGAGACCGAACTGTGGGTTTCATCACAGTTGTTGAGATAATTCAAGCGACTCTAAAGCATTGTGGCAGCGTACTTACTGTAAACCTGGGTCTGTTTTCTGTTTGGGAAGTTTTGTGGTTTGGGTTCCTCGACTTAGTTCAATGTTCGTTGAGCAGAATCGATCTGGACCAGGAGATGGAATATCTGGTGAGCGTGGTCACTGACTGTCTGTTTGCTTTGGCAGCTATCCCAACGTAAACATCACGAACTTCACCACCAGTTGGAAGGACGGCATGGCTTTCAACGCTCTCATACACAAACACCGGTGAGGTGACCCCCTTCGCCAACACTCTTCTGTTTCGCAGGCTCTTAGTTTTGAATGTAAATACTCACACTCTCTGGCTGTGGTTTATCTCACACAAACTCTCTCTCTCTCCATCCTTCACTTCGGTCTCTTTCTTCATCCCTCGCCCCCTCTCTCTCCTTTAGGCCAGATCTGGTAGACTATAACAGATTGAAAAGGTCCAACCCCACCCACAACCTGCAGAATGCCTTCAACGTAGCAGAGCAGAAGCTTGGCGTGACCAAACTGTTAGACCCAGAAGGCAAGTGTCGTCCCTGGCCGGGACTTGCTGTGTGTGAGCTGGAGGTCTGGGGAGGTCTGTCCCTCCGGGACCAGTGAGTGTGGTCCAGCAGAACGTTCCTCTCTGACTGGTGCTCCTCTCTTCCTCTCTGACTGGTGCTCCTCTCTTCCTCTCTGACTGGTGCTCCTCTCTTCCTCTCTGACCGGTGCTCCTCTCTTCCTCTCTGACTGGTGCTCCTCTCTTCCTCTCTGACTGGTGCTCCTCTCTTCCTCTCTGACTGGTGCTCCTCTCTTCCTCTCTGACTGGTGCTCCTCTCTTCCTCTCTGACCGGTGCTCCTCTCTTCCTCTCTGACTGGTGCTCCTCTCTTCCTCTCTGACTGGTGCTCCTCTCTTCCTCTCTGACTGGTGCTCCTCTCTTCCTCTCTGACTGGTGCTCCTCTCTTCCTCTCTGACTGGTGCTCCTCTCTTCCTCTCTGACTGGTGCTCCTCTCTTCCTCTCTGACCGGTGCTCCTCTCTTCCTCTCTGACCGGTGCTCCTCTCTTCCTCTCTGACTGGTGCTCCTCTCTTCCTCTCTGACTGGTGCTCCTCTCTTCCTCTCTGACTGGTGCTCCTCTCTTCCTCTCTGACTGGTGCTCCTCTCTTCCTCTCTGACTGGTGCTCCTTTTGCAGATGTGTTCACAGAGAACCCAGACGAGAAGTCCATCATCACATACGTCGTGGCGTTCTACCACTACTTCTCTAAGATGAAAGCACTGGCCGTGGAGGGAAAGAGAGTTGGCAAGGTGAGGACAGGGAGGGCACTAAGTGTTTGTGAGTGTGTGCAGGTGTATGTGTGCATGGGTTTCTGTGTCTCGTACATGTATGTTTGGACTCGCGTCTTGTGTGAGTGGTATTTCTATTCCACCGCTCCAATTTCCTGTGTTACAGGTGCTAGACCACGCCATTGAAACCGAGAAAATGATTGACAAGTACGAGAGCCTATCATCTGAGCTGCTGACCTGGATTGAGCAGACCATCATAGTTCTGAACAACCGTAAGCTGGCCAACTCTCTGAGTGGAGTTCAACAGCAGCTGCAAGCTTTCAACTCCTACCGCACTGTTGAAAAACCACCAAAGTGAGCGAGAAAGAAAACACTTTACCCTCTCATCAACACATCCACAGTGTCACACTCTCAATATACACAGTTCATCTCATCCATAGAAGCTCCTTTAGATAGTGGGTTGACCGGAGGTGGGTTTTATGTCCAGGTTCCAGGAGAAAGGTACCCTGGAGGTTCTGCTCTTCACCATCCAGAGCCGCATGAGGGCCAACAACCAGAGGGTGTACACCCCCAAAGAGGGCGCTTTGGTTTCCGACATCAACAGGGTGAGAGCCCCCCCTCCCCAAGCGTCATACTGACATGGGTGCACATGCTTATACACTGCCCCCCACATACACACACACACACACACACTCACCCATGCCCAGCGACACCCCATGGACAGCCCTGTGATGGTGTGTTAGGCCTGGGAGCGGCTGGAGCAGGCGGAGCACGAGAGGGAGCGCATCCTGAGAGAGGAGCTGATCAGGCAGGAGAAGCTGGAGCAGATGGCCCGCCGCTTCGACAGGAAGGCCGCCATGAGAGAGACCTGGCTTCTGGAGAACCAGAGACTGGTGGCACAGGTAGACACCTGGGGAGACACCTGGGGAGACACCTGGGGAGACACCTGGGGAGGCACCTGGGGAGGCACCTGGGGAGGCACCTGGGGAGACACCTGGGGAGACACCTGGGGAGACACCTGAGGAGACACCTGGGGAGACACCTGGGGAGACACCTGGGGAGACACCTGGGGAGACACCTGGCCTGGGGAGACACATGGGGAGACACCTGGGGAGACACCTGGGGAGACACCTGGGGAGACACCTGGGGAGACACCTGAGGAGACACCTGGGGAGACACCTGGGGAGACACCTGGGGAGACACCTGGGGAGACACCTGGCCTGGGGAGACACATGGGGAGACACCTGGGGAGACACCTGGGGAGGCACCTGGGGAGGCACCTGGGGAGACACCTGGGGAGACACCTGGGGAGACACCTGGGGAGACACCTGGGGAGGCACCTGGGGAGACACATGGGGAGACACCTGGGGAGACACCTGGGGAGACACCTGGGGAGACACCTGGCCTGGGGAGACACATGGGGAGACACCTGGGGAGACACCTGGGGAGACACCTGGGGAGACACCTGGGGAGGCACCTGGGGAGGCACCTGGGGAGACACCTGGGGAGACACCTGGGGAGACACCTGGGGAGACACCTGGGGAGGCACCTGGGGAGACACATGGGGAGACACCTGGGGAGACACCTGGGGAGACACCTGGGGAGACACCTGGGGAGACACCTGGGGAGACACATGGGGAGACACCTGGGGAGACACCTGGGGAGACACCTGGGGAGACACCTGGCCTGGGGAGACACATGGGGAGACACCTGGGGAGACACCTGGGGAGACACCTGGGGAGACACCTGGGGAGACACCTGGGGAGGCACCTGGGGAGACACATGGGGAGACACCTGGGGAGACACCTGGGAAGACACCTGGGGAGACACCTGGGGAGACACCTGGGGAGACACATGGGGAGACACCTGGGGAGACACCTGGGGAGACACCTGGGGAGACACCTGGGGAGGCACCTGGGGAGGCACCTGGGGAGACACCTGGGGAGACACCTGGGGAGACACCTGGGGAGACACCTGGCCTGGGGAGACACCTGGGGAGACACCTGGGGAGACACCTGGGGAGAGACACCTGGGGAGACACCTGGGGAGACACCTGGGGAGGCACCTGGGGAGACACCTGGGGAGACACCTGGGGAGACACCTGGGGAGACACCTGGGGAGGCACCTGGGGAGACACCTGGCCTGGGGAGACACCTGGGGAGACACCTGGGGAGACACCTGGGCTGGGAAACACAGAGGAACCACTTTTCGCCTGCCTGAGAGACAAGTGCTTCTTTCAATCAGACTCTAAGAAACAAAAGTGTTTGTGAATAATGCATGTCACCATGTCACATGCATAATCCATGTCACATGTCACATGCGTGTTATGTCGACCAAGAAATCATTGACATCCTCAGGACCATGATACATCACACATGAAGCATTTTCACCATCGATAAGTTTCCTCACGTAGTCCTTGAAAGACAATTCGCATTTATAGTGAAATGAAACTCAAATAGTACATGGGGTTGTAACAAGCAAAATATTGGTTCACACAATTATGCATGGTATACTAACATATATGGTTGTTATAAAGAATTGACAATATATTTCTAAATAATTATATGTTGTGCAATTTTGTAGTAGGTAGATCACTTTGACTCGGTCATTTTGTAAGTAGCTCGCATGCTGAAAAAGTGTGTGCACCCCTGACAGACTGAACGAACAACACAGTACAAGAGAGAATCAGGGCAGAAAGTGCACAGGTCTAACAGTATTTTAGTGCTTACAGCCCAGATACATTCTGTACAGGATTAAACGACCACATCACCGTGTCCTTACAGTCTCCTCCTCCCTCCCATCCTCTCAGGACAACTTTGGCTATGACCTGCCGGCGGTGGAGGCAGCCAAGAAGAAGCACGACGCCATCGAGACGGACATCGCCGCCTACGCGGAGCGTGTGCAGGCCATGGTCGCCATCTCCAAAGAGCTGGAGTCGGAGCGTTACCACGACGCCAAGCGCATTGACGTACGCAAGGACAACATCCTGCGCTTGTGGGACTACCTGCAGGAGCTGCTGAAGGCCCGCAGGGGGCGCCTGGACAAGAACCTGACTCTGCAGAGGATCTTCCAGGAGATGTTGTACATCATCACCTGGATGGACGACATGAAGGTAGATGTTTCTGCCTTTGCTTAGTGACCAAAGCTCTTTTGTAAAGCTCTCTCTTGTAAGTCGCTTCGAATAAAAGCGTCTGCTAAATGACTATATGTAAATTGTTCGGTGAATGTGGCCTGTCATGCAGGAAATTCTGCGTTTTGACGCTGAATCTGATCCCCATATACATCCACAAGTATAACCTGAAAGCTAACCCTCTCTTATTCAGCGGTCTAGATCCATAGACTTAACCTATTTTACCTATAACCATGAATCAAAGTCGGAAAGTCTCGTTTATAATTAAATAGAGAAACATTTTACTGAACTGAAACGGTATTTCTCTCCTCTTCCACGTTCCTCTAACCTCTCCCCATGATACAGGCTCGTCTGTTGTCTCCGGACTTCGGGAAGCACCTGCTGGAGGTGGAGGACCTGCTCCAGAAGCACGCTCTGATAGAGGCCGACATCGCCGTGCAGGCTGAGAGGGTGCAGAGCGCCAACGCCGCCGCCCTCAAGTTTGCAAACGGAGACAGTAAGGTCATCCGATCTTCACAAGCCCCAGAGCAATCCGTCTCTAAGCGCAGTTCTGGGGTGGGGTGGGGTGGGGGGGTGGGCAGAAGGGGTCAGTTCCTCGGTGGCAGCAACCTTGGACCCTCTTGTGGCCTCCATACATGTCAGAACAATCAGGTTAATGCCTGAAATGCAGTGAGGAACAAAACATGACAAGAAGTACGTTTAACCTGTTTATGGCCCCAACCTACCAACTACTGTTTGGCGCTTCTTTCCTTCTGCCAGGCTACAAGCCGTGTGACCCTCAGGTGATCCGAGACCGTGTACAGCACCTGGACCTGTGTTACCAGGAGCTGTGCGCTCTGGCCGCGCAGCGCAAGGCCCGCCTGGAGCAATCCCGCCGCTTCTGGAACTTCCTGTGGGAGATGGCGGAGCTGGAGAGCTGGATCAAGGAGAAGGAGAACATCTTTTCCTCCCTGGATTATGGGAAGGATCTGACCAGTGTCCTGGTGCTCCAGAGCAAGCACAATGCCTTCGAGGATGAGCTGGGGGCCAGGAGGGCGCACCTGCAGCAGGTGCTGGACGAGGGAGACAAGATGATCCAGGCCAAGCACTTTGGCACCCCCAAGGTCCATGAGCGCATGGAAGACGTGCGGAGGCAGTGGCAGCAGCTGGAGGAGCTGGCCGCCTTCCGGAAGCAGAACCTCCAAGACACCCAGAGGTTCTTCCAGTTCCAGGGGGACGCAGACGACCTGAAGGCCTGGCTTCTGGAGGCCAAGAGGCAGACAAGCAACGAGGATGTGGGCCACGACGAGTACACCACCCAGCGGCTGCAAAAGAGGCACCGCACCCTGACCGACGAGGCCACCAAGAACGCCGCCACCATCGACAGCCTCTCCAAGCAGGCGGCAGCGCTGCCCGAGGAGCTGCGCAACACGCCAGACATCCAGAGACGCCTGAAGGACATCAGGGACCTGTACATGGAGCTGATGTCCCTGTGCGACCTGAGGCAGAAGAAGCTGGATGATACCATGGCCCTCTACACCATCTTCAGTGAGACGGACGCCTGCGAGTTGTGGATGGGCCAGAAGGAGACTTGGCTGGTGGGCTTGGATGTGCCGGAGAAGCTGGAGGATTTGGAGGTGGTTCAGAACAGGTAAACATAACGGATGTAGTTGGTTTATGACGTACGGTTGAATGGTTGTGAGTACATAGGTGTATTCATGCTTGTATGTACGTTCTTTTGATTGGGTTTGAATGCATATGAGCATTTTCTGCCTCTCTCAGGTTGAGTATTCTTGCTCAAGATATGGCGAATGTTCAGTCACGGGTTGACAATGTCAACAAAGCTGCCAAACAGCTTGAGGACACTAGACACCCGCGCACCAAGGAGGTGAAGGAATGCCAGCTGCGCCTGAACAAGCGGTGAGTCTAGTTCTCCCCTCAGGGATTCCAAATCTAAAGCGCTAAAAGAACCATGACTGATGACCTGGAAAGCCTGGATACTGAGACCTTTGCTTATCCGCAGGTGGGAGGCATTTAAAGCCATGGTGGAGGAAAAGAAGAGGAGAGTCGACTCGGCTGTCAGCCTCCGCAACTACGGCCTGGACTGTGACGAGACGGAGGCCTGGATCAAGGACAAGACGCGGGTCATCGAGTCGACGCAGGACCTGGGCAACGACCTGGCGGCTGTCATGACCATCCAGAGGAAACTGTTTGGCATGGAGAGGGACCTGGCCGCCATCGACACCAAGCTGACCTTCCTGAGACGCGAGGCGTTGCAGCTCGGCCACGACCACCCCGACCACGCGGCAGACATTGCGGAGCGGCGAGCGGCATTGGAGGAAGCATGGGACACGTTGCGGAGGACGATGAGGGACCGCGAGGAGTCACTGGGGGAGGTGAGCAAGCTGCAGACCTTCCTCCAGGACATGGACGACTTCCAGTCCTGGCTCTTCAAGACCCAGAAGGCCGTGGCGTCCGAAGATGTACCTACCACGCTCCCAGAGGTGGAGCAGCTGCTCAGCCTGCACGACGCCGTGCGTGAGGACATGAACAACCACGAGGAGGACTACCACAAGGTGAGGGACACCGGTCGGCGTGTTACCCAGGGCCAGGAGGACGACCCCCAGTACCAGCAGCTAGCCCAGAGACTGAAAGGCTTGGACCGGGGCTGGGATGACCTTAATAGGATGTGGGACAGCCGCAAGAACTTCCTCGACCAGGGCCTTGGCTTCCAACAGTTCATGAGGGATGCCAAAGCCACAGATACCATCCTCAATAACCAGGTAAACTCCTTCAAGCCAAAAGAGGTTTCATTAGGTGGGTTCAGTCACTTATATGGGATTTTCAGGTAGTATACAGGATCGACTCATTGTTTATTTAACGTTCTGTATGCTGAACGTGTGTGTTTGTGTGTGTCAGGAGTACACCTTGGCCCACATCGATAAGCCTGACACTCTGGATGGAGCAGAACAGGCCCTGAAGAAGCACGAGGACTTTGTCATCACCATGGATGCCAACGAGGAGAAGATCGCCAGCACCCTTGAGGGGGGACAGAGGCTGTTGGACAGTAGGAACCAGTATTCAGGGAAGGTCAAGGACAAAATGGAGTCCATCAAAGACAGGTGACTCCTATCAAGGTTTTATTTCGAAAATATTTGCCTCTATTCCTGGATGTTTCGCGAACACAATTTCTGTACTGTCCATGGATTTTCTCGGCCTGTTCCAGTGACTTAAACGTCCTGGGCGGTGCTAGTGGGAGTCGATCAAAGGACCGTCCTTTCAAGGTTAGCTTGTTCAGCAGTCCATCTGTGTAGACTCTAGACAGTCAGTGGAGGTGGGGTGGGGTGGGGGGTTGTAGGTTTCTCCTCATCAACCCAGCCCTCCGAGCCCTCTCCTCACAACGGCGGGCGCCTGCCCTGATGATGGGTATTGATCGCTGGGTGGAAGGGCTCAGAGTGGTGGAGTGGTGCTCAGGAGAGCTGCACGTGTCCGGTTACTTTATAACTTGTCTGGCATGTGGGGCTGTGCACCTCAGATCCTGTGCTCTGTCTATCTGGGAAGGGCAACCACACACCATGGACTTTTTCAGCGATTGCTATTGGTGGGAGGTTTAGTGTGTTGATGTTTCTGTGTGTGTGTGTGTGTGTCTGACTTGCAGGTCCAATGCCAATCGAAGGAGAGCCCAAGAAGTCTCAGAGAAACTCAGAGACAACCGAGATCTCCAGCACTTCCTGCAAAACGCTCAGGATGTGAGCCTTTCCCCGCCACCAAGGTGCACTTTGCAGAGTTCCTGCCATTTTATTCCAGAGTTTTTGACCGTCTTCTCTGCCTTGTTGTTCCAGTTAACTCTGTGGATCAACGAGAAGATGCTGACCGCTCAGGACACGTCATACGATGAAGCCAGGAACCTCCACAGCAAGTGGCAGAAGCACCAGGCCTTCATGGCTGAGCTGGCCTCCAACAAGGACTGGCTCAACAACATAGACCAGGTAATGTGCTTTCATCCAAATGCAGGGATTTGAACCTGGGACCTTCTGATCTGCAGTCAAATGCTGTACCACTTTGCCAAACTCGAACCCCATCACACACTAAGCAGTGTGCCTTCATACCAAGTCATCCCAGCCTATTAAAGCTTTCACTTATGCCCTGTCAGACCCTGATAGCCAGAGCACATGTGGATGAGTTACATACACAGAATACGTGATGTCCCAGTTCCATGTCAATCCCTGTGTCTTCATCCCATTTCCCTGCCCCGACCAGGAGGGCCAGGAGCTAATGGACTCCAAGCCCGAGTTTGAGCCCATCGTGAGGCAGCATCTGGAGACGCTGCACCAGCTGTGGGACCAGCTGGAGTCCACCACCCAGGAGAAGGCCCGGCTGCTGTTCGACGCCAACCGCTCTGAGCTGTTCGACCAGAGCCTGGCTGACATGAAGAAGTGGCTGGCAGAGCAGCAACATCAGCTTCACAGCGACGACGAGGTCAAAGACCTGACCAGCGCCAACATCCTGCTCAAGAAGCACCAGGTCAGTGTGTGTGTGTGTGTGTGGGGGGGGGCGAAGAGCAAACTTGACAAAATGGTTCTGGTTTGAACCTGATTTGCCTTGCCCATCGTGACCCCTGACCCCCTGACCTCTCCCCTCCAGATGACGGAGAACCAGGTGCGTGAGCGTGCACGGGAGCTGGAGGACCTCCAGCAGGCCGTTCAGAAGCACGCCGGCCAGAGGGAAGACCAGCCCGAGATGGAGGCAGAGCAGCAGGCCGTACAGCGGGAGGTCCAGCAGCTGCTGCCCCCCCTGGCTAAGCGCAAGGGCCGGCTGGAGGCAGCCAAGGCCGTCCACCAGTTCTACAGAGACCTGGCAGATGAGATAGTGAGGAGGACTCGTCTGGTGTTACACTGTGCCATCTTGATCACCTGGTGGACAACCATCACCTTAATGCCATGGTCCTCTCTCACAATCCTTCTTTCTGCCATCTTCTCTCTCTCTCTCTCTGTCCATCTCTTTGCATTTTATCTGCATTTCTCTAGCTCTGGGTGGAGGAGAGGATGCCCCTCGCAACATCTGTGGAACATGGCAACAATCTCCAGACAGTTCAGCTCCTGCTGAAGAAGAACCAGGTGATTAGGTGTACATCATCATGCCAAGGCATCACCCCAGTCGAAACTCACAGCTGCGATGCAACAACACAACATACGCTTAGCAGAGGCTCGTACGGGGGTTTTACGGGGAATCGAACCTGTGACCTCTTGATAGGTGAAACACTTTGTTCATGAGCCGTGTGTTCTCCGATCTCCAGACACTCCAGAGAGAGATCGAGGGCCACCAGCCTCGCGTGGACGAGGTTCTGGAGAGAGGCCGCAGGATGGAGGCGGCGGCGAGGGCGGAGGGGCGGCCAGAGGCGGACAGCGTCGGGGAGCAGGTGAGGGAGCTGGAGGAGGCGTGGCGGCGTCTGCAAGAGGAGATGGCCAAGAGGAGAGACAGGCTGAACGGATCGGACCAGGCCCAGCAGTACTACAATGACGCCAGTGAGGCGGAGGCCTGGATTGGAGAGCAGGAGCTCTACATGATCTCTGATGAGAAGGCCAAGGTGAGGACTGAGGGGACTGAGGGGATTGAGGGGACTGAGGGGACTGAGGGGATTGAAGGGGACTGAGGGGACTGAGGGGATTGAGGGGACTGAGGGGACTGAGGGGATTGAAGGGACTGAGAGGACTGAGGGGATTGAGGGGACTGAGGGGACTGAGGGGACTGAGGGGATTGAGGGGATTGAGGGGACTGAGGGGATTGAGGGGATTGAGGGGACTGAGGGGACTGAGGGGACTGAGGGGATTGAAGGGACTGAGGGGACTGAGGGGATTGAGGGGACTGAGGGGACTGAGGGGATTGAGGGGACTGAGGGGACTGAGGGGATTGAGGGGACTGAGGGGACTGAGGGGATTGAGGGGACTGAGGGGACTGAGGGGATTGAGGGGATTGAAGGGACTGAGGGGACTGAGGGGATTGAGGGGACTGAGGGGACTGAGGGGATTGAGGGGACTGAGGGGACTGAGGGGATTGAGGGACCGGGCGATCAGGAACGTGAAGATTGACGACGCGATTCCTCCCTCTTGCTCTAACTTCTCTTCCTTTTCTTTCACGTATCTCCCATCTTTTTCTTACCCATCCCTTCTCTATCTCCCCCCCTCTCTACTTTCTTTCTTGAATCCTTAATTTTTCTTCAAATAATTTATTATTTGCTTTGCCCTCTCTTTTTTCAATCTTCCTCTCCTTCTTTTCTCACTGTTTTCTCCTTCTGTCCTCTCTCTTCTTTCCCTCTGTCCTCACTTACTTTCTCCTCCTTTTCTCTTCTCTCTCCCTTCTGTCTCCTCTCCTCCTTCCCCCTTTCTCCTCTGTCCTCCCTCCAGGACGAGCAGAGCGCCATGCTGATGCTGAAGCGTCACCTGATCCTCAAGCAGGCCGTGGACGACTATGGAGACTCTATCCGAAAACTGGCTAAACGTGCCCAGAAGATGCTGGCTGAGGACCACCCAGATGGGTGGGTGCTGGGGTTCAGTAGCGGGGTGGCCCTGGGTACACAAACTGACTGTCAGTCTTGCGTCCACATGGCGCTCAGTATTGCTTCCACGGTGGCTGTGTAGACACTTGGCCCTTTGGACAAGAGAATGTCCTCATACTGAGCTCTTGACTTTTGCTCTCCACCTACACTGTAAATATGTAGCAAAATAACAGTTTTGCACTTAGTATGCCCCCCCCCCCAAAAAATGGGCTGCCAGTGCAGTGAGAAGGTTTTGATAAATTGTCAGAGAACTTAAATTAAGCCACTAGAAATAAGTTATAACATCTAAAAAACATGATGATCCCTCTCCCTTCTTCCTTCTTTCCCTCCATATCTCTCCCTCCCTAAATCTCGCTCCCTTACCCCTCTCCCACCCTATCTCTCCCTTTCTAAATCTCCCCCTCCCTCCCTCCCAGTGAGATGGTGATCCGCCGGCAGGGTCAGGTGGAGAAGCAGTATGCAGGTCTGAGGGAGCAGGCGGAGGAGCGCAGGAGGAGGCTGGACCACAGCTACCATCACTTCCTGCTCAGCAGGGAGGTGGAGGAGCTGGAGCAGTGGATCGCTGAGAGGGACCTGGTGGCCTCCTCCCAGGAGATGGGGCAGGATCTGGACCATGTCTCGGTGAGGAAGGGGGGGGGGGGGCACAGTCGGAAACACAGTCATTCACAGAAACACACACACAGACGGAAACGTGCACACACGCACGCACACAGAAACACAGAAACCTACACTCACACACAAACCGAAACATACGCACGCACATACGCATTAAGCATCCGATTACAAACACACACACACTGTACGCAGAAACATGGAGACCTCATCATCGGCTCATCCTCTCCCTTCCTCCGTCCAGATCCTCAGGGATAAGTTCCGTGAGTTTGCGCGGGAGACGGGGATGGTGGGCCAGGAGCGCGTGGACCTCGTCAACCAGACCATCGACGAGCTGATCGAAGCTGGCCACAGCCAGTCAGCCACCATGGCTGAGTGGAAGGACAGCATCAACGACAGCTGGGCAGACCTACTGGAGCTCATCGACACACGGGCCCAGCTCCTCACCGCCTCCTACCAGCTGCTCAAGTGAGGCCCCAGATATAGATGGATACTTTCATATGTGCACTTCGTTTGTGAAATTCACACATGGACTCTAACAAATGTGTTAAGAGAAACTACTTCTTTACAACAGTGGTGTCAAAGTCGTGCCAATCGAGGGCCAAGAGGGTGAAGGTGTTCCCTTTAACCAAGCACCACTCCAGCTGATTTCACTAAGTAGAGGAACTCGTTAGTGAAATCAGCGGGTGTAGTGCTTGGTTGACACAATACCCTGCCCCCTCTTGGCTCCTCGAAGGCACGAGTTTGACACCAATGGCCTATAGCATCCATAATACACATCTGTATCATTTAAATATAAAGAAAAAAGCATTCATTTTATGACCAGATCATCAGAGTGATGGAATGTTGAGATATGACTCGCTGTGATTGGTTCCCATTGTTATGTGTACTATGTAGTTTACTTCCTGGTTCTGTCTAACGTACTTCCTAATTCTGTCAGAACTACTTCCTGGTTCTTTCCAAACTACTTCCTGGTTCTTTCCAAACTACTTCCTGGTTCTGTCCAACCTACTTCCTGGTTCTGTCCAACCTACTTCCTGGTTCTGTTCAGGTACTTCTGTGATGGGAAGGAGCTTGTGTGTCAGATCCAGGAGAAGCAGAAGGAGCTTCCTGACGATGTGGGGGAGGACTTCAGCAAGGCTGAGTCATTCCACCGCATGCACGCCGCCTTCGAGAGGGACATCACTGCTCTGAGACAGCAGGTGACTCCCAGGAACCACACTATCGCCCCCTAGAGGCTGCCCTACCCATAACCACGTAACTTAAAGCAGTGTAGTGTACCAAAGTGAAAACACACATCATAATATCATCTCATCATAATATGTAATAATCGAATTGAATATGAAACATCTGTAGCAAGTAGCTAGAACATGATCTCATTGTTTACTCTACATTTAGTTATTTAGCAGACGCTCTTATCCAGAGCAACTTACAGCAAGTACTGGGGCGTTCCCCCCTGGGGCAAGCAGGGTGAAGTGCCTTGCCCAATGACACAACGTCATGTTGGCACGGCCGGGGGTTCGAAGTAGCAGGACTGTTTGGATGGAGGAAAGTTACGACAGTGATGGCTCTCTCACAAGCCAACTTAACCGTCACATCAACCCCTCCCCCCCCGCTAGGTTCAGCAGTTCCAGGAGACGGCGTCCCGCCTGCACGCCCAGTACGCAGGCGACCAGGCCACCGCCATCCAGGCCACGGTGAGGGAGGTGCTGGAGGCCTGGAAGGGCCTGCTGGACGCCTGCGACGGCCGCAGGGCACGCCTGGTGGACACGGCCGACAAGTTCCGCTTCTACACCATGGTGCGGGACCTCATGGCCTGGATGGAGAGCATCATCCAGCAGATAGAGACCCAGGAGAAGCCCCGGTGAGGGGGGTGGGGGCGGGGAGGGAGAAGGTAGAGGTAAGGGTGATGGGAAGGGGAGAAGAGTGAGAGAGGAGTGGAGGTGGGGGGGGGGGGGGTGAACGAGGGAGAGAGAATGGGCATCAAGGGGTTGAGAACCTTTAAACTTTAATATCACATCACATGCTATTATGTAACAATCTCTCTCCTCTCCTCCCCTAACACCTCCCTCCTCTCCGCTCCTCTCTCCCCCTCCCCTCATGCCTCCCACCTTCCTCTCTTCTTCTTCCCTCATACCTCCCTCCTTCCTCTCCTCCCTTCCCCTCGTACCTCCTTTCTCTCTTCCCCTCATACCTCCCTCTTCTCCTCCCCTCATACCTCCCTCCTCTCCTCCCTCCCCTCATACCTCTCTCCTCTCCTCTTCTCCCCCCATACCTCTCTCCTTTCCTCCCTCCCCTCATACCTCTCTCCTCTCCTCTTCTCCCCCCATACCTCTCTCCTCTCCTCCCTCCCCTCATATCTCCCTCCTCTCCTCTTCTCTCCTCAAAACTTCCTCCTCTCCTCCTCCCCTCATACCTCCCTCCCTCAGGGATGTGTCCTCAGTGGAGCTGCTGATTAAGTACCACCAGGGGATCCGCTCAGAGATCGACACCAGGGATCCCAAGTTCACCGACTGTGTGGACCTGGGCCGTGCCCTGATCACTCGTAAACACAGAGACTCAGCTGAGGTGAGGTCACAGCCTAAGGGGTCACGGGGTGAAGGCAGTAGAATATCCGTTCAGTAAATGGCACCCATACACAGTATAGTACTTAGAAAGAATTGGCTATCTTCAAACAGTATCTTCATAGTACAGCAGAGCAGCATTGTGATATATTAAAAGTATATTGTTATTTATAGTTAGATAGTTGTTCTGGCTGCTTGTGTCACTGTGTGAGTGTGTCTCTGGCTGCTTGTGTAACTCTGTGAGTGTGTCTCTGGCTGCTTGTGTCACAGTGTGAGTGTGTCTCTGGCTGCTTGTGTAACTGTGTGAGTGTGTCTCTGGCTGCTTGTGTCACTGTGTGAGTGTGTCTCTGGCTGCTTGTGTCACTGTGTGAGTGTGTCTCTGGCTGCTTGTGTCACAGTGTGAGTGTGTCTCTGGCTGCTTGTGTCACTGTGTGAGTGTGTCTCTGGCTGCTTGTGTAACTATGTGAGTGTGTCTCTGGCTGCTTGTGTCACTGTGTGAGTGTGTCTCTGGCTGCTTGTGTCAAAAGTGTGAGTGTGTCTCTGGCTGCTTGTGTCACAGTGTGAGTGTGTCTCTGGCTGCTTGTGTCACTGTGTGAGTGTGTCTCTGGCTGCTTGTGTAACTATGTGAGTGTGTCTCTGACTGCTTGTGTCACTGTGTGAGTGTGTCTCTGGCTGCTTGTGTCACTGTGTGAGTGTGTCTCTGGCTGCTTGTGTCACTGTGTGAGTGTGTCTCTGGCTGCTTGTGTCACTGTGTGAGTGTGTCTCTGGCTGCTTGTGTCACTGTGTGAGTGTGTCTCTGGCTGCTTGTGTCACTGTGTGAGTGTGTCTCTGGCTGCTTGTGTCACAGTGTGAGTGTGTCTCTGGCTGCTTGTGTCACTGTGTGAGTGTGTCTCTGGCTGCTTGTGTAACTCTGTGAGTGTGTCTCTGGCTGCTTGTGTCACTGTGTGAGTGTGTCTCTGGCTGCTTGTGTCACTGTGTGAGTGTGTCTCTGGCTGCTTGTGTCACTGTGTGAGTGTGTCTCTGGCTGCTTGTGTCACAGCGTGAGTTCGTCTCCTCCAGATGGAGACATGATGGAGCTGATGTGTGGCTGCTTGTGTCTGTAACAGATCAGGGAGAAACTGCAGCAGTTGATGGTGAAGAAGCAGGAGATGATGATCAAGTGGGACGACAGATGGGACTGGCTCAGGCTCTGTGAGTCCAACCTCCTTCCTTCCCCATCCCTCCATCTCCCCATCCGTTCATCCTTCCTTCCCCTTTTGTCTTCAGTGCTCTCAGTCCCTCCCTCCATCTCTGGGGGATCTACTCTCCTGGGGAAATGTTTTTCTTCCAACTTTAGATGTAACAGATCAGATTCAGCTTGGCTGAGAAACTGCTTATTAAAAATAAAATGAGTTCAATCAGAGCCAAAAGCTCCACACCAGGGAAGCTCTCCAGGTCTCTATGTGGCTCATTAATGATCCAGAACGTTCTGCCAGACAGACATCAGAATATCGGGCATCTTATTTTTCTGGCTGTGTTTTTCTTGGTGCTAGAGAAGTGTTTTTTTTATCATTCATGTTTGTAGTTCTTGAGGTGTGTTTCCTATCCTCCTTGTTTGTAGTTCTTGAGGTGTGTTTCCTATCCTCCTTGTTTGTAGTTCTTGAGGTGTGTTTCCTATCCTCCTTGTTTGTAGTTCTTGAGGTGTGTTTCCTATCCTCCTTGTTTGTAGTTCTTGAGGTGTGTTTCCTATCCTCCTTGTTTGTAGTTCTTGAGGTGTGTTTCCTATCCTCCTTGTTTGTAGTTCTTGAGGTGTGCTTCACATCCCTCATGTTTCTGCAGTGCTGGAGGTGTGCCAGTTTGCGCGGGACGCGTCGGTGGCAGAGGCGTGGCTGATCGCCCAGGAGCCCTACGTGGCGAGCAGAGACCTGGGCCACACGGTGGACGAGGTGGAGAAACTGCTGAAGAGACACGAGGCCTTCGAGAAGTCCACCGCCACCTGGGAGGAGCGTTTCTCAGCTCTGGAGAGACTCACCACTGTATGCTCCATCTCTGTCTGGATGTGTGTTCGTTTGGTTGCTTACATGTGTGTTTTGTGCGTGTAATATGTGTATATCTCGTAACCCTGCCCTAAGCAGTGTGTGTGTTTGTGTATGTGTGTGTGTGTATTTACGTGTGTGTGTGTGTGTCTGTGTCTATGTGTGTGTATGTGTGCTTGTTTGTGTGTGTGTGTGTCTGTGTTTATGTGTGTCTGTTTTTATGTGTGTGTATGTGTTTGTGTGTGTGTATGTGTGTCTGTGTTTATGTGGGTCTGTGTTTATGTGTGTGTATGTGTTTGTGTGTGTGCTTGTCTGTGTGTGTGTGTGTTTATATGTATGTGTGTGTGTGTGTTTTAGCTGGAGTTGTTGGAGCTGAGGAAACAGCAGCAGGACATGCAGCAGTACAAACAAGACAAGGAGCAGCGCTCAGACAGAGACAGCAGGTAGCGCACACACACACACACACACATTCATATAAATACTATACCAAAACACACAAACACCCACACATATAGTACATACATGCAAACGCATAAAAACACACACATGCATAACATAGAAAAGAATAGAACGTCAACTTTTTTCCCCCTTATTGTGTACACAAGCATGCACACAGGAACATACAGACACACAAGTACAGAGATAGTTTAGTTCTGAGAAACTGCACTGGTTGACTTTGAAGGGTCTTCAAACTAGTAAGACCACGATCTTTCTCCCAAACTCCAGGAGAGAAGACACAGGGTTTGTAGAGGAGTCTTCCCAGCTGCACAGCATAGAGGAACAGACCCTGGTCAGTACTACCTTACCAGCCAGTCAGTCGGTCTATCAATCCATCTATTTATGAATCTAACCCTTTCTCTCTCTCTCTCTCTCTCTCTCTCTCTCTCTCTCTCTCTCTCTCTCTCTCTCTCTCTCTCTCTCTTTCTCTCTCTCTCTCTGTCTCTCTCTCTCTCTCTCTCTGTCTCTCTCTCTCTCTCTCTCTGTCTCTCTCTCTCTCTCTCTCTCTGTCTCTCTCTCTCTCTCTCTCTCTCTCTCTCTGTCTCTCTCTCTCTCTGTCTCTCTTTCTCTCCCCCCCCCCTCCATTCCCCATCCTCCGCCTCAGTTTGGTTTGGACGCTGGACCCAGCTCAGGGCTGCTGGAGGGGCCAGGGGAGGGCTCTACGGCCCCTATGGTGTCAGAGATGCAAGGCAGCGCCTCTCTGGAGATGGTGCCCTCCGTGTCGGAGCAGACGCCCAGGGAAGCAGAGCGTGCCGCCACCCTGCCCGCCGATCCCCTCCGCGTCAACGTTGTGCTGCAGGAGGGCATGCTGGGAAGGAAACATGACCTCGAGGCCTTTGGGAAAAAGGCCTCCAACCGGTACTTTAGACCAGGCTGACAAATTGCACAGTTTTTTTGTCCCCAAAGGAAGGTTCGACAGCAAGACCAGCACTCAGACAAAACAATTAACGGCATATATTGATGTATTTTTTATAATTTTTCTCTTCTCATTCTCCACCTCCTTAGAGAAGTCCTTAGCCGCTCTGTGTTTAAAAAAGAAATCTCGGTGTGCTTGCTTCAGGTCCTGGAACAACCTGTACTGCGCTCTGAGGCCCGGACAGCTGTCCTTCTACAAGGACGCCAAGAGTTTCAGTCACAGCGTGACCTTCCACGGAGAAAACCCCCTCCTCCTCAGCAACGCTGTCTGGGAGCCCCTCAGCAACTACAAGAAGAAGAAGCACGTCTTCAAACTGCAGTATGACCGTTTCCGTCTCTCCTTTAATATTTCTCTCTATCTCTCCTTCTCACATACCCCTCGCCCACCCTGCCAACCACACACACACACACACACGAACACATCATGTCTGATTGAGACCCACCACTCTTTATGTGATCTCATCCTAACTCCTGGTTTTGTCTTTTCCTAGCCTGGCAGATGGCAGTGAATATCTGTTCCAGTGCAAGGACGAGGTGAGTGTTTCACCCCACGCTGGAAGCTTTTTAACACCTGTTCTTTTGGTTGAATTGTTACTGATGAGCATCATGGGTCCAGTTCCCTCCTCGGTCCCTCCTCATCCCTGCTCCAAAACCCAAAACTTTGCTTCACCCCTGACTCCGCTGGATGGATTTAATCCGCGTGTGTTCCTGCTGGTGTATTTGACTGTGTGTTTGATTTTTTTTGCTGTGTGTGTGTTGCAGGATGAGCTCCAGCGCTGGATCCAGGCCATGAACACGGCTGTGGAGGCCGAGGGGGCCCGAGCCCAGACCCTGCCCCCTGCCTCCTCCTCCACCACCCCCGCCCAGGAGCCCAGCTCAGGAAAGAAAGACAAGGAGAAAAGATTTGGTCGCTTCGCTAAGAAGAAGTGAGTAGGTGCACGGACAACCGGCCACGAGACGAAGGTTTTCATCCCCGCCTCAGAAGTGAAAGGAATTGTGTACAATCAGTGGCGTATAGCTTTTTATCACTATAGAGATTTTTTTACTTTTACTTTGTGAGAATTCAGATATAATGAAATCTTGTAGTTTAGATTTGCCTGTATTTAAGCAAGTGTGTCATTGCAATAGTCCACCCAATATTATACTTTTCTTCTGCGTGTCCTTTTTTGACAAAATTGCCAAGTTCAAATATTTAAATAAAAGCACAGGAATGCCCTTTTCACAATCAACCAAAGAATGTTTGTAAAATTCCTAATTTACTTGACTAAAATAGCTTATCTTTTGCTCGTCTGGCATGCTTTGACATATGTATAAGGTGTTCTAGTACATAGGACTAGTGGGCATAGCAGTTAACCTGCCTTATTTCATCAAATGGTTGTGTAAACTGTAATACTGTGCTGTTGGATTTAGAAACACCTAACTCCAGAACACTTTAAGCAGGTTAGGGGCTTTCCTGTTAGGTTTACACTTACAACAGTGAATCGTTACACCTGGGCTGTGCAGCTGACAGATGGGCACGTCTTGTACAGTGCTAGGCAGTGGAGCCACAGTCGCGGCTATGCTATAGCGTGGAGGAGTCTATTTACGCCCAAAACCGATCAAGTTTGAAATAAATAACAGTATTCCTTACCTTTGGTTCAAACACGACACTTGTATTAAACTGCAGATTTCCTTTATATTCATATAGCTACAAATGCATGAATTGTGACTTGGTGCTACAGAAATGTTCTCACGCTTTCAAAACTAGACCAATTTGATGAACCAAATTTTTGGGGTACAGATTGGCAACAAGTACACACACGCAGGATAATGTATTGCACGCAATCGTTTCTTGAACTTTATTTTTGTCCAACTTTTCCAAATACCTGCTGAAGTCCAGGACAATCCTGACTAAATCACACTGTGGCAACATGTCTCATAAGAATATGGATGGTGCAGTATGTCGTTAGTGGGTACATGCCTAACAGAAGAGAATGTGTTCAAATGAATGTAAGGAGACAGGAGATGAGGTATGCAGGGATGAGAATATTCAGAATACTAGTAAAGATCCTATTTCAAATCACAGCTATCGTTTAGTCACATATAAATAGTGGAATCACTGAGAATGTAGCTTTTAATTTTCATCATGTCAAGTCAATCCACCAAGCACTACAGAATTTGATAAGTGTTTTTGTAACATGGATCCCAGTAAGACTCATGATTTAGAGTGGAGTTGATCAGGAGTCATGTGGTTTTACGTTCTTCTCCTTAAGGGAAGACAAGATTTACTTTTAGTCATT